>OU015748.1:113424630-113436068 GCA_907169655.1 Acomys percivali
ACACACACACACACACACACACACACACACACACACACACACACACACAAACCCAAAAAACAAAAAACCAACCTCTCCCCCCAAAAAAGCAGAAACAAAAAACCAAAAACCTAATATTTTTAAAAGACAAGGATCCTACGTAAGTGAAGTCACCATGTCTTTGTGGCTGGAGAAATAGTTCAGCAGGTAAAAGCACTGTTGCTCTTGCAGATAGATGACTTCTGTTTGGTCCCTGGCACCCACATGGTGCCTCAAAACCACTGTGAATTTTAGTTCCAGGGGCTCCGACATCCTCTTCTGACTATGAAGGTACCAAGCTAACACGGTGTACAGACATACATGCTGACAAAATACACATGCAAGTAAACCTTAAAAACAAAAACCCAAAACCAAAATTGACAATCAAAAAAGAAGGGATGCTATGGCTGGATAGGGTGTAATGACAAGAGAGAAAAAAAAATCCCAATCAACCCAACCTACATGGAATAATAACAAGGTCATCAAGGCCACAGGAGGGACCTTTGAAACTTGGCCAGAAAGGGGATTGGAAAATCAGTCCTCCAATCTCAGACTAGGAATAAAACCTTTAATATACAATAGGGAAAGGAAGAATGGTCTACAGTGTTTCTAGAAAGGCAAAAGGATCACATGAAAAGAGTAATTAGGATTCAGTGTAGAAGAGTCTCTGGGGCATGTGATGGTAAAGTTACACTGTGTAACTAACAGCTGGCCAGACAGTGAAAAGTTACAAGAGATTGAGGAAGGAAGATTCTAGAGGCAGAAACAATGTTACAATATAGGGAAATGTAAGGAGAAGGGACATTTAAAGAGGGAATTAATCTGTCTTGAAAACAAGAAATAATAATCCACATGACTTTTGCAGAGGGTTAACAGACACTAATAAAATACCTTGTATCATCTCAGACTGTAGTTCCAAGGCTAGTGTGGAGAATGCTTTCTTTGCTGCCTTTTCTCGTTTGCAGGGAACATTCCCTGGCATCCAGGATAATTTTGACAATGTGACAAGGCTCTTGTTAAAATGTATATATTTTTTCTAACCACTGGGAAAAAAAACTTGATAATTATAAGTACCGGTATAGGTAATTTTAATTTGCTGTAATGTGCCATGCATATTTTTTTGGATTTGACATGTATTTAGGGAAAGAAATAGTAAATGTGTACGAGAGGATTATTGAGAAGGATGTAAGTATAAGTTCATATATTTGGTAACAAGGGTTAAAAAGAAAAGAGGTATTTTAGAGAAGGATTGATTTTTATATAAAACAAGATTTTTGTCCTAAGAATGAAGAAAAAAAAAAAAAAGGCGAGGACTGCCTTAGTCACCATGAGCAAGGCAACATATAGAAGAAAGACTTTATTGGCGACTTTATTACAGTTTTAGCAGGTAAGTGTACTGGTTAGTTTTATGTCAACTTGACACAAGCTAGAGTTATCTAAAAAGAGGGAACCTCGATTGAGAAAATGCCTCCATAAGATCCAGCAGTTGGGCATTTTCTTAATTAGTGATTGGTGGGGGAAAGCCTAGCTCATTGTGGGTGGTGCCATCCCTGGGCTGGTCCTCTTGGGGTCTGTAAGAAAGCACGTTGAGCAAGTCACAAGGAGCAATTCAGTAAGCAGCACCCCTCCATGGCTCCATGAGCTCGTGTCTCCAGGGTCCTGCCCTGCTTGAGTTCCTGCCTTCCTTCAATAATGACCAGTGATATTAAATCATATGCCCAATGAACCCTTTACTCCTCAGGGTCCTTTGGTCCTGGTGTTTCATCATAGCAACCGTAACTAAGACAGTGAGTTCATGACATTTGTGGTGGGGAGCATGGCAGCAGGCAGGCTTGGTGTTGGGCAGGTAACGAGAGCTTATATCCTTTTTGGGAAGCAGGAGGCCCACAAGAGAGTGGGGTAACTGGACGTTTGAAATCTCAAAACCCATCTCCAATGACACATCTCCTTTATCAAGGCACATCTCCTAACCCTTCCCAAATAGTTCTATGTAGTGGAAAGTTTTGGCGTCTTTAAACACTCAGTTCTGATATGTAAACATGCTGTTGTTTTAATCCCAGGCATGGGATATGGGGCTGATTCTGATTGTCTACAGCAGTAAACTGTCTCGTGCAGACTCCGAGAGGGGACCTTTGCCAGCTGTAGATGGTTTAATTCTGAGGACTCTGGAGAGGGAATAAAATAAATGCTTGAGCCAGAGAGAGATGGGCTCAGAGAAAGAAGGCTGCTGCGGCTCCCTGCTCTGCTGCTCCTGGTTGCTGTTGATGCAGTTTGATGAAAAGAAGCAGTTGGAGTTGCCCTGAAACGAAGATGGACTCGCCCCAAGGAACCCAACGACTCCAACCTGCAGAAAGTAGCTAAGAGACCTCTGGCTCCTTTCCCCTCTAATTTTTTTTTCTCCTACCTGGTATCGAGGTTGTGGAAGGTATTAGGATGGATAAAGGGTGGAGAAGGGAAGTAGAAGCATAAGAACCACAATTAGTAGTTTTAAAAAGTACAGCTTTAGTTCTGCCAGCTGGGAACCAAGCTTTCAAATATATGAGGCTATGGTGGCCATTCTCATTCAAACCACAGAAGGAAAAAACCCTTAAAGCCAAGTCACAGAAGGTCTGAATAAGTTGCATAACATCCGCGGCGAGTGAGGCTTAAAGGAGATACGTGTTTGATGGTAATAGTTTATTGCGGAATTTTTTTTTTTTTTTTTTTTGGTCTTTAACGTTTTGAGATAGGAGCTCACTGTGTAGCCGAAGCTATCCTGGAACTCACTATGTGGACCAGGATGGCCTTGGCCACTCACAGTGATCTGCTTGCCTGTGACTCTTGACTGCTAGGATTAGAGGTGCGGGCCACCACACCTGGCTCCAGGGAACTCTGAATAGACAAAAGTTGCAAACAGCTCAAATACAGTGAATGAGTAAACAAACCCATTGTTGAATAGATACACCAGAGAACAAGGTCCAGCTAGAAAAGAAACAATTGTACACAATGCATGATTGAATTAATCCTGCTCCCCCCTCTTCCCCAGACAGGGTCTCTCTAGTCGCCTTGGCTGTCCTGGGACTCACTACGTAGACCAGACTGGCCTCTGCCTGGTGCTGAGATTAAAGGCATGGCCCCACTATGCTCCACTCTAGATGAATTTCGAAAGTGGAAGAAGTTAGACACAAAAAGCCACACATTGTTTGCTTTCACTTATATGAGATATTCAGAACTAATAAACCCACAGAGACAGATCACAAACTTACCATTAATAAGGATTTCACTTTGGAGTGACGGAACTACACAGAATTGGCAGTTATACCACATTGTGACTGTGAAGTGCACGGAAAGGTTAGTCATGCGAATTTCATCTCAGACACTGCATCCTTCCTTACTCTAATTTCGTCCTTTCAAAAACTCGTTAAATCAAAAAGCATAATAGAAGCCCCTAAAACTTATAAAAGCTGTGTTTTCATGACAGCTACTGTGCAGTGGTTACCTTATGAGCCTGTTTACCTGGTACCAGTGCTGATGGATAAAGACAGTTTCCCTTTCCCCAGAGAAGTGTCTGAGCTAAAGTAGGAGCCACTTTGCCCTGGAGGAGACAAGCTGTCTCCTGTGCCTCACGCACTTGCTGACAGTCCTCTGGTCTTCAGGCAGGACCAAATCTGGGACAGTTTGTCCTTCAGAGTTTTGCTGGGATTGGAGGTGGTTGTAAAGCTGGCCTCTAGCTGAGATGAAAAGACTTGCTTAGTTTCTCAGCGCACTCTCTGTTCCCCTCACTCATCAGAGAAAACAGCCCCAGTAGGCCATCTAAAATTTGTCTTCTTAGGCTCTGCTTCGAGGAAGCCTAGTGCAAATAATTATGTGAAAACCAGTAATGGTACATTTTTTTAGTACATGAAATCTACATCATCAAAGCTATGTACATAAAAAGAAATACCAGGCTAGAATGTAGTTTAGTGGTAGGGCACTTAGCTAGCTCATGAGGTCCTGGGTCCAATGCCCAAAAGTGCAACACACACACACACAGACACAGACACACACACACTGCCAGTGTATTAATCACTTAGAATGAGTGTTTTTAGAAAGAGTCTCATTTTGTAGCTCTGGATATCCTGGAACTCACTGTAGTCCAGGCTGGACTTGATTTCAGAGTTCCACCTGCCTCTACCTCCTGAGTGCTGGGATTAAAGACACATACCACTGTGCTCAGCAACAAGTTATTTTTCTTTGAAAAAAATCTTACCTGAGTAATGCATTTCCTGAAAACCCCTGCTCAGAAGTCAAAGTTGAACATGCATCACTTACTTAAAGGGGAAACATACTTGTTCCTGAAATCTCAAATCAACATTTAATTTGGACTACAGCATGGTAGCAGATCAAGGCAGTCTTCCTTCATCAATGTGGTTGATGATGTTTCCTGTTGTGTAACTCAGAACACGAAGTACACACAGATGCTCAGTGTGATGGGCTGAATGAGATCGAGTCTCATTATTTCATGTGTGAATACCTGAGTCGGTAGAACTGTTAAGGAAGGATTAGGGGGTGTGGCCTTGTTGGGGGAGGTGTGCCACTGGGGATAGGCTTCGAAGCTTCAAAGACCATGCCCTTCACCATTCCTATTGGTCTTCGCTGTCTTGTGCCTGTGGATCAAGTGTGAACTCTCAGCTCCTGCTCCGTGTCTTCCTGCCTGCTGCCATGCTCTGCAGCGTGATGGTAATGGACTCACTCTCTGAAACTGTGAACCTCTAGCTTTCCTAGAAGTTGCCTTGGTCACCGCGTTTTGTTATGGCAATAGAAAAGACCGTTTTTTATGAAACTTAATCTTTATTGTAAAAAAGGAAATGATACAAACAGAATGGAGACAATGCAAATGATGCTCAAGACAGTCATAAAAGTAAACTAGCAAGCTGCAGAAAGTAGGGATGTTCCTCTCTGCCGCTTCCTGCCACCCACAGAAGATGCAGTGTTTAACTTGCTCTTGGGAAGTGGAGGAAAGCTTTCTACCCTGAGATGGAGGCTTTAAAAGGAACCTTTGTTCATGTGGTGGGCAACAGTAATGTGTGTGTATGAGCAGATACGGCTAGACTTACGCTCTCATTTGATTGCTACAGTCCTGCTCCTGTGCTCTCACAACCCAACATAGAAGAGCAAGCTCCTCAAACAGTCAGTACCTTAAAAAAAAAAAAATCTGGAACTAACACTTGTCTGTCAAAAAATTGTTGAAAAAGTTGGTTGGGAAACGAAGGAAATATCACAGATTTTGCAGGGACACACAGTAGTTAGGGGTTAGCCAGCGTTCTATTGGCAGAAGTGCAAGGGACAGTCCCTGAGGTCAGACAACAAACATCTCAGTGTCTACTGAGAAGACATATGGGTATGTTCGCTGCTCTGCATTGTCAGGCTGCTGGTTGGGTGGGGAGATGTGAGGCCAAGGATCCCTCATCTTGCTGCAGAAAGCTGGTGGGAGAGCACGCCTGTCTAGTGTTGACCTCCTCATGTACCACACAACAGTGGGTTTTCAGGAAGTTGAGCAAGGGAGGCCCGGAAAGCTTCTCCAGAGATGTAGGGTGCTCCCAATGGCTCCTAAGTCCCCAGCTCAGCCGTGTGTGGCTGTCTGACTAAGGAGATGGGCTCTTGGTCACTCCACTCTGCTCTTGGTCTTGTGCATCCTCTTCTTTCTGCTCCAACTTGAAGTTCTGTGAACAAGGTCATAGGTGAGGCCTGACCCTGCACTTGTCCAATTATAGTTCTGAGGCAGTTAGGGAAAAGGCAGGCAAACCCCCGTATGTTGGGTTATATTTCACATCTCTGAAGAAATCATCTACTTTTTCTATTGTATCTGAAACTGGGCCTGACTTACCTCAAGTTCCTGTAAAACCTCATCCATGAAGTCCTGGGAACTTTCTTTGTAAGCCACAGCTAATCGAATTGCATCATTGAAGAGCTGAAGGTACGGCAGAAATGGCAAAAGTAGAGCAGCAGCCAGGATCCTGGATCCCACCTTTATAACCCACAGTCTTGTCCTTCATGTACCTTACCATCATCACCCTGGACCCACAGTCAGTGGATGTTGTCTCACCAAATGTGGTCCTCCCAGCCTCCTTCCTCTGCTGTACCCAGCCACCCTGACCCACACACAGTCAGTGGAGGTTGTCTCACCAAAAGTGGTCCTCCCAGCCTCTTTCCTCTGACGTACCCAGCCACTCACTGTCCTTGTTTTCCTCCCTTCTTTCCCTCCTGCAACTGCCATAAGCCACATCAGCAGACCGCCTCTGGTCTGCCATTACCTTCACAACATTGGTACCATCGGCAGCTGAGACGAAGTACAGGGGCAGGGAGAACTTCTTAGCAAAACTGAAGTTCTTTTGAGTCATCTGTATGTCTGCTGCAGAGAGGAGTTTTGAGGGAGGGTCAGTAGAGGCTCTGTGCTGGGAAGTAGGGAAGGGACAGTGAGGGACTGCCCTAGAAATGGTTGCCATGGATCTGTGTCTTGGGAAGACAGGGTTTTGCTACTGGCATCTCTATTGGGAAGGGAGTATCTTGGGAAGGAAAAAAAAAAAAAAAAAAAAGAAGGCTACTCATCCTTTCAAAGAAGGAAATGTATGGTGCTGGGTCCCCAGGAATTACTGCCACCCAGGAGCAGGGATGCCCCACCATCAATTTTATTGGCCACCAGGATGCATGGAATCTCCGGCCTGAACTCTCGAAGTTCTGCATACCAGGTACTCAGGTTCTTATAGGTAATTTTCCTCTGGACATCAAATACCTACAGAGGGCAGAAGACAGTTTAGATGTGTCAAAGTACTTTATCAGTTCCAGACAACACACACCTAGACAGGCTGTGTAAACTCAGACCTATCAGAGGTTGGGCCACAGAGGAACCAATGGGCAAGCATCACAGATGGAGTCAGTTCCAGACAGAAAAGAGGTAACCCCAAACACCAAATGCCAATCGCCTTTTTCACACTCCTTTATTTAGTACCCTTGTTTATTAGAATTAGGAAGTTCTAAGTTCTCAAGGGCTTTCACGCTGAAGGGAGTGTGGAGGGACAGGTGATGAGTCCCTTCCATGACCTTCTCACTGACCTCACCCGCCAGCTGACAAGCCTCTCCAGCCCCTTCTGTGCACACCACTATCAGTCTGTGTGCCACAAGTAGTCCTGTGCATGCACATCGGAAAGAGTAGCTATAAACCATCAGAGAAGGCTGCACTGAAACGGTGGTATCTGAGCAGAGCCTGAACCACAAAAAACATTTCCATTGAATGGGTGTAAGCTACAGAGGGTTGAGGGAAGAGCAGATGGGGGACAGTGAGCAGAATGGACCAGTCCATTCTGTACCCCTTCTCTTTATGGATGACATGGAACCCATTCATCCATAGTGAGAGCAGCGGTGTGCATATTGTACAAGGTAGGCCTAGAAGGGCTGGGCGGTCAAGTGCTATAAAGTGCCAGGGCAAAATTACATTTTGTAGGCAGACTTACAACAGTGGTGCCCACTTATCCATCACATGTGCTCTCATCAGAGATGCAGCCAGAGTGACTTAGAGTTGTCACCAAACAGTCTGGCTTCTACCTGGCTCTTTTTAGGCACTCAGTCTTGAGGTCTAGCCGCTATTCTGTGAGCGAGTCCACACCAGCTCTTACTGACAAAGTGTTCTCGCTTGGTGACACTCCCTAGGTAGGGTTCATCATTCAGAGAACTAGACTATAGGACTGGGCCTCAACTCAGTGGTAGAATACACAGTGAGTACGCACAAAGTCCTGGTACCAAACCCAATGTAAACCAAACCTCAAATTAGCCCATTGATTCACATGTCACAGGTGCTTGGTACTCATGAAAATGATTTATCTGAGGATGAAAAGAAAAAAGATTCCTTCTCAGCATGTACTAGTGGTGGCCCAGGGGGGCTGGAGAGATGGCTCAGTGGTTGGGAGTACTAATTGCTCTTCCAGAGGACCTGGGTTCAATTCTCAGCACCCACATGGCAGCTCACAACTGTCTGTAACTCCAAGATTTGACACCCTTACCCAGACACACATGCAGGTGAAACACCAATGCATGTTTAAAAAAAAAAAAAAAAAAAGAGTGTTGGCCTAGAAAATGACCTGGGAGCCCAGAGGCAGAGCCAGGAGACAGATTTTCATAATTTCACTTGAGCTCTATGTACACTGACTTTTGTGCAGTCTATGACCTGAAGCCATTATTGAGTGGACTCATGGTAACCATCCTAGATAGCAGAGTGAGAGCCTGGAAGAGAGGTGAGGGCTGATCTGAGAGGGAAGGGTCTTCCAGGGGCAGTTGGTAATAGTTGAGGATACAGCCCCCCCATGTAGACTTGGCTGTCCTGGACTTGCTTTGTATACCAGGCTGGCCTTGAAGTCAGAGATGTACCTGCCTCTGCCTCCCCGAGTGCTGGGATTTCAGGTGTGCACCACCATGGTGGTACTCTTGAAGTTTCACTGCAGATGTGTTCCATCAGTAACCAGCTGTGGCCTTGTCTCAGCCATGTTTTCCTTGAACACTACAGTGGCTAGGGGAGCCCAGCTTCTTTCATCTGTTCCCATCTCAGGACAGCTCCTCTGGCATATTCTTTTCTGAAGTGCTGAGTAGCCTTGAACCCTCTCCTACACATCCAGGGGCAGAGGACCAATGCCTCCTTTGTCTCCTAACCCCTAAGGCCAGGACTGCCCAGTGCCCAGCTTGTTTCATACCATGATGCAGGCGTGAGCCTTGTGGTAGTAGGAGGCATGCATGCTCTGGAACCGCTCCTGGCCTGCTGTATCCCAGAAATCTGCAACATGAACACAGCTGTGTCTGCCCAGTGGGGTTGGGGGGCTGGAGGGCAGAGACCCCCACAAGTCCCAAGCGTTTCCATGTAGGTCTCTATGCAGAAACATGCATGTATTGTGTATGCAATGCTGTGTGTAGGAAGACACAGGACCAGAAGGAAGGACTGTGTGGACAGGGGGTCCCAGAAAGGGGCTATAGGTGCTCCTTGTGACCACACTGGAGATGGGGCCCTTCGAGATCTAAATTTCCACAGATGGTGGACAGTCAGGCTGTATGGCCTAGTGACCCATGGGACGGTCACGGTGTACATTTGAGTCAGGCTACAGGTGAATTCATTTATACTTGCTGAATGTTAATCCCGGCAACGAGCAAGTTTACTCTCTGTCAGAGGCCTCTGTGCTCCTTTTCCCCCTGGCAGGAACAGTTTTCCAGGGTTTTTACTAAGTCCTGCCCTGCACACTAGTCCTGGCCTGGGAGCTATGGGACTGTATGCCCCTGTGTGCCTCCCTTTATGCTCTCTGACGTCCCACTTTTTTTCTTCCTTCACTCTCTCCCATGAACTGCCTTTCCTACCACCCCCACCCCCCACTCAGTGTGGCCTGGGGCCCATGCTGCTCACCCACAAGGATGGTCTTGCCGTCTACTGTGGCCGTGTGCTTATACAGAGTCAGGGCGTATGTGGACAGCTGCTGGGGCTGACTGGGTGCAGGTTAAGGAGCAATGGTGAATGAAGAGGTAAGGAAATGGGGAAGGGGGTGTTTGTATGATAGAATGGGCCCCCTCCTTACTTAGTGTTTTTTTAATTTTTTGAGACAGGTCTTACTCTGTAGTCCTGGCTATCCTGGAACTCACTGTGTAGACCAGGCTGGCCTCAAACCCACAGAGATCTGCCTGCCTCTTCTAAGTGCTGGGATTAAAGGCATAAACCACCACGCCTGGCCCTCTTTTTGTTGAGACAGGTTTTCCAATGTAGCTCAGGGTGGTTTCAAACTTGTGGCTATCCTCCTGGCTTTGTCCTCTTTATAAAGACTTCAAGTGGAATGAATTCTACAGACAGACAGAGGCCGCTTCAATGGCACGAGGGGCTGGGACAATGTCCTGGATGCCTGGGTGTGAGGTAACCCGGAGCAGGATTTTACAGAGAAGTGGTGTCACGATGCTGGACAACGATAACTGTGGATACTTTAAGTGTCTCATGGACAGAGTTCTTATAGCAAAGAGCATCATGACTGTCCCATGGTAAAAACCACCCACAGGCCAGGCAGCTTTCACAAACTGAAGTTCACTTGTGTGTGAAACACTAACAAACTACCCTGGGAACAGCAGCTTGTGAAGCTCAAATATGCTGGGCAGTTTAATGAGCAAAGCTGAAACAAGCCAAGTGGGGCTTGGTACAGAGTGGGTGACATCAGTCTTTGGGGTAAGGTCAGGGGAGAGCGTATCAGGCTCTGCAGTTCTCAGGATGAGGGAAAAGCTGATATCCCACACTTTATAAGCTTATTCCTACCAAAAGGTTTTCATGCTCCAAGGAAAGAGGTTAAATGATTTACCCAAGGTCAGAACTTCTGAGGGGGAGGCAAGATTTGCATCTGGGCATTTGATACAGACCGAGTGCTGCCCGCTATTCCTCCTGCCTTCCTGATAGAAACCCACGTGTAAGTCAGCTGCAGCAGCAACAGCCTGGATTGTGTGGTGTGGTCTGGGACAACAGTGAGGAGCCAGTGTGAAGGCAACCCATTGGACTTCCCTGGGCTGCTGGTATAAAGGAGTGGACTGGAGGTTATGATGCACGAGAGTGGGAGAAGCCACAGGAACAAAGGGCATTTCAAGCCTTTAAGGATACAATCCATCCATGAGAAACCTCTCCATGAGTCTGGAAGGGAAATGTGCGAGGTCACAGGTCATGTAGCATCTGTAGCATCTCTTGTCCCTACTTTATCACCACTGGGCTGACAATGTGGAAGCCAGCTGAGGCTTCCTTTCTCTTTCACACAGTTTCTAGTCAAGCCTAGTCACCCACGGGAATTACCATTACCAAGCCCACTGAGCCAAACTACTGGGCCAATCTGCACGGGGCTCTCCGATCCATAATTTCCATCTCATATATTGCTACACAAAGAATTACCCTGTCTGTACAGGGAAATTGAGGCCCAGAAGACCGTGGTCTTCATCCAATAGGCATTTTTCAGGGCTCTGTCATTTCTTAGGGCTTCGCTCAAATGCCATCTGACAGGAAGGTGACCCTGAAGTAGGTAAGATGTTCCATGCAGCTTGTACCCGTCCATCCCTCTCTGCCCTGCACAGAGTCTCAGCATGGACCTCAGCTAATTTGCTTTAGTGACTCTGTCAGTCAGAGCAGAATATGTGGCTCAGCGTTTTGTGAATCTTTAGTTTACTACTACCCCTTCCCCATGTGCAAGGCAGTGCACTGGACTGGATCGGACAGTATCTGAACACATGAATGTGAGCAATTAATAAGCTTAATTTAGTACATATTCTGGAGCCACAGGGCAGCCTTGAAACCTTATTATAACCAATCAGTCCATACACAAAACAAAACAACAAACCTTGCACCTCCCTGAAAGACATTAAAATCACACACACACACACACACACACACACACACACACACACACACACAC
>OU015748.1:113436485-113451522 GCA_907169655.1 Acomys percivali
CACACACACACACACACACACACACACACACACACACACACACACACACTCTGCTTTAGGTGTGAAAAGAACTGCGAACTACTTGTCCTCAAAATGTCCTAGAGGCCAGAACTGGGTTTGTCTTTTGATGTTTTGTTTGCAACTCAGATTTTTCACATTGCATTACGTTAGGCTAGTGCTGACTTAATAGGCCGTTCTTGGGCTTCTCTCCAGTCCACATTTCCCTAAAGGCCTATCAACTATTAAGCCGACAACTGGTCGGCCTGGCACTTCTGTGCTCTGTGACAGTTCTAAATTCAAGTGTGCACAAAGGACTGACACTTACGGTAATCTTCAGATCCTGACTTTAATTGCATGGGATGTTGTTGAGGTTAAAGCAACCGTGAAATACTACAGCCGAGCTTCCGTGTCAGGTGGAGAGTCAAATGCGAATTCAGGAAGCAAGGCCTCTGCAACTACTCATCGCTATCTGAGCCTGAAGTAGAATGTGAGGCGATCTGGGGACTCGAGGGACGGAAGACGAAGCCAGCTATTTCCGTAGGAACAAGTCTACCCTCATCTTTTGGGGGTAGAAAGGGGGCAGGCATGCTCCCCACCTCACCCTGAGTGGGTGAGAGATCGCAGAGGGCGACTCCTGCACAGGCAGGCACTGAAGTCAGGCGAATAACCCAGCTTTAAGACCATCACAGTCCATTACTGTTGCTGTCTATGCTCTTCAACTTCAGGGAGTTCCCTCAGGAAAGCATCTTTACTGCCTTCATTCTACCTGTCGCATTCTTCTCTCCGTTCCCTCTGTCCCACTCTAGCAAGCCCTCAACCCTCACACGTGTAGTAACATCCCACTTTCTACCTCCGTACTCTGCACTAGTCCAGTAATTTCCAGGGTGATCCACTCTACAGTTTCTGTAAGGACCCAGGAAGCTCCCTGATTTCTGTTCCTTTGACTCCCATTTCTTAGTGCAGTTACTGACATGATGCTGTTGCTCGCCCATGCACACTTGGGCCCCAGTCAAGGCTGCCCCTCACCAGCTCACAGAAACCACAAACACTCCTCTTCACCTCCAGAGGACTTTTCAAATCAACTCAGACCTGTTCTGGGATTAGCTCTGCTTCCCTAATTTTCCAACATACTTGGACTTGCCCACTGCACTGTCCCCCAGGCAGATGATCTTCACGTTGTCATGAGCGTCATATTTCTCTTGGTCCAGCTCACAATGTTTGGTTCTGTCCCCTGCCATTAGCTCCTGGCCGTAGACAAGAGCTAGCCGTGGGGCCTTGTCACTCTGGAAAAGTCAACAAGAGACTCCTGTTAGACACAAGACCTCCCCTCAACTAAATCTACTTTTTTCTTTTTTCCAAACAGCTGATAAGAGGGAACCCAGGGACACACATCCTGACAACTTGACCACCATCTGCCGAGCCTTAGGGCTGTATCTTTGTCTCTAGAGTCTCCTGTCTTCTCAGGCCACACCCCTCCTCCTACCCTACACACTAGGTTTACAAGCTCAACATACAAGTTTTCTTACTTGTAAAACACAAAGCAACAAACAACAACAAATAGTGCCTGAGTCACACGGCAAGTCTGATATTTGGTAAAAACAAGCTGATACTACCATGCAATCTATGATCCCTGACTCACATTCTTTTTTTTTTTTAAAGATTTGTTTATTTATTATTATGTATACAGTGCTCTGCCTACATAATGCACCTACAGGACAGAAGAGGGCACCAGATCACATTATAGATTGTTGTGAGCCATCATGTGGGTGCTGGGAATTGAACTCAAGACCTCTGGAAGAGCAGTCAGGGCTCTTATCCACTGAGCCATCATCTCTCCAGCCCCTGTCCCACATTCTTGGTCACCTTGCTGCCATCAGCAGCTGCCTCACATTCCCTTCACCGTGGTATTCCTCAAAACTTATTTTTGTAGGCTTCATTTTCAAACCTCTATTACAGCGGTTCCTCAACCTTCCTAATGCTGCGACACTTTAAATACAGCTTCTCATGTGGTGGTGACTCCCCCCCAGCCATAAAGTTATTTTTGTTGCTACTTCATAGGTGTAAGTTTGCTAGTTAGGAATCGTATTCTAAACATCTGTGTTTTCCAATGGTCCTAGGCAGGTTTAGAACCACTGCTCTAGTAGTTTCATCCGTTTCCTAAATGTAGATGATACAAACCATTCCTGCACCCAAATTTTTGTCCTTCACTGTCTCAACTCAGATATTTAAATTCTCATCAGGTTTGTAAATAGGATACTAGGGCGTGTAGGAACGATATACTTTAAACATAAACGGTGCTCTAGCTCTGTGCACACTCATTTCCATAAGTACAAGACATCACTACTCAATGTCAACAAAGCCAGTGTGTGTCACATCGCCTCTAGCCACTTGGTCCATACCCAAATGCGACTCTGGCAAACACCGCTACGAATGTACAACAATCCAGACTCTTTGCCAGCTGGGCGCAGAGCAGTTACACTACAGCGCAGAAGCAGGAACTCGCTGAACATTAACCACCAGCTGACATTGAAGGGGGCTCAATCGGCTGCAGTGAGGGCTATGCCACTAGCCTGGCATAAAAACAAAAACAAACAAAAAAACAGCAACAGGGTCCCGAGCGTTTGCATGACTGTATGTCCACCCAGCCACGGCCTTGGCCCCATGCTGCAGGAACTCAGGCTCCAGCAGGGATAAGAAGAGGGGAGCATGGTGTGGACGCTGCCCCTTTCATCTCCATCCTGCACAGGGAGTGATCCGTTCGAAAGCCAAACGCTGTCTATCGATTCACGATGGAATCCCTCAGTGACTGTCAGTGTCCTCACGGTCTACGGGGGGCGGGGGTGCAAGCTGTCTTTCGTTTTTAGGCGCCCAGCAGGCCTAACCACCATCTCCCGTAAGGACGCGCGGTCTGCGGTCAGGTCTCGGCCAGATCCCCGCCTTCCCTCCGCCCCAACTCTTGGGCAGGCTCCCCAGGCACTTTGTCCTCACTTCGGTTTTGCGAGACTCGGGACGCGGCAGATGGGCTCGCCCATCACAGCCCCCGGACCGCAAAGGCAGCCTGCTTACCGGCTTACAGGGAAACGTACTCCGGTAGCGGCTCGGCCGCGTCTCTGCCGCTGCTACGCGACCACAACAGGACCCCGAGTTGGGCTGGCCGGCAATGGCCCGAAGGACCCCACTGGAGCGCAAGCTGGCTAGCGCAGTGCCTGTCTGTCTGGCACCTTCCAGGAAGACAAAGTGCGTGCACTGGACTACTGGCCTGGAATGGAAGTGCGAGCCCCAGGTCGTAGAGGCGACTGACCAGCAACAGGTTGCTGCGGCTTGTGATAATTTGATAGGATAAATCTAAGCGAGTCTCTCAACTTTTTAAATCTGTGAGCTGTCGCTGTATTCTATTTATGCGGTCGTATGTGTAAGATTTGGTAACTGTATCAAGTCTCTGAACATGCAATTGAAAAGAGAGAGGGAAGAAAAAAAAAAAAAGAAATCAAAAGGAAGGACATTGTGACTGCTAGGTATGGTGGAGAAGGTTTATTGTAGATAAAAGGGAAAGGCTAGCCAGAGGCAGGGATATCTGGGAGAGTCCAGAGTGAACATAACCCTTAGCCTGGCCGTGTGAGGGGAGGAAAGAGTGGAGGGAGGAGAGGTTGGAGATCGGGAAACTAAGGGGAAGACGAAAGTGCTAGATAACCAAAATGGCTAGGTTATATAGGGAGGGGCAACTGGGGGAAGAGCAGCCAGGACATTGGGCCAGAGAAGTTTAGGATGCGGTACCCTGCCACAGATAGGGCTGAAGGATGCTGGGAGAACCCAGGTCTGCATTGATGTGTTAAATAGGCACCTCAGTTAGCTATTTGTCCCGCATTTGAGACCTAACAGCAACGATCAAAAATCATTTCAAATTATTTCAAAATAAAAAAATGTAATGTGCCTGTGATGTTTCTGGGAGCCTTCCCTTTGTGGCCTCTTGTGGCTTCACTGCAGCTTTACTTCTGAACACAATGTGCTAACGCAACACTGGTCCACAAAGTCAAGAACACTGCCTGAAGTGGCTCAGGTGCAAAGCTCTATCGTGCTACAATGGCTTAATTTCAGGAAACAAAGATTCCCACCATTTTCCTACCACCATTTCAGTCAGCTTGCATCAAATGAGTGTTATCTTTGGATTATATCATGTTAAAATATTGGGTTTTAGAAACTGGTGTTTTGAGTTGTTGACTTGAGTTTCCTAAAAAACAAACAAACAAACAAACAAACAAAACAAAACAAAACAAAAAAGACTAAATAAATTTGGCTTGGGATTAGGACAAAATTTCCAAAAGTTTTTGAGATTACTCTAAACATACTACCTTTACTATCAGGCTAGCAGCTAGCTAGCTGCCTTCGTTGTTAATTCCAATTTTATTAAATAAACGAAGGCACCACCTATTTTTATGTTAAGAATTCTGACAGAACCCCCTCAGCAATGGGCAAAGAGACACCTTGTTGTAGTAAGTGATCTTGTATCAGTCAGGGGTGAGCAGAGGGCAGTCCTTGGTCCATCCTAGCTTGATGCCTACCTTGGTGGCCAAAGCTGTACTATGCCTAGGACTCATAAAAATCAAATCAAATCCAGGCAGCACTGCATGGGAGGAGGAAGACAGAGACCCGAGCACTGCCTTGCCACCCACAGACACTTGCCCTCCAGCACATGACACAGGCAGGCCGTAGATACCTGCTTGCTGCCACCACAGTGTGTGAGTGTGTGGTGGTCAGATGGGAGAGAAAAGAGAATCGGAGCAGCGTGAGCATTATGAGGAGAGATGGAACCAGAGACTCGAGGGTGGGGAGGAGTGGCCTGTTGTGAGTGGTCCCAGCCTGAGCTGCCTGGCCCTGAGGGCCGTGTCTGAGTCAGTGGCTACACAGCAGCAGGTGTGGATGTCCGTGGCTCATATTACCAGCAAGTAGAGAACATGGAGATGTCTCTGGTGGGGTAGCTGCTGGGGACCATGGGGATGTCCAGGGGCTGTGCATAACTGGCTCCACCCCTCACTGCCTACGCCACTCTGGAGAGCTGGTCCCACCTCTCACCCGAAGCGGCACTTGGGAGAGAGGTCCCTGTAGCTCGCCCAGGCAGCACAGCGGAGCTGGCCCTCTTGGTGTGTGTGTATGTGTGTGTGTGTGTGTGTGTGTGTGTGTGTGTGTGTGTGTGTGTAAGCCAGCTCCGAAGGCATGAGTGTGGGAGAGCTGACCCACCACTCACCTGCCATGGAGTGGCATGGGCAAAGAGGTGAAACTCCCTGCTACCTCTGGCAGTCAGGACAGCTGCCCACAGGGTCATGAGAACTCCAGAGAGCTAGTCATCCAGAGAGGATGCAGGTGAGCTAGACTCAAGGGTGAGAGTGTGGGGGAGCTGGCCCTGTCACTTGTCTGCCAAGAGGTGGTGTGGGTGTAGGAGTGATGCCCCCACCCCCACCTGCAGAAGCTGGGAGAGCTGGTCCTGGGGTCATGAAAGCAGGAGAGCTAGCCCTGCCCACTCACTGGCTGTAGTACTCTGCAGAGTGGGCCCTGCACCTTGCCTGGGCAACACAGTGGGGCTGTCCCTGATGGCAAAGGCACCCCCTAGGGTGTGAGAGTGAGAGAGCTGTTCCAGCCCCTCACAGGCTGCAGCACTTGGGAAAGCAGGCCCAACACCTTGACTGGGCAGCACAGTGGAGATGTGGGTGTGGGTGAGCTGGCCTTGAGGGCATGAGAGCAGGAAAGTTGACCCTGCTGCTGGTGGCATTGGGTGGCCTAGCAGGAGCAGTGCAGGAGAGCTGTCCCTGTTGGTGCAGATAAGGGAGAGATGGCAGGCTGGCCAGATCATTTACGACCCAGGCCCAAATTTAGGGCTCTGAGTTGACCTCCCCCCCCCCCAATCTATATCATCTGTGAATGGTTGGGATGTGTGAAAGGGCCAGTCCTGCTGTTCCAAAGCTGCAGCATCTCCATGACACAGGGCAACAGCAGGATAACCCAGGGAGTCCT
This sequence comes from Acomys percivali, assembly GCA_907169655.1. Classification (NCBI taxonomy): domain Eukaryota; kingdom Metazoa; phylum Chordata; class Mammalia; order Rodentia; family Muridae; genus Acomys; species Acomys percivali. Next base: position 113,442,492 of record OU015748.1, read on the forward strand.
GGTGAGGAGCCAATATCTATGATGTCACAGAAGCCAGAGACCTCGAACCAGACTCATTACAGTGAACATTTACAGATGAAGCTTTATGGACAGAGCGATATATTGTGGGACACACTGTAACATACTACAGCTTTCACAATGAGATGTTTTCTATGCAGTTGTTGTTGTTGTTGTTGTTGTTGTGTGTGTGTGTGTGTTTTATTTTGGATGGGAAGGTTGCAAAGGCAAAGGGGACAGGGAGATGAACGGGACTGGGGTGCATGATATAAAACTTATAAAGATTCAATAAAAAAGAAAAAAGAATTCTGACAGGAGGCTTAGCAAGCGTAGTTTTCAATTCTTACTCATGCTGAGTGTGAGCACACACGTGGGAAATACATCAGCCCATTCTTTTTATTTTTTATTTAAAAAACATGAAACGCTTCACGAATTTGCCCGTCATCCTTGTGCAGGGGCCATGCTAATCTTTTCTGTATCGTTCCAATTTTTAGTGTATGTGCTGCCGAAGCGAGCACGAGCCTATTCTTAAGGCTTTTAATACCTTATTTTAGAAAACCCATTTTCAGTTGCTCAGTCCATTTCTTTACTTGGCTGCCACAAAAACCGGTGTCCTTTTCTGGGCCGCACAATGTGTCCATTGTTTGAAGAAATGATTTTTTTTTCCTATACAAATCAGAGCAATTTCCCTATTTCTGTTTTTTTTTTATCACTCATCTTTATTTTTTTGTTGTGTATGTGTATGTTTGTGTGTGAATGCATATGTGTGAGACCAGAGGTCAACACTGAGTATCTTTCTCATTCACTCTCCAGCTTATTTTTTGAGACAAGGTGTCTCTTATCTGAAGCTTAGCCGTTGGTTAGATTGGCTAGAAGTGGACCCCAGGGCTCCTCCTGTCTCCACAGTCCCAGTGTTTCCTGACTCTGTGCATCCAGTACATCCACGCATGCGCTTTTGACGTGGATCTGAGCAAAGGTCTGGTTATGCAGGAAGCACAGTACTGACTGAGCGTTTACCGGTGGCTGAGTTCCTACTGCTTGGTAACAGCCACCTATATCCGCACCGTTTTCTGTAAGCCATAAGCATTGTAGAGCTGGGGAGATGGCTTAGTCAGTAATGCTGAAACTAACCTGGAGCCTCACAACCAACTAGTATAGCTTAAAAGTAGCACTTCCAGAACAATGAGAGAGGAGAATGACCCCAGAAGTGGACCATGCTGCAGAACAAAGGAAGCGCTGAGGGACAGACACTACACTTTAGGTAAGATTTAGGCTGTGAGGCCAGGGGCAGGGCTTAGGGTTAGGAATCAGGCTAAGGGTTACGGTAAAAGGCAGAACAAAGATAACAGGTTAAGGGGTTATAAGGAGAGAATCAGGTTAAGGATTAGTTTTAGGGCAGGGTAATGTGTTTATAGATGTGCATATTTATGTGTCCATATGTGTAGTTATGTGAGCATGCACATGTATTGATTTATTTGTGTGTATATCATATATTTATGTGTGTATATGTATTTGTGTAAATGTATGTAATGTGCATGATTATGTGTGCACAGTTGTATATTTTTTGCATGTACATTTATTGGTGTAAACATGTCTAGTTGTATGTATGTAAATGTGACTACATTTATGTGTTGTACATGTGTGTATATGTGAATACTTATGAATGTACATGTGTATGTTTTTGTATGCTTGCATATTTACCTGTGAATATATATGTATATTTATGTGTGCATATAAATGTATATAACCACACATTTGTATGTGTGTATAATTATGTGCATACATGGGTAAATTAATATGTGTACATGTATATTTATGTCTATGTACATGTGTATAATTATGCATGAATGCATGTGTATATTTGCATATTAATGTGCACATTATGTGTGCATATGTGTATATTAGATGTGTATTTATATGTGTATAATTAAGTGTGCATGTGTATTTATGTGTTTGTATATGTATATATTTATGTCTGTGTACATGTTGATATTTATGTGTATACACATCACACATGTATATTTATGTCTGTGTTCCCTTTCCTCTCTTTCTTTCTTAATCTTTTAAAAAATAATTAATTTACTTTTATTTTATGTACATTAATGTGAACGTGTCAGATCTCTTGGGACTGGAGTTACAGACAAGTGTGAGCTGCCATGTGGATGCTGGGAATTGAACCTGGGCCTTCTAGAAAAGCAGACAGTGCTCTTAACCATGGAGCCATCTCTCCATCTCTCTCCTTCTTTCTCTCTTTATTTTCTCTCTCTGCCTATTTACTGCACCTCTATTTGGTTCCTGGTATATGTGCTCTTACAGTAGTGGGTAAAATGGCAGATGCATCTCTCTCTCTCTCTCTCTCTCTCTCTCTCTCTGTCTCCTCTCCTTCATTTTAGTTGAGGAGTGACATTGTATTTTACCTGAGAGCAACCCTGCCTTTCCAACTTATCTAACAGGGACCCAGATTCTGGTCTCTTACTGTAATGTATAAAGCGGCGAACTTAACTCTCACCTGTTCACTTTCTCACCTAGATCTCACCTCTCCTCTCTTCTTTCTGACCTCATTTTATTCTCATTTTCACCTTCATGCTTCCTCTTTCTCTCCTTTCCCACACTCTTCCTCTGCTCTCTCCCCTCTGTCTCACTTTCCTCTTTTTCCTATTCTCACTACTTTTTGATCGTTTTCCTTTCTCTTCTTTTTTTTAATTTTTTTTACAATTTTTTTCTTAGTAACTATTTTAAAATTTATTTCACAGTATCAATAACATTATATATATGAGTAAAAGAAAATCTTAAGTCCATTATTCACAAATGTTGAAAATTGTAATAGCAATCCGTTTGTAATAATACAACAATAATTCAACAAAAATTCACCATTAAACATTAAGCCTTTTTAAGTAGATGAGTACATCTCTCCTCTTTTATACCTCTTACCTTAATTGTCAGTTCTAGTTGTCTACAGTTTTCCAAATTAAAAAAGTTTAATATTCCTCACACACTCTTGACTGAGCAAAAGTTAAAGTTTTATTGTATGAATGGGAAGATGTTTAATGTTTCTTGATCCAAAACTTAATTGTAGATGATGAAGATAAAATGTGTACTGCAAAGTACTATTTGCAGTATTTTCTACACCACAAAGAATCATGATTTATGTCATTAGTGCATAGCGCCCCGGGTCACAGCTAATCAGGGGAACTGCAGATACCTGTGTTCAGCGTAATCAGGAAGTTCCAAACACCTGCACCAGGGGTTCAACCATTCAGGAAAGCAACGATAACTCTCTTCAGGCTTGCTGATAATCAGGAAATCATAAACACCCAGGGGCATAGCCAATTAGGAAGAAGAGAGACAGCTGCAGCCAAAACTACCCCCCTCCCCCTGTTCCCCACCAGTTCTATTTGACTGTCTGTGAGGTGACTGTGCACATTAAATCCAGAGGTGTCTTCCAGGCTTCACACACCGGCACCTGACACTGGAAGTCAAATACATGAAGACTGTCCAAGTGTAAGTACAGATCTGAACATGCCTTCAAGGGCTGCTGTGGAGTTGAGAATGACTCACTCATACTCAGCTAATTTGTGGTGGGCTGGTGTAGGTTTGATGGGTCAGTATTAGCAATGTTGAATTGTATTCAGGAGTCAAAAACTGGCCAGCCAACTTTTCCACAGATGATTTGCATGTGAGTAGAACCTAGGAACATTGGAGGAAAATTACAAACCAACCAACCAACCAACCAACCAACCAACCAACCAACCAACCAACCCAAGAGATATCGTCATCACCTGTCATCTAGTTTCTGCGCCTTTGTATTGCTAGTCCACGTTTGTTCACTATGCCCAGTCATCACCATTAAGCTTTCTTTTCACCCAGCCTGAGTGTACATGCTTGTGTGTGAGCGTACCGAAGGTGGAAGGAGAGATGGGGGGGGACCAGGTGCCCTCTCTCATTCTGTACCTTGCTCATTTGAGATGGAGCTCTTAATGAGCCTGATTCCAGACCTTAACACACGGCAGCCTGATGGCCTGGAGGTGAGTCCAGGATCAAGGCGAACAGGTTCTGAGTGTGATGAGCTGTTCCCAGTCACTTGCAAACACTCCACGCTTTGGTACTTAGTGTTGGGCCACAGACTTGTTTCTTAATGTTTGTGTAAGCTAATGATGAGAATTTAGAATTAAGTCAAAATGTCCTAGTTTAACTGTCCATGAAGTCAGCCAGCCAGCCAGTCAGTCTGTCCGTCCGTCCGTCCGTCCGTCCCTCTCTCCCCCCCCTCTGTGTAAACCAGACTGTTTCTTCCTCAGTCACTTCACCTTATGTGCATATGTATGTGATGTTGGGGGAGGAGGGAGCAATCACAGACTATGACACATGTATGAAAGTCAGAACAGCTTTTTTGAGACAGAGTCTCATGGAGCTGGCCAGCTAGACTTGAGATTCACTTTCTTCTTGAGGGGAAGGGGATGGGGGGGTGCCACCATGTTTGGCTTTTTTACATGTGTTCTGAGCGTCAAACTTAGGTCCCTATGCTTATGTGACAAGTACTTTATAGAGTCATTTTTCCTAGCCTCATTAAAAAAATTTTTTTTGTTAAGACAGTTGCACGCATCCCAGCTCACCATGTAATTGAGAATGGCCCTGTGCTCCTTACTCTCCTGCATCTGCTTCCAGCTATGGACCACCTTTCCCAGCCTCTTCTCCACGCCGCCCCCCACCTTGGTACTGGGGTTTGAACCTAGGCTCTGTGCGCTCTACCACTGAGCTATATCCTCAACTCTATAAAGTGGCTTTTGATAGCTAACTATTTGACTCATAAAGCAGCATCAGTACGCTTTATGTATTTCTGATGTATTCTGGTCCCAACACATGGAAACCTGCACACACACAATGCCGTAAAGACTTCTGAGACAGACATCCACTCCTTGAGGTCATGTGATGAGAAAAAAAATCTTCCTGCACATGGGCGTTGTCTCAGTCAGGGTTCTATTGCTGTGGGGAGACACCATGACCATGGCAACTCTTACAAAGGAAAGCATTTAGATGGGGCTGGCCTGCAGTTTCAGAGGTTTAGTTCATTATCCATGTGGCGGGAAGCATGGCGGCGTGCAGGCAGACACGGTGCTGGAGAGGTAGCTGAGAGTTCTACACCGGCATCTGCAGGCAGCAGGAAAAGAGAAACTCTGGGACTTGCTTGGGCTTTTTGAAGCCCCCAAAGCCCACCCAACTGATACACTTTCTCCAACAAGGCCACGCCCACCCCACAAGGCCACGCCTCCTAATCCTTCTCAAGTAGTGCCACACCCTAATGTTCAGGCATTCAAATATATGAGCCTATGAAGGCCGTTCCTATTCAAACCACTACAGGCATCAACAGGCCACTATTTATCAGTGGCTTGGGTAACAGAAAACACCTCCACACCTACCGAAACTAAAATGTGAGCATTTATACTTATCTAGTGTAAATCAGAGCAAGGGGAGATGAAGAGATGGCTTAGAGGTTAAGAACACTTGCTGTTTCAGAGGACCTGGGTTGTATTCCCAGCACCCACATGACAGCTTACAATTGTCTGTAAGTCCAGTTTCAGAGGATCCAACACTCTTTTCTGGCCTCTTAGTGCATTAACCATACACATGGTACGTCGACATACATGCAAGCAAAATACTCATACATGTAAAATTAAACAGGGCTACCACAACGTGAAATGTGGAATCATGTTATCCATTTGCCATCACAGTATGCCTTAGGCAACTGCACTGTGCCATGACAACACTCGAATGTGACATCACAGGCCTCACTGTGATGTCATAAAGGTAAAGCGAGAAAAATTCAATGCCACCACGGACACCAGAGTATCCACCGTGACTGTAGAGTGTGTCACAATGTGCCACCACTCATCACCACATGCCCTGTACCATCATAATCCTCCATTGCTCCAATGAGTCAAGAAGTGCCCCACTGTGTCATCACTATGTGATTATGGCATAGCAATGATGTGAATTATGCCATCACGATGTTAAGTTATGACGTCACAACGCACCACTACACCATGACTGAACTGGGGTATCATGCATCATTATTGTGACACAGTAAAGCCCTATTGTAGTATCTGATGTTTCTTTATGGTGTTGCAGTCCTTAAATGCTGCATCACAAAGCATCGCTGTGACACCATAAAGCAAATTTCAGTTAGTGCTGGGCATGATACTGCACATCTGTAATTCGCAGGAAGCTGTGGTAGAAGGACGGAGAGTTTTTGAGAAGAATTCTTATCTTGGAAGCTTGTCTGGCATGCTTGAATCCTTGGGGTTCACCCCCAGCACCGCAAAAACTGGTCATCATGGTGCACAATGAAGGCAGGAGGACTTGAAGTCCAAGGTCACCCTGATCTATACAGTGAGTTGTAGCTGAGACTTCATTTAAAAAGTTAAGAAAGAAAAAAGGAGAATAGTATGAAGTAGTTGAACCCTTGGGCTCCTGCATAAGACTGATGCTCTTGCATCATCCTGGTTGACAGGAAGTACGTGATAGCAATTTATAGTGTCTTATACTGTTCAGTGTGTGTGTGTGTGTGTGTGTGTGTGTATGTGTGTGTGTGTTGGATACTATTGTGAGCTTGTTAAACACTTATTAGTTGCTTGTTTTCTCTCTCTCCCTTGTCTTTGCCTTTTTACCTACCTCCCTTTCTTTTTACCACTCTCTCTCCCCCCTTCTACCACACCCCATGTGTATATGTGTGTATTGGATGATTGTGTGTGCTCGCTCTTGCAAAGGGTTGGGAGTAGTGGGGCCAGTCACTGACACATTGTAACACTGACATCAGTGACTTCTCAAACTCTGTGTGTGTGTGTGTATGTGTGTGTATGTGTGTGTGTGTATGTGTGTGTGTATGTGTGTGTATGTGTGTGTGTGTATGTGTGTGTGTGTGTGTGTGTGTGTGTGAGAGAGAGAGAGAGAGAGAGAGAGAGAGAGAGAGAGAGAGAGAGATTCAGTTCTTTCCTTCCACCTTGTTTCTGACATGTGTACTCCAGGCTAGCTGGCTCACAGGAGTCTAGGTGATCTTCCTTTTCTGCCTCCCGTGTCGCTGTATGAGAGCTGGGATTCCAGAGACATGAAGCTGCAGTTGGCTTTCTCTGTGGGTTCTGGGATTTGAACTCAGCACGTGAGATTGGCAAGATAAGCACTTCTCCCAGCTGACCCATCTCTCCTGTGCTCAATCTGATTTTTTGAGACAGGCTTTCTTACTGAACCTACAGCCCAGCATTTTAGCTAGACTGGCTGCTAGTGAGTCCTCAGGATCTATTTACCTGTCTTGGTTTCCAAGTACTGGGGGTTCAGGCATGTGCTGCCACACCCAGCTTTTTATGTGGCTGCTGTCACTCTGTATTCATGCTTGCAAGGCAAACACTTTACCTTGCAATCTTGTATTAATTAACTTAATGAAAACAACTCTGTGAGGCAGATGTTACTATTCTTATCCAAAATAGGAAATAACTGAGGCCCAAGAGTGTGGATAACTTGTCTACAACAGTGAACGGTTCCCAGTGAAACCGACTCAAGTCTTCTTTTTCTTTCAACAAGACAAATATGGCTGCTGTAATAGTCTTGGCAATGGAAATGAGAGACACAAAAATGTTGCGTGGATGAGATCCGAGGATTCACTTAAGTGGGGACTGAGATGGAGCACTGTGGCAGTTACCACAGGAGGACAAGATTACCCACTTGAGTCCTGTGATAGCTAGTTTTATGTCAACTTGACAGGAGGCTATGGTCATTTGCGAGGAGGGAACAAATGCCTCCATTAGATTGGACTGTAGACAAGGCTGTGGGAGCATCCTCTTAAGTGGTGACTAATGTGTATGGAAATGTAAGCAAAGCTCACCCTTTCCTCCCCATATTCCTTTTGGCATGGTGTTTCTTCACAGCAATAGCTATCTTGAGGATACATGCTCTCAAGATAACAGTAGTGGACCACTAGGTGGCACTAGAACCTAAGCCCTGTAGCCTAGTCGCCTGCTTTTTTACAGATTGGCAGGAGTACACAACTATTTGGGGATTTATACTCTGATGTTAATCTCTCTCCCACCTCCTAGGTCTCCTGTATTCCAGGCTAGCCCCAGGCTTGCTGTGGAGCTGAGGATGACTTTGAATTTCGGATCTTCCCCAGTGGGATTGCCGACATGTGCCACTGTGCTGGTTTTGCTGTAGTAACAGAAGAAAGGGAATCTGTGCCATCAGAGACGTTACAACTCTGGCCAGATGGCACCAATTTCTGTAATATCCCTGGTCACAAATAAGGCTGTCAACTCTGATGCCCAGAGAAAGAAACTCAGGACATTTGGTACTTGCCAAACATGGGTTCTGTCTAAGTGTGCTCTGGCATTAGCCCTGCCATTTCATTCACAGTTTCTGGGAATCTAAATGGCCAGACACTTAGGTCAGAGTGCGCAGCAGACCCCAAGAGAAGCTCTCTTCCATTAGCCGGCAAGAGAGTGTGTGATATTGGGGCAGCGTTCTAGGGTGATCGTTGGCATTTTTCTTCTTCTGAAGTAACATGATCTTTTCCTTTTTTTTTATGCTTTAATCTTTTGGCAACTGGTGAACATTGTGGATGGCTTTCTGTCTGTGTGTGTGTGTGTGTGGTTTTTTTTTTTGAGAAAATCTCTAGTGGTCCAGGCTTGCTTAGAACCCGAGGTATAGCTCAGGCTGGTCTTAAACTCCTTGAGTCTCCTGCCGTCACCTTTTCAGCGTAGGGAATACGGCTGTGCACCACTGTGCCCTTGATTGTTGGAGTTCTGTTTTGAGATGGAGTCTCTGAGTAGAAGCCTGGAAGACTCAAAACTCACTTTTGCAAGAAGCAAAAAAATGGTGACTGAGATGCTTCTACTGGCAAAATAAGTCTTATATGCCTGTGGCAGAAGCCGATGACCTGAGTTCGATTCCCAGAATCTACAATGGAAGAAGAGAACTGCTTCTCAAAAGTAGTCCTCCAACACACACACACACACACACACACACACACACACACACACACACACACACACAC
>OU015748.1:113456111-113470804 GCA_907169655.1 Acomys percivali
TCTCTCTCTCTCTCTCTCTCTCTCTCTCTCTCTCTCTCTCTCTCTCTGCATTCATGGTGTAAGTGAATACAGTGCTGTATGATATTATTATTATTATTTTGAATCTTTAAAAAAACTTTTAATGAATTCTTTGTGAATTTCATGTCATGGGCCCCAATCTCATTTATCTCTCCATCCCTTTGTATCTACTCTCTGCCCTTACAATCTCCCCAACCAAAGAAAATTAAAAAAGCAAAACAAACAAACAAACAAACAATAACAACAACAACAACAAAAGCCACATCTCATTGTAAAAGCTGTAGTGTGCCACAGTGTGTCACACAGTCCACACAACTTTACTTGCAAATGTTCATTTCAATGGATCATTGGTCTGGTTCAAGGCCTTTGGCTCCTGCTTCACTATCAATACTGGGTCCTCACTGGGGCTCTTCCTGAATATCCTATTGTTACCCTGTGTCATGGAGATCCTGCAGCTTTGGATCTGCAGGACTGGCCCCTTCACGTACTCCAGCAGTTCATAGATGGGGTATATGTTGGGGTGAGCCAACTCAAAGCTGTGGGTCTGGGTCTGGGTGGTAGCTGAGCTCATCAGCCCACCAGCTCTTTCTTTCCCACACCACCAGGGACAGCTCTCCAGCACTGTTCAGACTATCTCACCCAGCAGCAGGCAAGGGGCAGAGCCAGCTCTCCAACCCTTATTCTCTCCTGGCCCACTCACCTGCATCCATGCCATCAGGGCCAGCTCTGCTGTGCTGCCCTGGTGAAGGGTGGGGCCTACTTTTCTGAGTGCCACAGTTGGTAAGGGGTGGGGCTAACTTTCCTGCTTTCATGCTCTCTGGACTAGGCTCTCCCATGCTGCTAAAAGTGGGGCCAGCTCTCCAGCCTGCCATAGGTGGCGAGGGGTGCCTGGGATAGGGCATCTCTTCCCACCATCCCACACCACTGCACAGCCAGCGAGGGGTGGGACTGGGTCTTTTGAGTGCTGTAGCCAGTGAGGGGCTGGAACAGCTCTCCTGCCCCTTGGGGCCAGCTCTCCCATGATGGCCAGGCAAGGGATGGGCCAGCTCTCCAGAGTGCTTCAGATGGTGAAGGGTGCCCCAGGTGGAAGCCCAAACTAGGGATGTCTGCACGGCCTTTGGTGGTAACAAACTCACTGTGCTGCAGGACCACAGGCTCAGACATGGCCCTCTGAATCAGCTCGGGCCGGGACCATGCCTTTCTGTGCCTTTAGTTGGCATCTCTGGCTACTCACATCAGGCTGTTCCTCACTACCTTCCAGTTCTACCTGTCTTCATAGAGCCCACACCATTGTGTTTCTCTTTCTCTTCCATCTCTTCACTTATTTGCTCATCTTAGTGGTATGCCTGGGACCTCTGGTTAAGAACTTCTGGGATTGTCTCAGGACTGCTATGCCCTGTTCATGCTATGCGATTTTTATTATTTTTCTCTCTCTCTCTCCCTCTCTCTCTCTCTCTCTCTCTCTCTCTCTCTCTCTCTCTCTCTCTCTCTCTCTCTCTGTACAAAAGGTGCAAGTGAATACAAGTGCCATTGTTGACATTGGTAAGTGTAACATGAAGGTGTGTGTGTGTCTGTGTGTCTGTGTGTCTGTGTGTGTGTGTGTTTCTAAATTATAATAAAAACATTTGATTTTTGTGTCAGGTTCCCTGGGACTGGAGTTACAGATGCTTATGCACCACCATGTGGTTGCTGGGAACCGAACCCAGTCCTTGCAAGAGCAACAAGTGCTTTTTAAACCACTGAGTCATCTCTCCAGCTCCATCCTAAGTTCTAAACTACAGAAAATACTTGCTTCAGAAGTATCCCCTTACTCACCGTGCCTTTACCCTTGTACCCTTCCCTTCTCCGCAGATTGTTTTGATTTCTTTCTAGGATTTCCTGCTACTGTTTTGCAAACACAGGCACAGCTTTCACTATATATATCCTAGCCTCTCTCCTGAAATAACAGCACTCCGTGGACATCGCTCTGCCCCTTACTTTGTCACTGACACTGGTCTCAGGCTGCCTTTAACAGTACATGTAATGCAGATCTCTGCCATGAGAGGGCAAAGGAGAATCACTTTTTATAGGAAGAGGCTCTTCCATGTCCAGTGAGTCTCTGTATAGTGAATTTCTTCACCTGATAACACTGGACACGGGGGAATTTTTCTCCTGACTCTAGCCACTAGCAGTATCCTGTCCTGTGCCCTGGTGTGGGTTTCAAGATAAACAGGAACGGTCCTTGAGTCTCTCTATATTTTTTCATGCAATATATTCTGATTTCCCTTCCCTCACCTACCCATCCAACTCCACACCTTTAAAAAAAACTCTCTTTAGAAAACAAACAGGCAAATAATAAGGCAAACAAGAATAAAATAAGATAAACAGAAAAAAAGAAAAAGTGCGAGAAACAAGTATACACGTGTGTACACACACACACACACACACACACACACACACACACACACACACACATCATTACCACTATAAACACACAAGATTAAGCAAAAAGAACAGTAAGGTAAAGAAATAAAAAGCCCCAACAAAGCATCATCAAACAAAAATATCTCCAAAAACACCACCAAGGAACAAAGGTGAGGTTATGGTGACAGAGAAAGACTCTCTGCATTGTGAAGGTAAAGGACTTCTGGTAATTGGTTGTGATAGATTGTGCTCAGTGTTGAAGATTACACATTCAAAAAGAGAATGACAGATAGTTTCTTGCTTGTCCATTGGCTCAAAATACACCTACCACCTGAACACGTGTTGTCCCGAGGTGACGATAGGCCTCGCAGGATTTCTTTGTGTGTGAGGGGTGAGAATGGGTGAGTGAGCATCACAGTGCTTATGAGCATCACAGAGCATGTGTAGGTCAGAAGGAAATCCCTGGGCTCTGTCTCTTGTGCTCTGACTTGTATTTTTTTTCCCTCTTGCAGCTTTAGATATCTTTCTTTGTTCTGTATACTTAGTATGCTTAGCTATGATCTATCTTGGGGAGACCTTTTTTTGGCTCTTGCCAAGTTGGGGTTCCGTGTGCCTCTTGTATGGATATCCCTTTCTTTAACTTGGGGTAAGTTTTCTCCTATGATCTTGTTGTCATTGTCCTGGGGTTCTTAACCCTCTTCCATGTCTTATAATTCAGAGATTTGATTTTTTCCCCCTTTTTTCTTTTACTTTTGAGTCTATAATATAATTACATCATTCCCCTTCGTCTTCCTTCACCCAAACCCTGCCATATACTCTTGCTTCCTTTCAAATATTGCCCTCCTTTTTTTCATTATTGTAGTTACATGTGTATATGTATATATTTGTACACATATATTCCTAAATATAGCCTGCTCGGTCTGCATAATTCACTTGTATGCATGTTTTATTTATTATTTTTATTCTTCTCTTATACAGTGCATCCTGACTTCTGTCTCTCCGCCCTCCATCCCTCCAGCTCCTCCTGCCCCACACTTCTCCAGACCCAATCCTTCTTCATTTCCCCTCAGAAAAGAGCAGGCCTCCCAGGGATATCAACCTAACACGGCATAACAAGTTACAATAAGATTAAATACAAACCCTCATGTCAGGGTTGGACAAGGTAACCCATCTGAGCAGAGGGTCTAGGTCCTCACCATGTGTGGTCCTGCTTCATCATAATTTTGTGTTACATAATTTAAACATTCAGTCTGTCTAGAATATCCCTCAAGAGTAGGCTGTGTGGATGGTGGAAAAGCATTGATTAAAAACATGACTTAACTTGAGCGTCAGTCATTTTCCATTGCTCACCCTTGGACAAGTTACTTTACCTTTCTGACACAAAATTTTCTCCCTTATTAAATGAAATTAAAGACATTTTAATGGTGAGAATCTGCTGAAGCAAAGGCATGTACTTTGCACTTTAAAAAGTGATTATCATCTTTGTATTCAGACAAAAGAGGCTAAATTATGCTATGGTAACCAACAGCCTGACTCCCTGGCACATACTGGGATCTTCCCTTTTGTATTTCATGTCTAATATTGGCTAGCAGGGCTTGGCGATCTCAGGGAATGACTCAAGAACACAAAGTGGGGGTGGGGGGACTGGAGAGATGGCTCATTGCTCTTCCAGAGGTCCTGAGTTCAATTCCCAGCAACCACATGGTGGCTCACAATCATTTGTAATAGGATCTGATGCCTTCTTCTGGTGTGCATGAAGACAGTGTACTTATATACATAAAAAACAAACAACAAACAACAACAACAACAACAAAACAAGTTTAAAAAAAAGAACATAAAGTGGGTATAGACTACTCCCACCTGTGCTCCCCTGGTCACAGAAGCACTAGAGGAGCAATTTGGCAAGTGATGCTCTGGCCCTTACAATGTCTCCTGACAGTGACGCACTTCACTATTACTCACATTCTCTTGTTCCAAACAGGGCACATACTTAACTTTGGAATAAACGAGCAGTGTGAACTCCGTGTACTCTTAAAGGAGAGGGCCGCAGATGTTTGCTGATTAACAATGTATAAATGCCTCACAGCATTGGTGGTATTCTATATATAACACGTTCTCAGTGAATGGGTGCTTATTGAATGCATGTTTTGGGGGGGTTGAATTTTAAGCCTACACCTCTCTACTTGTATAGATTGTCTAAATCATAAAGGGGCTAATTTTGATATGAAGATAGAAAATTATCAAGACCTTTATCTTGTGGGTGGTTCAGTACCAATGCTGTGAAATGCCATGCGTCTCTGTCACAAAAGCCCTGTGTTTGAAGGTAGGAGTGATTGCATGAGCTGAAGGCTTAGCTAGAATTTCTTACTGAAATACAGTTCAGTAAGGTCTTCTTGAGAGGTTTATAATACACAGTTTTTCCTTTTACTTTTCGGATACTTCAAAGTTTGGCTCTACTCATAAATCTTGATATGGTGCTAACACCTGGCAGCACAAAAGACATTATTAGGAAAATAAAAGTGATTGATGCCTTATGCTCCAACTGGCAGGTTGCTTTAATGTGATCGTGGTTTTATGCCTATGTTTTGTCCCATTTTGGTGAATCCTGAGACAAAATATTACACTTTAGTCAGGAGCATGCCAGGTGGTACATAATGCCACCACAGAATATGCCGTTGCTATGGCATCCAGAACCCTATTCCAGCTTTATTCTTTCACCCTTTTTCTCTGTTTTTGCAGAGCAATAGAGGCAGCTGCAAATCAGATATTTTTATATTTTAATATTTTAAGTATGGCCAGGAGGTTTTGTTCTTTATCAAAATAGATGTGTTTTTCATCTCTCTCTCTCTCTCTCTCTCTCTCTCTCTCTCTCTCTCTCTCTCTCTCTCTCTCTCTCTCTCCTCTCTCTGTATGAACAGTACCATTTATAATCTACAGCATCCTTTGGTGTTGATAGGTACATTCTTGGGTAGAAATATTTTAAGCATTACTGTTCTTGAACCATAGAAAAACAACAATATCTGAGAAACATATGAGTCAATGGAAGGTTGCCAGCCAAAATTCTGACAAATGAAATGACTCTTGGTTAAGAACTTCAGGGTATCATGTCCCTTTGATGGGGAGGCCTGGTGGCACTCAGAGGAAGGATAGCAGGCTACCAAGAAGAGACTTGGTACCCTATGAGCATATACAGGGCGAGGAGGCCCCCCTCAGTCACAGTCATAGGGGAGGGGAGTAGGGGGAAAGTGGGAGGGAAGGAGGATAGGAGAATACAAGGGATGGGATAACTATTGAGATGTAATATCAATGAATTAATAATAAAAACATAACCTCAGGGTATATAGATTGTATATTGATTTCCTAGACTCTGAAGGTTTAGTAAGACCTGCACAACAGATCTCAAATGGGAATTGTAGAATTAGGATTTTTAAGATGTTTTAATTAACCCCCTAAACCATATGTTGGTAGCCTGACAACAAGGTGTAATTTTTGGTATGACCTTTTAGAAAGAGGAAGTGGATTCATGAGCTTCACAATCTGCATTCTCTAAAGTGTGTTTGAAAGATGAGATTAAATGTTATACAACATATGATTTTGTTGAGAAATGCTAAACTAGTAAAAATTTGGCTCAATGCTTCCATGTGAATCCCTAAGAATTGCTGAAATATTTTCATTCTTGTTCTACCATAAAAATCATCACCATTGTTTTATTCTTCTTTACAAATTAATTTTGTGTATGTATGTATGTATGTATGTATGTATGTATGTATGTATGTCCACACACATGTTCACATGTGTGTACACGTATAGTGGTCAAAGGACAATTTTCAGGCCACGGTTCTTTCCTTCTACCATGTGGTTTCTGGGACTCAAAATCATGTCACTAGGCATGCTAGGCAGGCACTTTTACTTGCTGAACCATTTCATCCCATACCTTTATTTTGTGATCCTGGTAACTGAACCCTTGTATCACGATTGGGCCTCACATAAGCATCTACCTCCCAGCCCTCCTTTGCTTTTTAAACAGAGTATTTGAATGGCCTCTTATTATTCAAGACAAATGTCGAGAAAACTTGTCCTAAATTTATCTTTTAGTTTTGATTTTCACATATGATTCCTAAATAAAGTATCTCATGCTTAATTAAACAACATGCGCACGATCAGGTAAGACATAGTTTTCATAAAACAATGGATTACGCACATCGGCATCATTGTCACACATGCTGAGACAGATGACTGGAAGAACTGACTCAGCTGTAAGTGCAAGATCATTAGGAAGGTGGGCGGCTCACGATCTGAGTGCAACAAACTCAACGAGACGCGCTCCATTGCGAAGACACCATCTTCTCATGCTTGGCCCCATGGAACTGGCTAGCTCAGCGCACAGCATGGTGTCGGGGGCTCAGGCACAGCATTGTCTGGGCCTTGCTTTGTTTACGTTCTCTTTGGAAAAGGTGGTCTAACACATGTAAAAACAAAATGACAGCACAGGCAAATATTGGATTGTGTTTTTAGTTGTGTTACATAACTAAGACGTGAGGGATTTGGAGGAAGGGAGCTTCGTGGATTGTTTGGTACACTTTGGTCACAGGAAAACATGGAGGAGCTGTAAACAGTGAACTGAGATTTCAAGTGGTTGCATTTGACTTTGAGTTCAGTACCACCCTCTTCTCTTTCCTCAAGTCCTTTACTACTTAATCTTAGTCATGATTTTAGACACCATATAAGTAAAAGATTCTTAATCTGAAGTCAAAATTCAAAATGCTCCCAAAGTTGAAACTTTGGGTACCAATGTGATGACCTCAGTGGAAAAATCCTGCACTGTGAAACATTGTTTTGTATATAAAATTGCATATATCCCTGAGGCTATGTGTAATACACACACACACACACACACACACACACACACACATACATATATATATATGTATAGGAAAGTGTCATGTTTAGACTTGAGTTCCATTCTTTAGTTGCCTCTTTCTGTATTTGCAAATATTTCAGAGTCTGACAAAACTCTGAGGTCTCAAATCCTTCTAATAACTAGTATTTTACATAATGGACACTCAGAACTTGTACATGTAAATTAGACTGTGCCTAAAAGCACTCCTGGCATGCTACATTGTCACTCTCATCTTTTGATTAATTTAACAAAATAATTGTGTCACCTAAAAGATAACACGTGATTTCATTATTTATAAAAACAAAGAGAGGTCAGAAAAAATCCTTAAGTTAGTACAGATATGTAGGCGTATTTTTTTTGTAGGCGTATGTTTTTTGGTCTCCTTTATTGGGTTATTATATCTACTTCCAACTCTTATTCCACCCTAATCTCTTCTGAGCCCCAAACACTAGGCAGGAGAGGAAGAAGATTAGAGGGAAAGGGGGCCAAAGACCTTTTTAGACAATGTCCTGCTGATTAGGGGTGTTGGGTTTCTAGGGGAAAGTCCAATCTTCATCATCAGAATATCCATCAATCCATCAAACCAGCAATAGCAAATGTAGCAGCAGGAACCAACAGCAGCAGGGACCAGCAGCAATGGGGGGTGGGGAGCAGCAGCTGCCACAGGCTCTCTCGGGGATCTCTCATTTATACCCCTCCAGAGAGTAAGCAGGGAAATCTTTGTCTTGACTTTGAAATGGGAAAAAAAAAATCACTATTAGAGCTCTTGTCATACCGCAGGAACAGGGTGGGCTTATTCTGTTCGTATCTTTTTACTTTACTTGAGAATTCAATTCAAACGCTTAATTTTCAGTACTGATGTTCTAAGCTTTGTTGGGTCAGCAGTCTGGGAATGCTTAGACAGGCTGCCAAATAGATTCCCATGGAGAGAGATGGCATGACTATGAGTCTCCTTAATTCAGGAAAGTTACTAAGGTAGAGGAATAGCTCCCAGGGATTGGTGTCTACAGATAGTCTTTAGGATACCCTATTCAGCAAATAGACTTCATAATATGATCTTCCTTGTTATTAAATCAATCAACATATTCACCACTCAGAACAATAGACATGTCCTGTAATGGCTAGTTCTAAGTAGACACAAGCTAGAGTCATCAGAGAGGAGGGAGAAATTGCCTCCATAAGTTCCAGTTGTAAGGTAAGGCATTTCTTAATTAAGGATGGATGGGGGAGGGCCCAGCCCACTGTAGCTGGTGCCATCCATGGGCTGGTGGTTCTGCATTCTGTAAGAAAGCAGGCTTAGCAAGCCGTGGTGATGAAGTAGGATTCTCCCATGGCCTCTACATCAGTTCCTGCCTTGGGGCTTCTTCCCCACTTGAGTTCCTGTTTTGATTCCCTTTGGTGATGAACAGCAATGTGGAAATCTAAGATGAATAAATCCTTTCCTCCCCAACTCACTTTTTTTGGTTATGGCATTTTGCTGCAGCAATAGAAACCCTAACTAGGACATGCCCTAAAGACAGATCAGTGGATTAAACACTTACTTACCCCCCTTCCTTACAAACTTATTTAAAAAACACTCTGTTGTGGTCTTCCATTATAATAGAAGACAAAATGCATGCCAAATCTATCTTGGAAATTAATCTTAAAGAAGAAAACTTCATGGATAGAAGAGCTCCACCTATGCTTAGAGTCAATAGTAAACCAACTAGTGTTAGACAGTAACTACTTAAATATTGGATTATTCTCCTCTCTTTTTCTTCTTCTTTAAGATTACAGTATAATTATCTTGTTTTCTCCTTCCAAATCCTCTCATATACTCCTTATTACTCTTTTTCAAATTCATGGCTTCTTTTTCATTGTTATACACACACACACACACACACACACACACTCCTCATATATACATATGCATATCTATAACATATATATGTATGTGTATGTTCACATACTCTTAAATGCTGCTCAGTCTGTTACTTGTGTATATCACCTTACACAAAAATAAACTTCAAATGGATGAGAGATCTAAACATGAAACACAAAACACTGAAACTACAAGAAGAAAATGTAAGCAGTACCCATATGATATAAGTGTAGAAAAGGAGTTTCTGAACAGGACTCCATTTGCCCATGGATTAAAACCAACAATTGACAATGGATAAGTGGAATGTAATAAAACTAAAAAGCTTCTGGGCAGCTAAAGAAACATCCAATCAGGTGAAGAGAATCCAGGGAATGGGAGAGAATTGTCGACAGCTATATATGTGACTGAGGAATAATATGCAGAATATATAAAGAACTAAAAAAAAAAAAAACACAAAAAAGAGTGATTGAAAGACAAAGACAAAACAAACAAAACCCCACTAATAACCCATTTGAAAAATGAGTCTGGTACCTGAGCAGAGAGTCCTCAAAAGAAGGAAAAAATGGCTAAGAAATATCACAAATTCTTCATTGTCCCTAGTAATCAGGGAAATGTAAATCAAAACAACTTTGAGATTTCATTTTACCCCAGTCAGAAAGGGCAAAGTTCAATAAAACAGCTGAACAAATGCTAGAGGGGATGCAGTGAAAAGAAAATCCTCACTCCATGTCCTGAGATGATAAACTGGTGTAGCCACTATGAAAACAGGTGTGGATAATTCTCAAAAAGGTAAGAACAAGTTTCCCTTATGATCCAGCTATACCATCCCTTGGCACAGTGCCAGAGGACTTGATATCCTATTCCACAGATACATTCAGCAATATACAGAAGAAAATACTTAGTTGAGGCATGCTTACAGTTTCGGAGGGGAGCTAAGTTTATGATCATCCTAGAGATGGGCGTGGCAGCAGGCAGGCTTGGCACTGGAGTTGGAGCTGAGAGTTTACATCTGACCTACAGTCGCTGCGCAGAGAATGAGAGCTAAGCAGAATGGCCTGGGCTTTTGAAGCCTCTAGACAGTACCAACAACTTGGGACCAAGCATTTAAACATATGCAATTATGGAGGCCAGTCTTACTGGGACCACTACAGCAAGTCAGTTTGTGTTGTCATTGTTCAGATTTTGTTTAAGAGCTGTTGTTTTTAAGCAAAATCTCAAAGTTCAATTTTACCCATCAAGACTCAGGAGTCAGATGCGGGGGGTGTGAAAGCTCAGAGAGGCAGAGAAAGCACCCAGCTGATCTTCCTACTCAGCCAAAGGAAAAAGCCCCTTTGCCTTCTCCAGCCTGTCTTTAAAAAAAAAAAAAACCTCAAACTGAATGGTCCTCTTTCCTACTTCCTGTGCATCTCTCTATTTGTCCTTCGGACTTCCTCTCACTCTCTATTTTTTTCCCCCCTATGTTCACTCCCTGCCAATTGCTTGCTCTACCTCTTGACCTATGGTTGACCTTATTTAGTTCTATTTACAGAAAATTCTTGCATTAAAGGTGTGTGCTAGGGTTTAGCCACACCACAATCACTTGTTTACAATAAACAGAAAATTCTTGAACTAAAGGTGTGTGCTAGGGCTGAGCCACACCACAACTAGAAACAGGCTTTTCCAGTACACAATCTCAGGATCCGATCCACAGTGTGACTAAATATCCTGCAACAAAGAGCCAAACCTTTGCTTGAGGTTTTCTGGATAGAGCCTCCCCATCATTTCTAGGGGCACATTTTTTTTCAGGAGACTTTCTTGGTCTTCATCCTCTTAGAATCTTCCCAGTCTTCTTCTGGAATGTTTCCTAAGACCTTCAGTCAGTGTAGGAGTTATCTTCTACATGAATCCATCGGGGCTCAGCATGCCATGACTAGCTGTGGTTTTCTATAAGGGTCTTTGTTTTCTGCAAAGAGGAGCTTCTTTGATAAACAGTGAGAGCTAGTCTTACTTGAGGGCATAAGGACATGTTTTACATGAGGTTAGGAATTTATAACGGTCTAGTGATGTGGCAGTAGCATGTTCCCCTCTCTGATCCATAGCCTCACTAGTGCTTGGCAATTGGATAACTTTGTAGCACCGTACATTATTTGCATTCTGTTTATTAAATCTTAATCCCATTTAGAGAGCTGCTGGCTTCCACTATGGCACCTTTAGGGGCTATCTTGCCCTAGTGGACACTGCTGTGGTCTGTAGGTGTCACAGCTGGGAAGCTTTCATAGCGCCTCTGGTACTATGAGAGTTAGTCACTGGAAGGAGGTTTGTGGACCAGACCAAAAGCACTTTCTCCAAGTCCTGCGTCTAAGGTGTACGGTGTTATTAGCAATAGGAGCTTACTTTCATCTTCTTCAGGGTACCAAGGACCACAGTAATATTCAATATTGTCTTGTGAGTTTCTCGGACTACTCTGACCAACAACCCAAGAGGCGGTTTCTCGTACCTGATACTGGGGGGTATTTGCTAGATTATCACCCAAAGTAGTGTAAGTTCATACACACACACACACAGACACTTAAATGTATTACATGTAATTTTAGGTCAATATAAAATAATATTTTCCTAAGTCTCTTTTAAATATCCTAAGTGCTATTTGCCCTCTCTCTCCCTTTTCCCCCTGCAGTGCCCCTTCTCTTTCTCCTTCTGTAATGTCTCCCCTCCCCCTCCCAAACTGAATCCCTCCTATCTTACCTACATCCTGCTGTTCGCCTGTCTAGAGTTCCTTCTCCATGCCACGTCTCTTTTTTCCTTTCTTGGTTTCCTGCAGTAGACTCAAGTCATATACCTCACATCTGAAGGTTTCGAGCTGGGAGCCACAAATAAGAAAACCAATGAGAGAATATGAATCAGGGAAAAAGCATGCGACTCTCTGTGTCTGAGTTAGCTTCATTTAACATAATGTTTTCCAGTTCCACCGACTTACCTGAAATGTCCACGTTCTCATCCCTCTTTTACAGCTGGACAGTGTTCCATGGTTTATAGGTACCACATTTTCATCATCCATTTGTCTTTTGAAGGATACAGAGACCCAGTAAACCTGGCTGAACAAGTATCTGGGGAGCAGGATGCTGAGTGGCCAAGGAGTAGTATAGCTAGGTCACATGGTAGATTTATTTTTAGCCTTCTGAGAATTCTTCACACTGATTTCCAAAGTGGCTGCATCAGCGTGCAACCGCAAGAGTGGATGAGGGTTCTCCTCTTCTCACATCCTTGCCAGCGTTTGTCCTGGGGGTTAATTTAATAATAATGAGTCTGGAGATGTGGAAAATTGTTACTTAATAAGGTACCTTATTAAAGTGCTAATCAAAAGGGAAAATGTGTGCTTCTCATGCACATACCAAAATATCTTTCCACATAATGGACCAAGTGGAGAAAGGAACAACAACCACAAAAAAAAAAAAAAAAAAAAAAAATGAAAACAGAAATCACGACAGTGTTTTAGAACACTGTTTGTTCGTAGGTTTCATCCTATGTCATTGTCAGCCCAATATACTCACTGAGATATGCCTAGGACAGATAGGCCTAGCCTGTGATGTTTTGAAATGACTCTCCCATTGCATGATAGCGTGAGGTCATGAAACAAGCAAAGAAAGGTTACATTAACAAGTTTGATAATTTTGTTTATCATGGATCATATTTGCATTGATTTTTAACTGTTAAAATATTGCATTGAAATGTCATTGCTCGGTTCCTGAGGGCTTCGGTGTCCTTCAGAGTCTGTGTTCAAGATAAGTATATTACTTGCTTTATCCTAATACTAGCCCTAGGTTATTACACACATAGAAACGTCAAATAATAATTAATTTAGAAATTAGTAAGACAGAATGAGTGAAAGTAATCTAACAAGATGAAAGTTACATGGGATAAAAGAAAATCAGAGCATAAATATCAGTGCTCAGCCCTGATTCATATGAGAGGGATTTGGAGACGAAGCTGACTGCTGTCTCCCAAGTGGTCTCTAGTTATTTCAACATGAACTCAACTTAGGCAATGAAGAATGAGATGTTATTTCCCACTGGTAAGTCCTCTTGAGAATGTCTGGGTTGTACCTTTAAAACTCAACTGGCTCAACAGTAAACACGGGCTGCTCTTCCAAACGACCCTGGCTCAATTACCTACACCAACCTGAAGCCTCACAACTGTATCTCCAATTCCAGACACCCTCCTTTGGGTTCTCCTTGTTTTTAATTTTTTAAAAAAAATTTTATTTTATTTTGATTTATTTATACATTTTATGTATTTGGGTACTTTGTCTGCATTTACATCTGTACACCAGAAGAGGGCATCAGACAGTTGTGAGCTGTCATGTGGGTGCTGGGAATTGAACTCAGGATCTTTGGAAGAGCAGTGAGTGCTCTAAACCACTGAGCCATATTTCCAGCCCTGGGTCCTTCTTGTTACTATAAGACATGCAGGGACAAAGATAGAGCAGAGATTGAGCAAATGTCCAACCAATGCCTGTCCAACCAGAGACTTACCCCATGGAAGAGTGCTAACCCCTGACAGTATTAATGATATTCTGCTATGCTCGCAGTCAGGAGCCTAGCGTAACTGTCCTCTGAGAGGCTACATCAGATCCAAACAGATGTGGAGACTCTTAGCCAAACATTGGGCAAAGCATAGAGAGTCTTGTGGAAAAGTGGGGCGGGGGGGGGGGGGGGAGGAGGATAGAAGGACCTGGAGGTGACAGGAGCTCCACAAGACAAAGTCAACTAACCATGGCCCAGAGGGGCCTGTGGAGACTGAAGCACCAACCAAGGACAATGAATAGAAGGGGCCTTGGCCCCTTACACAGATGTAGCAAATGGGCACCTCAGGCTACATGGGGGTCCCCTAGTAAAGGGAGCAGGGGTTGTCTCTGACATGGACTCAGTTGCCTGCTATTTGATCACTCTCCCCTGATAGGGCTGCCTCTCCAGGCCGCAGGGGGAAGAGGATGTGCTCAGTCAATCCTGATGCCACTTGATAAGCTGGGGGTGGGTGAGTGTGTGTGGGCCTCCTCTTTTCTGAGGAATAGGGGAGGGGGATGGGGGGAGCCAGAGGACAGGAGGGAGGGGAGGCTACAATCAGGATGTAAAGTGAATAAATCATTTAAAAAGAGGGAAGGATTTATTTTGTAAAAAGGGATCAAAACAACTTCAGGCAAGAAAACTCTTCAACCACGATGATTCTTAACTCTGGCTGTGCAGGAGAGACATTAAAGTCTCCAAGGTCTCAAGCACCATCTGGGGCAAGAAGAACCAGAACTTCACTGGTGGGCCCTCAGCCTTAAGTTGTTAAGCTGCCTTGATGGCTGCAGTGCAACCCACATTAAGGAACCAACCACTGACTTAGAGGATGGTCAAGTGGTAGAACTGTTAGCCTTATTTACCCGGCTCACAGTGACGGAGCTACCTCTCTCCCTTCTACAGAGGGCTTTATATTTTGACTAAATAATAATAATAATAATAATAATAATAATAATAATAATAATAATAA
>OU015748.1:113476936-113513666 GCA_907169655.1 Acomys percivali
ACACACACACACACACACACACACACATACACACACACACACACACAGAGAGAGAGAGAGAGAGAGAGAGAGAGAGAGAGAGAGAGAGGGAGAGAGAGAGAGAGGAGCCAGCAGAGAGCAAGCAGATACCTGGGAGTTGGAGTCGTAGGTAGTTGTGAGTCATCTGATGTGGGTGTTGGAAATTGAACTCAGGTCCTTTGGGAGAGAAGGAAGAGGTCTTAACTGCTGAGCAGTTTTCTTTCTTTCCCTTCCTCCTTTTCTCCCTCCATTGCTTCCTTCCTCCCTCCTTTCTTTCTTCCTTCCTCCCTCCTTCCTTCCTTCCTTTCTAGCCCTGGCTGGCCTGAAACTTGATGTATAGGCCAGGTTAGCCATGAACTCAGTAATCTGCCTGCCTCTGTCTCTTGCATGCTGGCATTTAAATTCCTATTATTATTATTATTATTATTATTATTATTATTATTATTATTAATTTTCTGTCTGTGCATCACACACATTCCATGATGCACATGTAAAGGTCAGAGGAAAACTTGTGTGAGTCAGTTCTTTCCTTCCACAGTGGGTTCCGGGATCAAACTCAGCTTGTCCAACTTGTGCAGCAAGCACTTTTACTACTAAGCCATTTTACCAGCCCTAAAAATGCTTTCGGAGCACTTAATCTACGTGTGACATTTGGAATCTGCTGTTGATCCTTTAGGTGGGAAAAACTTTGTGGAAGAGCTAATAAATATTTCTTGAAATAGGACGAGAAGTTCTAATATTTGGTATGTCTCACATCCTGCTTATTTAATGTCTGTCATGATCATTGTTAAAGGCACATGATGTTAGGGTATAATTCACGTACCTGAAACATTTGCTGTGTGTTAGGCACATAGATATTCTTTTTGCATCATACACCCTATTGCTGACAGACAAAAATGTGTCACCTCACAGGCCTCTTTCCAAACAGAAAGAATCCTTAGAAATGCCTACTGCACTGACATATTTCTATGGTGGCAGAAATATTTAGAAAAGACTGAAGTTTTTGATTTTGATTGTTTCTCATGCTCAGAATGAGTTATTGGGGGCTGGGGAGATAGGCCAGGCTGGTAGAGTGCCTGATGCTCAAGCTTAAGGAATCTGGGTTCAGATAGACGGCATCAAAGTAAAAAGGTGGCATTGAAGCGCCATGTATTACCCAAGCTCTGGGTTGGGAAAGAGGCAAGGGTACCTGAAGCCCATTGGCCAGCCCACCTAGCCTAATAGTGAGCTTCTGGTTCAGTGAGAGACACGTCCCCCCTCCCTCCGTAGCAAAAATAAGGCGGAAAGAACCCAAGGAAAGACATCTGAAATGAACCTCTGGCTTCCACACGCATGAGGACACATTGTGTTCACACACACCCAAAACCACACACAGTAGTGCTTGGTTGGGTGATAGTTAAGCTCGCACGTAGCTGTAAATTCTACACTGTAACATAAATCAGTTAGTGGCTTTGGTAAGGGCGACTGGAAGCTTTCACAAGGAGAACGTAGGGTACTGCTTACCTTGAAGCTCTTTCATAACCACATGCATTACACTGTGTACGTTACAGCACTTTAAACAGGGCCAAATGGGATTTTTTTTTTTTTTGTCATTTGAGCACATAGTATATAATTGTCTTTTAAATCATTGATCTGACTGAAACAACTTGAATTTTTGTATTATAACTGATAACTATTTCATAAATGTATGTTACTGGGAATATGTATGTGTACTGGAAATACACAGCAGTCATAACTCCGGGCAAAACTGGTGGATTTTATGTTATGGTTGGTGATGTGGTGCAGTCCTGTATCATGCATGACTTGAGGGCAGTTTCTCTTAGTCCATGATCCTGACAATATGAAGGCCGACAGCACTGGGTAAGCTGGAAAACCATTTGTGACAGGCCCCCGGGAGAGAGAGCTTTTATTTTATCCTGCTTGGTCTTTGATTCTTACCAATCCTGAACTTTTTACTTCTTTTCCTACAGCCGCTTTGTGAAGACTCTATCACAGGGGGTTAAAAATAGCGCAGTGGACAACGAGAAATGATGACATGTCATGACAAGATATTTTGGCTTTGAAATTGGTTAAAGAGATGTGGTATGTTTATGACTAATTAATTTTATGACTAACCAAACCAAGAAGCCTAAATTATTTAAATTAATTAATAATAAATAAAATAGAAAGAAAACCATATTCTTTTATAGATTTTAAATGAAAGTGCTGACTTATATTTGTGAGGGGCCAATGAGAGCGAGTCTGAAAGGCAATGCACACTTCAGTCTGGTTTCCCATTCTCTGACAAGGAAGAGTCCAGACTGAAGAGTGAAAGTATTTCAGTCTCGCAAACCCTTGCCCAGAAACGTGCCCCACCCATGCTCAAGAGTTCCTATCTAGAACTGCAGAGGCAGACCGGAGGCTAGAAATTTTTATACTGAGCCCCAACCTTGATATACCTTTTCCCCAGTCGAGCCCTATAAAACCTCAGGGCTCCAGTGCCACAGCTGGCAGCCTCCACTTCCTCAAAGAGACTGTGGACCTTTAGTTGTTCTGATTAAAACAACAATTCTAGGCTCTCTTTTGTTTTGGTTTTTATTTTGGTTTTGTTTCACTACAGGTCTTACATGAACCTGAGGCTGGTCTTGCACCTTCCACCCTCCTGCCTCAGGGTCCTGAGTGCAGGAGATATGGATGTGCAGAAGCACATATGGGCTCTCCTGTGGTTTCTTTCACTGGAGTTTGTTAACTTTATCAGGTGTCATCAGAAGCCTTAATGATTTTCTAGCATTTTCAAAAGTTATTATTTTTTTAAATGGCAATAAATTGGACGAAGTAGTACCCACATGCAAACACAGTACTTGGGAGGCCGAGGCAGGAGAATAATGAGTTTAAAGCCAGCCTCAAGTCTAAATCACAAGGCCTTGTCTCAAAACAAAAGCATAGGCACAAACAAAAACCAAACTACATACTCCTTCCACTACAAAACAAAACAAAACAAAACAGAAACGAATGAAGCAGACACCCACAACACAAACAAAAGACATGGCAATGACTTGTTCATGTTGCATTCATTAATTAAAAGTTCGTACAAACACCTACTGTTTAGGACTATGTTATATCTATGGAAAACCATTGAAAAGTTCTCGGCTTTTGTGGAGTTTATAACTAGCAGTATAAGTATACCCTTATATCACTACCACTCACACAGAAAGCCGGTGAGTGGGCTATGTGCTGTGCTATGTGGTAGTAGCAGCTAGGAAGACAAAGCAAGACTGGGCACAGCAATGGCCTAGACAAGGTCTTGCTGGAAGATGATCACAGTGAATGAGACCAGAGAGGTTGAGTCTGTATAGTCGCCACATGGCTTGCTTGTGTTTTAAAATTGCTTTTGTGCCATCTGAGTCAGTTTTCACTGGGAGGCTATCCAATGACTAGAGTCGTGGTGGTTTGAATAAAAATGGCTCCCATAGGTTCATAGGCAGTGGCAGTATTAGGAGGCGTGGCCTTGTTGGAGTAGGTGTGGCCTTGTTGGAGGACATGCGTCATTAGTGGGTGGGCTTTGAGGTCTCAGAAGCTCAAACCAGGCCTAGTGGTTTAAAGTTCTTTTCCTGATACCCGGGGATCCAGGTGTAGAACTCTGGGCTACCTCTCCATCTCCATGTCGGCTTGTGTGCCACCATGCTTTCTGCCATGATGATAATGAACTAAAACTGTGAGCCAGCCCCAGTTAAATTTTTTTTTTTTTTTTAAAGTAAGAGTTGCAGTGGTCATGGTGTCCCTTCACAGCAATAGACATCCTAACTAGGACAAGAGTGATGGCTCTAGGGATTTTCTTGAGGGCACACAGCCAATTGCAGTCCAAGCTGGACACAAAGCTTAAAAGAAAACTCTGATCACTATTCTTTTTAGTCCATGCAATCCACTATAAACAAAGACTGAATATCTTTAGAGAAACCAGGACTAGTGCTTCTGCAATTCAGCTTAATAACAGTATTTTAATTAAATGCTAAATGATGTAGAAATCAGAGTCCTTAAATTTTTTTTTATCACACTTAGTTCATGATCATTTGCTAAATTTGATACAATGAATTGCATTAGAAACTTTTATTTATCTTTTTCCAACTTAAAATTCAATTCTTTAAATTTTACTGTGAAGCTCTTATGTGTGCACGAAACTATTATGTTGGTGAACACGTGAAAAATACTAAAAAAAAAAAACCAAACCCTACTATAATGAGATAAGCCCACAAAAAGTCACTATTTTTGTGATTGTGACAGACTGGACCCTCCAGTTCCTCATTTGAAGCTCTAGTTCTGGTGACTGCATAAAGGACACGATTAATTTTATTCCTTATTATCTTTCTACATTCAACACACCCTCAGTTCTTTTCACTAAAACTTTGCCTTGGCATTTGAAATCATGGGTTTCTTTAGTCAATATACTCTGCTTCTATTTGCCTCCTTGCTGCATCTTTTTCCCTTCTTCCCCCACTCTTTCCCTTCTTCCTCCACTCTTTCCCTTCTTCCTCCACTCTTTCCCTTCTTCCCCCACTCTTTCCCTTCTTCCCCCACTCTTTCCCTTCTTCCCCCACTCTTTCCCATCTTTCCCCACTCTTTCCCATCTTCCCCCACTTCCCAGATAGTCAACCTGACTGTATCATCATGTCACATATACTGCATTATTCTCACTCTCTCCCCCCTCCTTTTAGACCCCCCATTATAGTCTTTCTATTTTCAGGTCATGTATAAATTGAAAGATAAATTCCATGTCTTAGGGTCAACATTTAGTATTTTTCTTTCTGATTCTGGATATTTAGTTTTAACACAATGATTTTCAGTTCTTCTATTTTCCTGCAAAGGTCATAATTTCATTACAGTGGAATAAAATTCGATTGTGTACACTTTACCTATTAGAGGGCATCTAGGCTGGTTCAAATTCTTGGTTATTGTGAATAGTGCAGTAATAAACATGGATGCCCCAATATCTTTGTCATATGTCAACACAGAGTCCTTCAGTCCATACCCAGGAGGAATGTAGCTGAGTCATCTGGTGTTTTAAAATCTCCTATTTTTGGTTGTTTGAAGATTCTCCATACATAAGTATGTGTGGAGTGACGGCACCAGTTTACATTAATGCCAATAATGTATAAGGGTCTCTTGTTCTTCATTTCCTCATCAAGAATATGTTGTCATTTATTTTGTTTATGATAGCCATTCTTCCTGGAGTAAAATAGTATATCAAAGCAGTTTTGACTGACATTTTTTGGTGCCTAAAGATGATGAGCATCTTTGAGTTCTCTTTAGAGGACTATCTGTTTAATCAATCAGTCTGTTTGTTGCCTAGATAATTTTTCTGTTTTATTTTTGGAATTCAGTTTTTATAGGTTCTAGGCATTAACTCCTTATCGGATGCATAGTTGGCCAAGGGACTTCCTACTGATAAATGAACCCTCCATTCTGGTGAATTGTTTCCTTGTTTATTCACTTGGGGGATTATTTCCTTTGCGATTAGGGTCCTTGGTAGAACGTCTTGGCATTTATTTAGATGAAGGCCTGCTTTTGCATATTTTCCTCCAGTAGCTTTAATTTCATGTCTTGAGATGTAGATTTTTACATGCAGAAATCTAATTTTCCCAGCATCATTTGTTGAAGAGCCTTATTGGCGTTGGAAACTTGGCCCTTTTGTTAAAATGAGCTATTGTAGCTCTCTGGGTTTATTTCTGGGCCTTGGATCCCCCCCACCCCCCCATGATCAGCATTTCTGGCCCTGTTCTAGTGCTGTGCTGTTTATCTTACTACGACTCTGCATATAATGTCAGACCAGGTTTTGTAAAAACTCCAGTATTGCCCTCTCTGCTTAGAACTTCTCTGACTACTTGGAGTCTTCTGTGATCCTATATGAGTTTTAGGATCATCATACTATCTCTGTGAAAGATATCACTGGAATTTGGATGGAGGTCATGCTGAATCTGTAGATAACACTTAGTAATAATAGATGCGTTTGCAATATTGATCCTACTGACCCATGAGGATGAAAGGCTGGCAGTCTTACAGTGTCTTCTTCAATGTCTTTGCCACTGATTTAAGTTCCCATTATAGAAGTCTCTTACTTCCTTGGAAAGATATATTCCCAAGCATTTTTTTAAGCTATTGAGCCTTTTTTTCCCTTGTTTCTTTCTTTATTTGTTCATTATAGCTACCTAGAAAGGCAACTGATTAAAAAAATAATTTATTTAATTTAATTTTATGTGCATTGGTATGGTGGCAATGGGACTGGAACTACAGACAGTTGTGAGCTGCCATGTGGGTGCTGGGAATTGAACCCAGGTCCTTTGGAAGAGCAGACAGTGCTCTTAACCACCGAGCCATCTCTCCAGCCCCCGAAACTGATTTTTATATGCTGATTTTATATCCTGCTGCTTTACTAAAAATGTTTGTCAGATTTTAGAGTTTTCTTGGAGAGTCTCTGGGGCAACGGTTCTCAACTTGTGGGCTGAATAACCCTTTCACAGGGGTCACCTAAGACCATCAGAAAACACAGATGTTTACCTTACAATTCATAACAGTAGCAAAAATCACAGTTATGAATTGTAACAGTTATGGTTGGGGGTCACTACATACGGGGAACTGTATTAAAGGGTCACAGCATTAGGAAGGTTGAGAAACAGGGTCCTGGGGCCTTTAAGTATAGGAGCTCTGTCATGGATAACTTGATTTCTTTTTCTGCTTGTCTCTTTTTTATTTCTTACTCTTGCCTTACTTCTCTAGCTAAGATACTGAATAGAAACACAGAGAGTGGACACCTTTGTCACATTCCTGAGTTTAGAGGAAACACTTTCTATTTTCCAGCTAGTATGACATTGGTTACATGTTCGTTGTATATATATAACCTTTGTAATGTTGAGATGTTTTCCTTTTAGTGCTAACTTCTCTTAGGTCTTTTCCCATGAAAGGATCTGGACTTTGTTAAAGGCCCCCTCTATCTCTATTGTGATATTTGTGTAATTTCGGCTGCACAGCCTATTTATTTATATACCATATTACATTCATCAATGTGTGTTGAACCAACCTTACACCCATGGTTATATGATCTCTCTGTTTAGGAATTCAGTTTGCCAGTATCTTAATCACATCTTCTCATTTGTCTTTATCAAGGAAGTTGGTGTGTAGTTTTCTTTGGTGTTTCTGGCATTCTTATCTGGTTTTGATGTTAGGCTAATACTGCTCTCATGGCATGAGCTGCGAAGTGTTCCTTTCTATCCTCTGGTGTATTGAGAGGAACATTGGTGTCAGCTTTTCTTTAAAGGTTTGACAGAAGCTAAAAGTGAATCCATACAGTCTTGAGCATTTCTTTTGTTGGAAGATGTTTTAGTACTATTTCATCTTATTATTCATTACATATCCAAGTTGTTTATACACACTTGGTTTAATTTTGATAGGTCACATGTTCTTAGGAAATTGCCCATTTCTTTGTATTTGACATTTTTATTTTTATTTTTTAATTTAAAAAATTTTGGGGTTTAATTGACATTTTAAAAAAGTATAAATTTCAAAGTTTTTTTGTATTCCTTTGGATTTCATTGGAATTATAATTTTATTACTTTGATTCATTTATTTTTCTACTGCTTTGGGAAACGTTGGTCAACTTCATTTATATTTTCAAAGGACAAGATTTTTTGTTTGAATCTATATTTTTTCTATCTTATTATTTTATGCCAATCTTTATTATTCATGGCTATTAACTTCTTTTATATTTGATTTGTTCTTGTTTTGTATTACTTTGTTTTTTGAAATGGATGTATTTTTTTATTTTTTATTTTTGTCATAAGCACTTATAGGTACAAACCCTTCTTCTAGAACAGACAGGGCCATAAGCCAGTCGTTCTGACAAGAGGGCTATTATTTTAATTTTATTCTAGGTATTTTTTTTTCTGAGACATGGTTTCTTTGTGTAGACCTGGCTGTCCTGGAACTCTGAAGATCAGGCTGGCCTTGAACTCACAGAGATCTGCCTGTCTCTGTTTCCCAAGTGCCTGGACTAAAGATGTGCCCATCACCACCCATGACCTAATTTCACTGAAGTGTGTGATGTTCCTTCTCCAAGTATTTTTATACTTCTGTTGTTTCTCTTGCTGTTAATTTCTAGCTTTATTTTGCTATGATCATATAAGAGAAAACTTATTTTGCTTATCTTGTATTTATTAAGGCTTGCTCTGTGACCTAGGAACTGATCTACTTTAGAGAAGGCACCATGGGTTTCTTGGAAGATTATGTCTTCCATATCCATTGGATGCAATGTTTAACCATTTGTTTAATTCAACTGACATACTATTGATTAGCTTTGTGGTCTCTAGGTTGGTTTTTCAGCCTTTGTGGATATTTTAGTCTTGAAATGTCCCGGTCTCATTATGTCTGGGCTCGTCTGACATTTCATGCCCCTTTAATGAAGTTAGGAGCCCAGTAATTTGATGTACACATTTCATTTTCGTGAGTTGCTACTTTTAGTATTAGGGCCCTTTTTATGTTCTAATTTTCATTAGTATACTTTATCATCTATTGAAATAGCTGTGCCTGCTCGATTTTTGTTTCTACTATCTTACTAAGCTATTGTCTCTTTTTATTCTCAGTGAGTATCATTGCTAGTGAGTTGTAATTCTTAGAGATAAGAGATGGTTGGCTCTTGCATTCATCCAGTCAAATAGCTTACATCTTTTAATTCGTGCTGAGGACACTTGCATCTGAGATTATTACTGAGGGACTTTAGTCATTCTTATGTTTCAGGATTCATTTTTTTCCCATTGGATATATTAGTGTTTGTTCTGTTCATTAAACTAGATTAGCCTGAATGGTTGGCTAGTTTTCTACATTGGATTTCTTTCTTAGCTCACCTATGTTCATTTACTTCTGTCATTAAATTGTTTTTGCTAAGATCCCAATGCCTGCCATTCCCCCTCCTCCATAGACAATGCACATTTTATATGATGCTGTCATGGTTGTCTGGACTGTCTTGGTTTTTACTTGTCTTTTAATATCCTTTATTTTCCCATTAATTTTAGTGAAATACAGCATTTAAACACAAAACCAGAAACCTTAATATATGTTTAATAATACAGCAATCTGTGCTGTATCTAGCAATCTTGGGTAGTGGTGGTAGTGAGTTAATTTAAGGGCTTGGAATTTCTCATTCCATGCTTTCCTGGACTTTAGGCTTACTGAGGAGAAATCTGGAGTTATTTTTATATGTCTGCCTTTTAAAGGCGAGTTTGTGTTCTTCCCTAACAGCTTTTAATATTGTTGCTTTACTTTGTGCCTTTGACATTTTGACTATGGCTTGTTTTGAGATGTTATTTTCTGATCATGTCTGCCTGAGGATTCTCTTTTGTTGTTGTTGTTGTTGTTTGTTTGACTGTTTCTTTTATTAAATTTAGGACATTTCTGATATATTTTCTCGAACAGATGCTTTATGCCTTTAGTTTTTACTTAATCTCCCTTTTATCCTTTATGAATTCTACTTGTTCTATTGACTATATCCCAGAGTTTTTGAGCATGTGGTCCTGCTCACATATTTCTCTATGGCTGAAAACCTTTCTTGCGCTTGGTGTTGTGTCAAAAAAATTATACTGTTGTTGGTCTTTGTTTTTATTTGACAGATTGCTTCATTTTATGCTTTATTCTTTTTCTTGTCTTCTTTTATTGAAAATAGATTTTTTCATACAATATATTCTGGTTATGGTTCCTTTCCCCCTACTCCTCCCAGCCAGGACCACACCCTTTCTGTCTCTTGTTAGAAAACAAACAGGCATCTAAGAAATAATAATAAATAAAATAAACAGAAACAAACAATTCAGAATAAGAAAAAAAAACAACCAAACAAGAAAAAGAGCCAAAGAAAAAGCACAGGAAACACATACAGACATAGAGATACACATACTCCCGAATGAATCTTATAAAAACAAAAAACTAGAAGCCATAATATATATGCAAAGGGCCTGAAGCATTAAAAAAAACCACCCTGACAACACTATGAGACACAGAACCTCCAGAGATGCTGTTGAGTTCATTTTATGTTGACCATCTACGGCTGGGCATGGACTCTACTCTTTAGAGATGACGAAAAAGAGAAGGACAGTCATAAATTATTATTCAGGCAAAATGCAAGCTAAAACAAAAGGAACAAATTACAAATATAAGTGTGTAAAATATAAGAGGAAATAAAATGAAATAGATGACTTTGTAACGCCATTTGTTTCCTCCTTACCAGTTGACTGTGTTTTCCTCACCTCCTCTTTCGTTTTGCGTAGTTGAGTGTGTAGGTGGGTCACGCTCCACAGAGGGAAGGCTGCCGTCCATTTATGTGGAACTCAGCGTTCTACAGAGTTTCTCACTCCGAGACACCCATCTCTACGGACTTCAGTGTCTGTGGCCCTGGAGGCTGTGTGTAAGAGGCAGTATTCTTGTGTTTACTTTTCCTGGTTATGCATTCTCTCTTTGCCTGGTTTCTGACTGTTTTATTCACCAATGCCCCAGTTTGTACCTGAGAACCCTCAGATCTGGAAG
The DNA here is from genome assembly GCA_907169655.1 of Acomys percivali. Classification (NCBI taxonomy): domain Eukaryota; kingdom Metazoa; phylum Chordata; class Mammalia; order Rodentia; family Muridae; genus Acomys; species Acomys percivali. The sequence goes on from OU015748.1 coordinate 113,487,494, forward strand.
GCCATACCAGGTCCAGCACAGTTTTGTTCCTATGCTGGCGCTTGTAGTTCTTGGTGGTCAACTTGGCTCCATCTGGAATTAACTGAAACCCAAGCAGGTGGGCACACCTGTGAGAGGTTTTTTCCTTAATTACAGCGTTAGACATGGGAAGACCCACTCTAAATCCAGAACCTCTGAAGTCAGAAGACCCACCCTAAATCTGGGCCACACTTTCTGGTGGCAGCCTATAAAAAACATTGACAGAGGAAACTTTTGGGTTTTGCCTGTTTTCCCTCAATCTTGATGTCAATTTTGTTCCTTCATCAGAGTTATTAGAGGCTACTTATTCAGGATTCTGATGCGTACCAAAGACTAACTAAGACATCCAGCTGTTTAGACTTAACACTATTGGATTCTTAGACTTTCCTTCAGGAGACAGCTATTGTTGGACTAGCTGGATCACAGCCCGTAAGGCACTCTAATAAATGCCCCCAGCCCCGTACACGTGCTTTCGTTTTATCAATTCCATTTCTCTAGAGAATTCCGTATTCTTCAGGGTTGTCACTCGGTGGTGCTTTTGGAAACGCTGAGATTTTGGTTTCTATTGCCTTTCTGCCAAATCCTGCACTGACAGCACCACCGTAGCCAGCTCGCTGTCTGTGCTGTTGCCCCTTCCCTCGCTTTTTGTTTGTAAAAGCAGAGGTATGAATGTGACAACTTTCTCTGTTATCATTTTTGTTAAGATGTGAGGAAAACAAGACTCTTAAAGATATTCTCCCACCTTTCTCACCCAGAGTGCAAGCAGCGATTATTGATCTGGTTTAATGAGAATATTGTGAAAATGTAGGTACAGCTTTCTTTCTATGATGCCAAGAATTTAATGGAGGGGGTTTTCTTTGTTTTCGAAGTGGCCAAGAACTACTGGAATTGCACACCACTCAGAATTGTGTGGTGTTAGAGAGGCAGCAGTTTGACTGTGGTTTGCCAACGGGAAGGGTGGCACCATATTTACTCCGCTCCCATTACCTTGTGGAGGGAAACAGGCTAGGAAACCCAGGAGACGACCATTTGACTATCTTCCTGGATCCAAGGTTGCTGCAAATTGTTTGCAAAGACCTCTTTGCAAACTCCCTGTTTTGTTAGGCAGCAGGCACGGCCATGACCACCTGCGCCTCCTTTGGTTTCCCTGCCTCCTCCCAACAAAATGAGTAATTTTCTCTAAATGTGCACACTCTTGTCACTGCTTGTGGAATTAGTTTCCAGGCTTGGTAATAGGTCTCCTGCATATACTGCAGCCACAAGTGGTTCTCCACACTCAGTGGCTGCTGTTCCTATGGCAACAGTTGCATTTAAATTCACAACATTATTCAACGCCCCACCCCCTCTTGTCTGCAATTTGGGAACAAGAAAGAGTGATGTTTCAAAAGGGAAGATGTTTGCCATGAAAGAGATGGGGGAAAGCAAAAGAATTTTCAATTATAGGAATTAATAAGATATTCAATAAAGCAGAAAATGTTTGCTTTTAGAGGAAAACAGTGAATGAAAGGATGGTGACTTTTGTGATAGGCACTAAAATATTGTAAAAGCAGGAATAATTCAACCTTAAATATAGAATAAAATGCCTTTATTATAAAGGTAAGACCTGTTTCAAAATCGACGGCAGGAAAATGAGTAAAGACTGGCAATGGGTCAAGTCCATCACCTCCTTCTATAAGCTTTTGTCTTGTTTCCCCCCAAAATAACATTTTTTTGAGGGACCAGGAAGCTTACAGAAACACATTGTTTAGAACTGATATGATCCAAATGTGTGGAGCAGGATGGACTGTGCTGCATAGAGACTGCACAGATGCTGGTTGTTAAAGCTCTAACAGTGCTGCCTTGCAAGCAGCATTTCAGACAGAGCAGTAGCCTGGGGTCTGAAGGAAGTATTGGTCAATGCTTTGAATCTGAACCCTTTCTTGTCATTTCAACCCAGGAATGTAGAGTCACTTTCATCTCCGTGTGCGGTGGAAGAGGAGCAAGTCGCAGGAAAACAAAAGTGCTGTAGAATCATTGTCTTACGTAGCTGGACAGGAATGGAAGAATTTCTAATATGAGCCAAGCACTTAATGTCCATCAAATTTACATTTTAGAAATTTATCGGGGAGGCATGTGGGCTTGTTGAACAGGATGTGGATGAGAAAACAGAGTTGAAAAGTAGATTGGAGAGAGTAGACCTACCAATGTGGGATGAGCCAAGGAAAGAAGACAAGATGGGCCTAGAAAATAGAGAGGCAGTGGGGTGAAGAAAGGCTACGCGGCATGGAAGGCAAGGGCGCATGCGTACAGTGTAAGAGGGCTTTGGAGATGTGTTTGCTGTGTGGTCCAAACTCCCCTTGCTGACTTATCAAGGGTCTCTTGGGAAGGAGCTACATTGCTTTTCAGTGTTTCTGAGGTTAGATCTGTCCTTAAAGTTAGAAATTATAAACGTATCAAGCAAGATAAATATCAATGTTTACTTATCCATAGTAACTGCAAAAACATCTTGGCCACCTCCACTCATGTATCTTGAGTGAGAGGCATCTTTTCTCAGCACCCTGGGAATCTCTCAAAATCAACTTAATAGGAATGGCTAAGATGAAAAATTCAAGTGACACCACATGCTGGCGAGAATGTGGAGAAAGAGGAGCACTCCTTCATTGCTGGTGGGAATGCAAACTTGTACAACCACTTTGGAAATCTATCTGGTGCTTTCTCAGAAAACTGGGAATAGGGCTTCCTCAAGACCCAGCTATTCCACTCCTTAGAATATACCCAGAAAATGCTCCACCACACAGCAGGGACATATGCTTAACCATGTTCATAGCAGCCTTATTCATAATAGCCAGAACCTGGAAACAGCCTAAATGTCCCCCACTTGAAGAATGGATAAAGGAACTGTGGTACATTTACACTTTGGAATACCACTCAGCTATAAAAAGCAAGGAAATTCCGAAATTTGTGGACAAATGAATGGAACTAGAAATGATCATACTGAGTGAGTTAACCCAGAAGCAGAAAGAATCACATGATATATACTCACTTATAATTGGGCACTAGCCCAAAAGGCACGTCCCATGAAAGTCTTTACTTACCAGGAGATTGGGATAGTTGTGAGGACATCACACTGGGACTTTTGGTAAGAGAAATATAGGAGATGGGGAAATAGAAGGATCCAGAGGATCTTAGAAACCTATAAGAAGAACATTGTAATGGGTGGATCAGGGCCCAGGGGCGTCTGTTCAAACTATTGCACTAACCAAGGACAATACAAGTAGTAAACATCGAACCCCTACTCTGATCTAGCCAATGGACAGGACATTCTCCACAGTTATGTGGAGAGCAGGGACTAACTCTGACATGAACTCTGGTGCCCCATATTTGACGACCTCCCCTTGGTGAGGAGCCCTGTTGGCACTCAAAGAAAGAATAAGCAGGTTACCAAGATGAGACTTGATAGCCTATGACTATAAAGTGGAGGAGGAGGTCCCTCTCAGTCATAGACCTAAGGGAGGGGAATAGGGTGAAAGCAAGAGGGAGGTAGGAACAGGAGGATACAAGTGATGGGATAACAATTGAGTTGTAATCTGAATAAATTAATTAAAAAAATCAACCTAATAGATCTAGGTTTCTCACAGCATCCACACCTCCTCTTGTAGTTTGCTTTCTATTCCTGTAGTAAGACATCATGAGCAAAAAAAACTTCTTGGGGAAGAAAGGATTTATTTCACTTATACTTCCATATCACAGTCCATCATCAAAGGAAGTCAGGACAGGAACTCACAGTGGGAACTGGAGGCAGGAACTGAAGCAGAAACCACAGGGAACACTGTCTGTTGGATTGCACCCCAAAACTCCCAATAGGCCAACCTGGTGGGAGCATTTTCTCAATGGATGTTTCTTTTCTCAAATGATTTTAGCTTGGGTCAAGTTGACAAAAAACAAACAAACAACAACAACCAAAAACAACAACAACAACAACAACAACAACAACAACAACAACAAAAACAATCCCCCAAACCAAACCAAACAAAAACAACCAATGAACACACGTTCTCTATCTTGGCATATTGTCTTTCTGCTCCTTTTATAATATATAATAATGCCAAAGTAAAGGCTTGTCTTCTATGACGAGACTATTATAATACTATGTGGTTTTATATTTACATATGGGGTAACAGTACCTATATCTTAGTAGAAATAGCTTTTTGATCTTTTTAGCACATCTAATTTCTCTGACAGTTTCCATGGTCATCAAGACATGATCTTGATAACTAAAATTTCTTGCTCTTAGTTGATATTCTGGGTATCAAATGGACCCAGAATGGGCCTGTGCGGTGGAAACATCTCAGAAATTTGGAATTGAGTGGTAAGTACCGTTTGAGCTATGTACAGCATGAGTCCATGAAGTCAGCTGTTAAGAGAAGAAAAGGGCATTGGTGTGGAGAAATACAGAGGCAAGGCAGAGTAAGGAGGTGACCAGAGCGACTGGTATTTTTGGACTGGTCCATATCTTCTATGAGGTCAAGTCTTCATTTCTTGTTCTTTGGCTTAACAAAATTCTCTGGGCCAATCAATTCAGTAAATTTCTATGCTTGGTTAAAACAGATTTTATTAGTTGAAATTAATATTCTTAAATGGCTAATCGAGAAATCTCTGAAAAAGAGGAAATAGAACAAAGTGTGCTTTGCTGTGAACTTTGACTGCCACTGTGAACACAAGGAACAAGAGGAGGCATGCTGGGAGATAAATCACTGAGAAGGAAGGTGGGGGGAGGGGGAGGGCGGGGGGCAGAGGGGGGCGGGGGGCAGCAAAGCGGGGTGGGGGGGTGGCGTTGGGCTCGAATGTAGCACCCGTTGAGGCAAAGCGTCAGTACCCTCAACTGAAATACACTGGGCCCTGTCGAATGCAGATGATACAGACTGGGTGGAATAAGGTCAGGCATTCACGTAACAATTCTGCTGTGCCATTTAAAATAAAACTGGGCCAAGCAGTGATTAGTGTTCCAATGCCGTTATGAAACATAATAAACTGTTGGCCGCAGACAGAAAATGGCAAAACCATTGCTTGGGTGACTGTAGTGAACTGCAGACAACCATTGTGCCAACAGTTTAGTTACTTGAATAAAAAAGCCAGCGGCCATCAGAAAGTACGTTTCTATGTATGCTTGAAAAGAAGAGGTGTACCTCCTGGAGTGGGGGCCCTACCAGGGTTCCACACACTGTGAACAGCCTTGAGGAGTCAACCTGAAAGGGAGGCTTTTTGCTAGGCTCACTCTCTTCACCGATGGGGAAAATGTCAGCGCTTACTGCATTTGATGAAAAAGAAGCTCAAACAAAACAGAAACAGTGTTTGCTGTGAAAGATGCTGTCGTTTATGCATTTGGCCGAATAAAGGAAAGCAGGAGAGGCTTAGCTCTCTCTTTTATCTGGCGGATGAAAGGGTCATTTTAGAAGTGTAATTCCCCATGTCGCGCTTTCTACGCTTCTTTCTCGAGTCTTCCTCCCTACTCACCCTCCTTAGGCCTTTTCTGAACTGTAAATGAAGAACAGGACATTCTGTTAATATGAAGATTTCTCACCTGGTAGCAAATTTTAAGGGAACCTGTCTTTCACCTAGGGAGATCAAATAGGTAAGTGGAAAACGAAAGCGTGTGAATCATAAAACTAGGCAGTTCTATGAATATTTGTCCACTTTGCTGCATAAACCAGATTTCAGGGTGAAATAAGTAGGAGAGATAATTAACTATCATTTTCATAAACATTTCTAGGGAAAAGTTAGCATTTACTGATATTACCTTTTAGTTAGAAAGATCTTCGTTATAAGCAGCTCTCAAACTTCATGCTCAAATATACCAAAGTGCACTTACCTAATACAAGGAAAATGTTTTCTTTCTACCAATTAGACTTCAGCTTCTGTCCCGTTGGAGAGCGCAGTGCTTTAGTGGAAAGCGGATGATGGCTTTGACAACACTGTTGCTCTTGCCTTTGCAGTGTGACTCTGAGTGTTAGTGAGGTAAAGGTGACTAATGATAACCATAAAATTGATAACATTTTAAGCAAAACATATACTTCGACAGGAGCTTTGTTGACATAGCTCTCAAACTTGAAATTTTCTCTTGCTTCATGCCGGAGAAGTAGATGCCAAACTGATTTCTACCTGTATTTGTATTCATTTTGGCTGGGGAAAACAAAACACTGGAATACATAGATATCCTTGTGAGATGAGAGGAAATTAGAAGACAAAATGAATATAGTAAGTATTAATAAATGTATGAAATTAAATTAGTATATAACAAACAAACAAACATAGGACAAAACAAACAGACAAACAAAAAAACAAAGAGCTAAAGGAAAATCATAAGAAACATAGATGCAGACACACACACACATACACATACACACACACACACACTGACAAACATGGGAATCCCATAAAACATGTAATTGAAAACTATAATGTGTAAATGAAAGACCTGTAGGGCAAGAAAAGAAAAGGTTCATACAAACTATTGTGAGACAAAAATAATAATAAAATAAAAAATTCCCTCCAAAATACCATCGAGTTTGTTTTGTGTTGAATGGACTTTAAGAATGGTTGGTACTCAGAGGAAGGCTAGCAGGCTACCAAGAAGAGACTTGATACAGTATGATCATATTGAGGGAGAGGAGGTCCCCCTCAGTCACAGACGTAGGGGAGAGGAGTAGGGTGAAAGTGGGAAGGAGGGAGGAATGGGAGGATACAAAGGATGGGATAACAATTGAGATGTAATATGAATAAATTAATTAAAAAAAAGAATGGTTTGCACCCCCAATGTGACAGAGAAAACTCATTTTTTATTTGTGAGTGGTTATCAATTAGAAGTAGTTTCTATATAGGAATGTGTACGTGTGTTCACTCTCAGCTCTTTGGTACCACGCAGAGTACCTTCCAGTACTGTGAACTCTGCTCAGTAGGGGTGAAGGCTCTAGGTAGGCATCAGCTTGACTTCTTCATTATCAGTAAGTTTTGCAGGCCTTGTTTTCAGCAAGAGGGCCTTACCTCATTTTTTTTGGAAAGGAACCAATAGCCTTGGCCGTAGCCTAGGTTGTTTGGGATTTCCCACGGCGAGGGGGGGGGGTGGGGTGTGGGTGGGGTTTTGGCCAACAGAACTGGGATCTTCATTTGGAGAGATGTCCAGTTGGGGTTTCTTCATCTCCCTGGCTATTGGTGATTTCATGTAGATCACCTTCATCTATGTCCATATTTTAGGAAGTTTCTACTGTGTTAGGTTTCTATACCGCACCTCAAATGGCCCTTCCTTCCCCCACACATTGCCTCTGTCAGCTCTTCTTTCCGCCCTTTCCTATCTGATTCTTCCATTTAGTTCCTCCATCATCCACTCATAACTACCATATTTGCCTTCTCAAAGGTGATCTATACCTAACCTTTGTGGTTATATAGATTGTAGCCCGCTTGTCATTGACTTAACATCTAACATAGACGGATAAGTGAATCCAAAAAGTGTCTTTTTGGATCTGAGTTACCTCACCCAGGGTGCATTTTTTTTCTATTTTCATCAATTAACCTGTGAATTTCATGATTGAATTCATTTTAAAAAAACCTCAAAAAACTAAAAAAAAAAATCAGCCGATAAGATGAGTAATATTCCATTGTGTAAATGTACCACGTTTTCTTTATCCATACATCTATCAACAGACATCAAGCTTGCTTCCAGTTTCTGGCTCTTATGAACAGAGCAGCAGTGAACAGGGTTGAGCAGTGTGTCTTTAGTGGGATGATGTAGAGTCTTTCAGGTCAAGTGTGGTACCGCTAGATCTTGAGGTAGATCAATCCCCAGCTTCCTGAGGAACCGCCGCACTAACGTCCAAAGTTTGCACTTCTACCCGCAGCACACGAGTGTTCCTGCTACTCTACAGTTTCACCAGCACGAGTTGTCATTTGTTCTATTGAACGTGGCCAGTGTGACTGATGTAGTACGGCATCTCAAAGTATTTTCGACTTGCATTTACTTGGTGACTAAAGATGTTGAGCATCTCTTTAGGTCCTTCTCAGCCATTTTTGTTTCTTTCTGTTTTGAAATATTATTTTTAGATCTGTATCCCATTTTAAATTGAGTTGTTTTCTTGATGTCCAGGGGTTTTTTTTTTTTTTTTTGTTGTTGTTGTTCCTTATATGTTTTAGATATTAGCCCTCTGTTGGATGTGTAGTTAGTAAAAAGCTTTCCCATTTCTGTAGCCAGCCTCTTTGTCCAAATTATGGTGTCCTTTGTTATACAGAAGCTTTATTAGGAAACACAAAACCTCAGGATAGGTTAAAAACAATCTTGAATAATTAAAAACTGCTGGAGGTATGCATCATCATCCCCAATTTCAAATTGTAGTATAGAGCTATGGTAATAAAGGCAGCATGGTATTGGCATAAAACCAGATGTGCATAACAATGAAATTGAATTGGAGATGCAGACATAAGTCCTCATATATATGGACACCTGATTTTTAAAAAATATTTATTGATTGATTATATATACAATGCTCTGTCTGCATGTACACTTGCAGGCCAGAAGAGGGCATCCGATCACATTATAGATGGTTGTGAGCCATCCTGTGGTTGCTGGGAGTTGAATTCAGGACCTCTGGGAGAGCAGACAGTGCTCTTAACCTCTGAGTCATCTCTCCAGCCCAGACATCTGATTTTTGGTTGAAAAAAAAAAAAAAGGCAGAAATACACACTGTAAGAAAGAGACAACATCTTTAACAAATGGTGCTGGTCAACTAGATGGCTGCATGCAGAAACATGCAAACAGGTCTATACTTATCACCTTGCACAAAACCCAACTCCAAGTGGATCAAAGGCCTCAACATAAGGTCAGATACACTTATGATAGAAGAGAAAGTGGGGCATAATCTTGACTTTATTTCTGAACAGAAAACTGTCAGCACAGGCACTAAGATCAAACAATTAAAAACGGGACCTCAAGAAACTAGAAAAACAAAACAAACAAACAAACAAAGGAAGAAAAAAAAACCATCAACTTTTTTGTTTGTTTTTTTTGAGACAGGGTTTCTCTGTGTAGCCATGGCTGTTGTGAAGCTCTGCAGACCAGGCTGGCCTCAAACTCACCGAGGTCTGTCTGCCTCTGCTTCCCAAGTGCTGTGATTAAAGGTGTGCACCACCATGTCTGGCAAAACAAAAGAAAACAAAAACACCCCCAAACCCCAAATCTCTCAAACTTTTATAAAATGAAAGATATATATTTTTGATACTCACTTTGAAATAATAAAAAATGAAATCTACATTTAATATTTTACTGAATTAAGCACTTCTATTATTTCACGTTTTAACTGAACCACAAGTTAAACATTGTGGAAGTTTTAGGATGCTGCGGTTTTTTTTCATGCTGTAATTTACATAATGAAGAATAGAATTCTCACAGTTATTATGACTCCTGCACAGCTGGAAGAAATGAGCCAAAGAGACGAAAATAGATTGCTTAATACATGAAGTCCTGTCATTTTGCAGCTGAGATTTGACACTGTGTGGCAGGGCTGGCGTGCCTGACTAGTCCAGGAAAGTGCAGTGCAGTGAAAGTGCAGCCCAGTTATAGCCAGGTACCCCAGCAGTTTTGGAGATGCCAGTGCCATGGGTGGCCACCAAGGACAGCAGCAGCAGTGGAGTAGAGCTCACCAGAGCCTAGATGACAAGCTGTGTGTGCCACAGAAGGCGGAGCTACAGGAATGACCCAAGGTCCTTGGAGGAACCCAGATCATGAGTGAATCCCAGATAATTGGACATTGAGTTATTTATGTTGTTGGAGTTTTGGTTTTGCTTCGTTCAGATTATGGCTGTGCCCTGGTTCTTTCCTTCTTGGAGTGAGAAGGTATTTAACTTAATTTTGACTTTTCCAGATGCCCACAGATGAAAGACTTTGAACTTTTAAGAGAAAATTTTGGATTTTTAAAAACAATTATATATTTTAAGAAGACCGAATTTTTAAAGTGTTTGGATTTGTAAAGACTGTGGGCCTTTTAAAGTTAGTTATGTTTTAAATGTGAGATGTTGGGGATGAATGAGGAAGGAAAAGTTGTGGCTTCAGTGTTGTGGTTGTCAAGTCAACAAGGGATCAATTGTGCTGGAAAGTTTTAAATCAACTTGATGCAAGCTAGAGTCATCTAAAAGGATGGGACATCAATAGAGAAAATGCCTCCGTTAGATCAGGCTGTATGGCATTCTCTTAATTAGCGATTGAGGGAGGAGGGTCCAGCCCATTGTGAGTGGTACCATTCCTGGCCTGGTGGTCCTGGGTTCTATAAGAAAGCAGGCTGAGCAAGCCATAATGAACAAACCAGTAAGCAGTACCCCTCCATGGCCTCTGAAGCCCAGTCCGAGTTTCTTTCCTGACTTCCTTTAACGAAGAACAGTGGTATGGAATGCAAGCCAAATAAACCCTTTCTTCCCCAAGTCGCTTTTGGTCACGGTGTTTCATTGCAGCAATGGAGACCCTAAGACACCACCCACCCCGCTTTCTAACCAGCTTAGAATATTGCAGCTTCCATCACCAGTGGTTTGAAATCATCTTCCTAAAATGCTAAAATTGCTACTTGTAGTTAGAAGTGCCACACACTGGCTGCAGTCAATGCTAAAAGACCTTATTCCATCAAGTGCTCTATTACAGAGGAGCATGGGACTGGAGTGAAAAGGAAAAGAAGAGTAAACAACTTTCCAAAATCTGGGTGAAGACAGGAATGAAGTTGGTAAGGTCAACGAGACATACTGTTATTAGTGTTTAGCAGCTGATGACTCTTAAGAAGATTTGAGAACTAGGGAAGAACATTTTTTTTTTTAATGTAAGCCTAAGGTTTGTTGGAAAAATGTTTACATAGAATACAAAACTTTTATGATTATCATTTTATTACACGGCTTCCGTTGATTGTGAGCTGACTCATGTTTTGCCAACATTTGCTATATTTTTCTATTTATTAAATCATATCTAGGCTTCATAGCTGCATTTTGTTACAAACAAACAAACAAACAAACAAGCAAACAAACAAACAAATGAAACCAACCAATCAACGACTCAACCAACTAAACAAAAACAGAAAGAAGGGCCTATGGGCACGACTCAGCAGTTAAGAACATGGCTGCTCCTCTAGGGGACCCAGATTTGATTCCCAGGAGCCAAATGGCACTCACAACCATCTCATCTGTTGTTGTTGATTAGCTTGAAACCTATTGAGAGAAAACTTTTTTTTTCCAGTTTTAAAAAATTAATTATAATTTATTCACACTACATCCCTATTGTCCCCTTCATTTGTATCTTCCTGTTCCCACCCTCCCTCCCCGTTCTGCCCTATTTCCTTCCCCTAGACCTCTGATGGGGGCACCTCCTACCCCACTGTGTGGCTGCGGCCTATTAGGGAGAGACAATTTCTTTTTTTTTAATTTAATTTTATTAATTTATTCATATTACATCTCAATGGTTATCCCATCCCTTGTATCCTCCCATTCTTCCCTCCCTCCCATTTTCCCCTTACTCCCCCCTCCCCTATGACTGTGACTGAGGGGAACTTCCTCCCCCTTTATATGCTCATAGGGTATCAAGTCTCTTCTTGGTAGCCTGCTATCCTTCCTCTGAGTGCCACCAGGCCTCCCCATTCAGGGACGTGGTCAAATATGAGGCACCAGAGTACGTGTGAAAGTCAGACCCCACTCGCCACTCAACTATGGAGACTGTCCTGTCCATTGGCTAGATCTGGGTAGGGGTTTGAAGTTTACTGCCTGTATTGTCCTCGGCTGGTGCCTTAGTTTGAGCGGGACCCCTGGGCCCAAATCTGCCTATCATAATGTTCTTCTTGTAGGTTTCTAGGATCTTCTGGATCCTTCAACTTTGCCATTCTCCCATGCTTCTCTCATCTAGAGTCCCAATAGGATGTCCTCCCCTCTATCCCAGTTTCCTGGTTAGTGAAGACTTTCATGGGACATGCCCCTTGGGCTAGTATGCAGATATAAGTGAGTATATACCATTTGAGTCTTTCTGCTTCTGGGTTAACTCACTCATTATGATCATTTCTAGTTCAATCCATTTGTCCACAAATTTCGAGAATTCCTTGTTTTAAATAGCTGAGTAGTATTCTATAGTGTAAATGTACCACAGTTTCTTTATCCATTCTTCTACTGAGGGACACTTAGGCTGTTTCCATGATCTGGCTATTATGAATAAGGCTGCTATGAACATGGTTGAGCAAATTTTCTTGTTGTGTGCTGGCACATCTTCTGGGTATATTCCAAGGAGTGGAATAGCTGGGTCTTGCAGAAGCCCTATTCCCAGTTTTCTGAGATAGCACCAGATAGATTTCCAAAGTGGTTGTACTAGTTTGCATTCCCACCAGCAATGAAGGAGTGTTCCTCTCTCTCCACATCCTCACCAGCATGTGGTGTCGCTTGAATTTTTGATCTTAGCCATTCTGATGGGTGTAAGATGGAATCTCAGAGTTGTTTTGATTTGCATTTCCCTGATGACTAAGGAGGTTGAGAATTTCTTTAAGTGTTTCTCAGCCATTTGATATTCCTCTGTTGAGAATTCTCTGTTTAGTTCCAAGCCCCATTTCTCAATTGGGTTATTTGGTTTGGTGGTGTTTAATTTCTTGAGTTCTTTATATATTTTGGATATTAGACCTTTGTCAGATATAGGGTGGTGAAGATCTTTTCCCAGTCTGTAGGCTGTCGCTTTGTTCTCTTGACAGGAGAGACAATTTCTTGATGATCATTAAAGCATCATTCTTAGAATGACTAACTCATGACCACATTTGACTTTTATATAGATCCATAAAATGGATTCATTCTTCTACATCTTGGTGAAATCAGAAATGGCTATCTATTTGGTCATTTAACAAGTCTGTTCCAAGATACGTTACTGATAGTTACCGAGCAACAATGATTTTGGTAAATACTTTTTTCTAAGTGGCAGAACATAAACAACGTAATGTCTCAGTTTTTTTTTTTTTTTCTGTTTGACAAATGAGATAATAATCCTGCCAGGTGGAAGAAAAAAATTCTAAGGAAAACCTTTCTTTCTTTCTTTTTTTTTTTTTTTTTAAGAAAACAAAAGAGGCCTGGAGAGAAGGCTCAGGGATTATAAATACTTGGTATTCAATAATGAGAACTGGAGTTTAGCTCACATCACCCACATCGAGCAGCTCAAAAAATGTCTGAACTGAGCTTCCAAAGTTTATGATTCTCTGCGTTGGATACCTTCCAGGGGCACCTTCACTAGATGATGAGATACTTCTAAAAAAGCATGATACACCTTGGTAATACAGAACGTAGAGAAATAAAGTGGGGACTGGCTTGGAAGACTCTTGTATGCTAATCAGCTTTCATAGTGCCAGAAGATGCTGCTCTGCAGGCTGCTGGGGAAGACTTAACCAACAGTCTTCTCATCTGTTGGCCCTCATTGTTGCAATAATGTCTACTAGCCAGGGAAGCTGAACCCACTGGTGCAACAGTGGAAAGTATTTTATGGAGGTGTGATGGTTTGAAGAAGAATTGCTCCCATAGGCTCGTAGATTTGAATGCTTGATCACCAGGGAGCGCACTACTTTGAAAGGATTAGGAGGTGTGGCCTGGTTGGAGGAAGTGTGTAGTTGGGGGTGGGCTTTGAGGTTTTTAAAAGCCCAAGCAAGGTCCATTGGCTTTTTCTCCCAGCTGCCTGTGGATCCAGATGTAGAACTCTGAGCTACACATCTGCCTGGGTGCCACCATGTTCCCCAGCAAGATGAAAATGGACTAAACTTCTGAAACTGTAAGCAAGCTCCAAATAAAATTTTTTTTTTCTTTCACGTATTAAATGTCTCTTCACAGCAATAGAACACTGGCAGGGTGTAGCCAACCATCTTCTGATTATATTTGATGTTATCTGTACAAGAGAGATGGATACATCTGGTATTTTAAATAAAGTCAAAAGCCCATGGTTGGAGATGTCATCAACTCTAGTGGAAAAGTTTTGATAAACGGACATGATAAGTTTATCACATCACCTACTAGAAGTAAAAACAAAATAAAATTACAAAAATAAGAACCTCTTTTATAAAAAGTAGAAAAAAAAAACCCCACATGATAAAAACTGTTGGGTCGGGCAGTGGTGGCACATGCCTTTAATCCCAGCACTTGAGAGGCAGAGGCAGGTGGATCTCCATTAGTTTGAGGCCAGCCTGGCCTACAGAGTGAGTTCCAGGACAGCCAGAGCTGTTACACAGAGAAATCCTGTCTTGAAAAATAAAAAAACCAAAAACCAAACAAAAAAAACCAACCCCCCCAAAACAAAACAAACAAACAAACAAACAAAAAAAACAAAAATCAACCAACCAAACAAAAAACTGTTGGGTGTGTGTGTATGTGTGTGTGTGTGTGTGTGTGTTTGGAGACAGGACATCAAAAAGCCACAGTTGACCTTGCTCTCACTATGCAGCTAATGATAATTTTGCACTTTTATTGGTCTTCCTGACTGTACCTCCTGGTTACTGGGACTAAAGGTGTGCACCACCATGCCTGGCAGAGTTATTATTTTATTTATTTATTTTTTAAAAATTTCTTTCTACATCAGTAATGAACAATCAATCTCTCTGTACCTTCCAAATTACGATCTAGCAGCATTTCTATCCTTATGAGTAAATTATAGGTGAGTTAAAAAGTATTTTATGTTCTGTTTTAGTGTAAGATTCTGTAGAATTACTCAAGATGCTACAGATGCCATGAACCTAATGGTGCTGCTGATCATTCCTCCTTTCCCTCTCCCTTCTCCCGCTCCCTGCTCCCTCCTCCTGCTCCCCTCCCTCCCCCCTGCTCCCCCTCCCCTTCTCCTCCCTCCCCCCCTCGCTCTACTCCCCCTCCCCCCATGGTGTAAGACAGAGGATCCAATGGGGAAACACTCCGCAGGTGAAGCTCCTGAAGAAACTTGAAAGGACTCTGCTGGCATCGAATTATAAGCTCTTGGAGCCCAGCAAATGGTAAGGGAGTTACACTTTAGTCTGTGATCACTGGAAATCCTGAAGCAAAATGGAATTTCATTAGAATTGTTACTAATGCCTTCGGAAAAATCAAATGCTATTTTCTATTTCCCAATAAATGCATGCACATTTATTTACACTACCTATCACTTGTAAAATAAATTTGATATATTTAAAATATTTACAATATATAAAATTAGCACATTTACACTTTCAGGGAAAGTTTTGAAAATACAAGGAAGGGAAACATGTCTATGCCAAAATCAAGACTTCATAGGGTAGAGGCACATTTTCTGTCAGAGGAGTATGTTGAAGTTGAGCACTTAAACTCTTGTCTTCACGTTGTGAGAGAGCATTAGTCTTTATTTCTTTTGGTTAACTCTTCTAGATCACCAACATATTCACTACACTCCCTCAAGCAGCTGTGTAAATAAAAACAAATGCATGTACATAATAGACGTATGACTTTTACCTTCCAGAGTTATTCTTCAGAAGATTTGTTTTCAGAGGCAAAAAAAAAAAAAATTTTGGCATATGACATTACCTCAAGGACATCCTCAGTCACCATAGATTAATGCTAAGATGTTTCTGTAGTACAGAATACAAAGAGAAATGAAAGAGCATAGTTTTCCTTAAGGAGAAAGCAGGATATAAAGAGAAAGAAAAACAATGGTCATAATGGGGGCGAAGTCACAACAAACTATGCAAAATGGCAGCAACCCCTTCATCTTCTAGAGCCTTCAGGTGTGCCCCAAAATTGCTAACGTGAGCTCTTTCCAAACACTTTTTTGCATGTATGCACTTAGTGCTATGAATTCGCCTCTAAGAACTGCCTTCACTGTGTCCTATATGTTTGAGTGTGTTGTGTTTCCATTCTCATTCAGTTCTAGAAAGTTGTTGATTTTCTTGATTTCTGTTTTCATCCAGTTTTTTTTTCTTTCATTCAGTAGTGAGTTACTGCTTCATGAGTTTGTATACTTTCTGTTGTGGTTGACACCCAGCTTGAATCCGTGGTATTCAGATAGAATTCAGGGTGTTATTTCAATTTTTCAAAATATCAGTTGATATTTGCTTTGTGTCCAAGTATGTGGTCAATTTTGGAGAAAGTTCCATTGGCTGCTGAGAGCAAAGTGCATTATTTTGTGTTTGGGTCAGATGTTTTTTAAGTGTCTGTTAGATCCATTTGATTTATGATGCTCTAAATACAGCGTTTCTCTCTTTGTTTTTTTTTCTGGATGATCTTTCTGTTGGTGAGAATTGTTGACTGAAAAACACTCACTATCACTGTGTGATTTTAGCTGTACTAGTGTTTCTATGATGAACTTTAATGTCATTATATTTGGTGCATAGATGTTTAGAATTGCAAAATCCTCTTGCTAGGTTATTTTTCCTTTGTTGAGTATACAGTGTCCTTTACTATCTCTTCTGGTTAGTTTTGATGTGTTTGTCATCTATGAAGATAGAGATAAGTTTGTTTACTTCTTGGGTTTCTTCCTTGGACTTCTATCCTTTTACTTTGAGGTGATGTCTGTCCTTGATGGCAGAGCGTGCTTTTTGAATGTTGGAAAAAGTTGGATTCTATCTTTGCATCCATTCTGTTTGTGTTGTTTTATTGAGGAGTTGAGACCATTGGTACTGAGGACTGTCAGTGATCAGTGTTTATTTTGTTGGTGAGGTGTGAGTTGTCCTCCCTTTTTAGATTTCCTGATTATTTGTTTCTTGTGTCCTCTTGGGTGTGGTTAACTTCTTCAGATTAATGACTTCTTTCTAGAACCTTCTGTATTACTAGGTTGGTAGATAGATACTGCTTAGATTTGGTTTTATTGTGGAATGTTTTTCTTCTCTGTCAATTGTGATTGATAATTTTGTGCCAAGAGTGACCCTGTTTAGGGAGCTCACTAGGCATGTGGGCTATCTAGGAGGTGATGTGGTATTTGCAAGGTCTTGATGCAAGCCCAAACTGCTTCCATCCTCTGACATGTTGTCAGGAGCCATTGATTTGGGGCAGTCCAGTAGGCATGAGAGATCTCTGGAGGTGATCTGGTATTTGCAAGGTTTGTATCGTGATGTACCCCAGAATTGCTTCCAACCTCTGACTACCCTGTCAGTTGTGCTCTGCTGCATCTCTCTAAAATCTGACATTAGAGCCGGGCATTGTGGTGCATGCCTTTAATCCCAGCACCCAGGGAGGCAGAGGCAGAGGCAGGTGGATCACTGTGAGTCTAAGGCCAGCTTGATCTACAAAGCAAGTCCGGGAAAGCCAGGACTACATTTATGGCCAGCCCGGTCTATAAAGTGAGTACAGGACAGCCAAGATTACACAGAGAAACCTTGTCTCAAAAAACCAAAAGTAAATACATCTGACATTGGTGTGAACTGTTATTTTCCAGGTACTGATCAGCTCTCATTGAGCAAACTTCCTACAGGAGCTTGTTGAAGATGTACTGTTTGTTATTCAGATGAATTAATCCCTGATTATGTAATTCCTGATTTGATTCAAATAATTTTAAAAGTTAAAGTTAGTTTATGGCTGCAATAAATACCTTTGTGGACCTCTAGATGCCTCACTAAGGATAGCCTACTAGCAGATTTGAGCCCCCACTCCAGATGGCACCACGAATCCTGGTATTTCACCGTAAATACAGGCAAGTTTGTTTAAACTTCACACGAACCTAAGTGGAATTAAGTTACCTAGAGATGTCTGAATTTACTGTTTCTTAGAATGAAAAACAGATAAAATCATTGTCCTGAGCTCATAATGAACTAAGAGATAGCTGGATAATGTATAGTTAGGTACGTCCTAATTGATAAGTCATATACTCTTGTAAGTTTCAGACCCTATTAACCTTAGACCCTGTAAACCTTCATCATTCTGAACTCACTATGAACTTATGTAGTGGATACATAGATAAGAAATGCTTAGCTTTAAAACATGTAACCTGTTATATTTTAGAATTCATCTGTTTTTGTGATTAGTTTTACTCTTTTGACTATGAGGTAATTCCCTCTTCTCAGAAGTATAAGTATGGTCATCTACAATAAACGAGGCTGAAAACTGGGAAGCTTAACTTCAGCCGAAGTTAAGATGTCTGACTTCATCCATCCTTTTCTCTTGATCCTTTTCTCTTGGATGTATGTGTTGAAAATTGGGAAACCTGACTTGAGTTGAAGTCGAGATGCCTAATTTCATCACCTTTTCCCTTGGATGTACGTGTGTGAGTGGCTTATTTTCTATCTCTCTCTTACTTCTTATTTCTTTGTAGATTCGCAAATAAGTTAGCAGACTCAGGGCCATCAGCCTTCTATGGCTAATAAGCCTAAGTTTACACCAGCTTATTGGAGATCTCTGCAAAGAGGCCTATCTACAGATCAAATAGCCTCCTTTTACGACCCTGTGCAGTTTCTGGCCAGAAGCTGCTTTTACAGCATCAGCCATAGAAAACCTGTGGTCAGTTTAAGTTCTCTTGTTGCCACAGTACAGCCAGTCCCTAGGGAAGAAACCTTGGGCTCTTTTCCCCCTTCTCTCCTTTCTCTTTCAATCCTGATTGGTTGCCTGAGCCATCAGCTCTGGGCCACCCAAGAGATGAAGCAAACGGGAAGGGCATCCGCATCCAGCACCAGAGGCCCTACCCTGGACCTCTTCCGAGCAGCAGCCAGGCATGAACAATTTTGCTGGTCTGGCATCTGCTGTTAGGTGAGTGTTTCATTCCTTGGTTTCTGTTGCCCTCCTGGACCTTAGGAAAAAGTAGTGGCTGTAGGTTGTCTGGTAGAGAAGTGCTTCTGTTGGTTGGTGGGTGGCAGAGGAGATTAGAGATGGGCAGATAGGTTGAGAATGGCTGTGGGAAAGAGCTAAGGGCTTCCTGAACCACACACTAAAATGTGGGCTCCTCAGGGAATTGATGGTCTGGAGAAAACGTCTGCAAGTAGGTTGCAGTTAGACAAAGAATTATGTCTGAAGAGACAAGAAATAAAAGGACCATGGGAATCCACGGTCTGTACTGAGAGTTGTGTTCTCTAGTGAGTGCAGTTGAGGAGCGGGGGAGAGGAAGGAACCTGAAACAGGACTCAGGATGAGACAGGTGAAATTGCAAAGCAGGACAGGTAGAATAGCGTGAACTGCCTCCCTGAGGTCCAGCTCAACGTGGTCACTGAAAGTCATAAGTAGAAAGTGTTTCTTGCTATTGGTGGCTGTTTTAGTCAGGGTTTCTTTTGCTTCAGCGAAACACCATGACTATAAAGCAAGTTGGGGAAGAAAGGGTTTGTTTGACTAATACTTCCACATTATAGTTACCACTGAAGGGAAGTCAGGACAGGAACTCAAACAGAACAGGAGCTTGGAGGCAGGAGCTGATGCAGGGGCCATGGAGGGGTACTGCTCACTGGCTTTCTCAGCCTGCATTATGATAGAGCATAGGACCACCAGCCCAGGATAGCACAAGCCGCAGTGGGATGGACCTTCTCTCCTCAATCACTAAGAAAATGCCTTACAGCTGGATCTTATGGAGGCATTTTCTCAATTGACGTTTTATTCTTTCAGATGACTGGCTTGTGTCAAGTTGACATAAGACTAGCCAGGACAGTGGCAGAAACAAAAGGGTGGGGATGTCCCAGAAGAGATGGTTGAGAGTTTCACTGGAGTCCCCAAGGAGTGGAGGTGGGGTATGAAGTGGGGCAATTACAAGCAGGATGCTACAGGTCTTGGCGTGAGACAGCTAAGTTTGCAATGGAAGACAGGAAGTGCTTCTAGGTATACATGGTTGACACAAAGGTCTGGTAATAGATTTGCTCTCATTATCTAAGGTAGGTACTTTAGAGCTATAAATTTCCCTTGTAGAACTGCTTTCAGTGTGTCTCAGGGGTTTTGTGGTGTTGTGTTTTCATTTTAATTTAGTTCCAGGAAGACTTTTTAATTTTTTTTTTCTTACCTCACTTACTATCAGTAATTGGTTGTTTAATATTTATGAGTTTGTGTATTATCAGAAGGTTTTTTTTTTGGTTTTGTTTTGCTGTCAATTTCAAGTTTTATTGCATTGTGGTCAGATAGGATGCATGGAGTGGTTTCAGTCTTTTGAATTTGTAAAGATTTATTTTTACAGGATGTGTTCTATTTTAGAATAATTTCCATGTGCTGCTGAGTAGAATGTGTATTTTTTTTTTTTTTTTTAGTGTTTGGATAGAATATTCTGTAGATATCTGTTAAATCCACTTGATGTATTATATCAATTAATTTTGATGTTTCTGTTTATTTTTTTGTCCAGATGACCTGTCTATTGGAGAAAGTGGGTATTGAAATTACCTACTATTTATGGATTGATGTTAATCTGTTTCACTTCACTTTGTTTCTTCATTTTCTATACTTGGATATTATATTTCAAGATGGTGAAAACATACATGAACTATCCAAGGGTAGACCTAGGTCTCTTATCTTTTACTATTAGAATTTATAATTATTATGAATAAAAATACACCAATATAAGAAAAATTTAAAAAACCTCTATAAAGCATTTGTAAGCATTGTATGGTAGATTTATATTCCAAATGCACACCACTACCCTCTGGTGCTCTAACAGTTAACTTGAATTGCACAGTGTTAGATTTAGGATTATAATGAGTTATGAGCTTTAAACAGGACAAAAATGTTGATCTTTCCAAGCAAACAGGTAGAGCAGTTAAGAATTTTTCATTACAAGTGAGCCATCTCAGCAGGCTTTCAAGATTAGGGCATCAATAAAATTGTGTACAAAGCTATAAAAAATGGCTCTTTGGAGATACAGCCTCTTCCAGAAATCAATTTTGCCACACAACATGGCTCTAAATCATATTATAAAGGATAAAATCCTATGGTTTAAAGAGAACAAAGGAGAGCATCTATTTCACTAATTCGTCTGCTGATAGGACCACATGTAATCTTACTTGAAATATAATATTACTTTGCTTTGTAAGACTCTCAGTAAAAGAGAAAAATAGAATTTCTTACAATGCCCAATTAATGTTGACCTGTCTGTGAGGTAGAAAAGCCTTTAACTCTAGTTTATGTTGTTAGTTACATCCTTACATCCTTCCCCTCCACTTTACCATATTGAAGTGTTGGTTCACAAATAAATGGTATTGGGAAGTTGGGTTTTGCAAAGTGGTCTGCGAAAATTGCTGGTTTTGTGATGAGATCTCTGCTGTAGCCACGGGGCCTCCCAATGCCTTTATATGAGGAGACATGAAAAGGGCAATCTCAAATGTAGAAGAGTCCTTGTTAGAACCTGACCAGGCTGAAATTCAGAATGCTAGCTTGAGAATTCTGAGATATAAAAATGTGGGTTGTGTCATAATAGTTAAAGTGGACCAAAACAAATGCCTTTCGTGTTTTTGAAGAAGAAAGTTACATTTGTCCATAGACTTTTGTTTCCCTTCTGAGTAAGCACAGTTTCCTAATGTTATTTTCCTGTAGGTATTCTTTAAACACTTTTGAGTATGGAATAAACTGTTTCTAAATTTCACCCATTATTTATTTATTCTCTATGAAACTCAGAATAGTGTATCCTCCTGAGGAGGACAGGGCCATAACAGGGGCGTAAGGACTTGGAGAGTTCGAAGCCTTGACAGAGAAATACAAAAAAAAAAAAAAAAAAAGAAAAAAAAAAAAAAAAAAAAAAAAAAAAAAAAAAAAAAAAAAAAAAGAAAAAGCATCATTCGTTGTGGGTGACTTTCCTTCACATTGTGTGAGGACGTGTCTCTGTATTTTCTATTGTTGACCACTGTACCAGCAAAAAGCTAAGTGCTGGCAGGATCTTAATTGCAATTTCTTTGGCCCATCATCTCGGCTTTATATTTGTGAATGTTTGTGCTTCCACGCCTACTCAAAGACAAGAAGATCAGACAGGCCTCTGTGCCTAAAGCCAATCTAAGAGGTGTGTTCTCATTGCTGGCTGGGTGTAATAAAGATTTGAAGGCCAATATCTAGGGCAGGAAGTATGAGGAGGCTACTAGTGGGCTGAGAGAGTGACACAGGGAGATGCAAGCAGAAGCAGAAGAATGAAAGGTGGCATGGAAGGGAACAGACACGAACCAGAGCAAATCAGGGAGGTAAAGACATGTGCTGGGTCGTGGTGTTAGAACAGTCAGGTTAAGTTTACATAGCAGCTGAAAGACTGCCCCAGCAAAAAAGCCTAAGCTTTAAAAACTCTATTAGAAGTCTCAGTGTCGTTATATAAACCGCTGGCAGGCCCAAGAAAGTCCATCAATCATGATTTTTTTAAAAAATTATTTTAATTTTTAGACTCCTTTCATTCTCGCATTATAATTATTTTTTTAAAAAAAAAACATTTTGCTTGCTGCCTTAAGATATAAGGATAAAATGCCACGCCATGACCAAACAGAGGAGTGTGAGCTTGTAGAGACTAAACCAACGCCATTTTGTGTTCAGGGCCTGAGAACTTGCCCCTGCCTCCCCAGTGTTTCCAGGGAGAGCCACAAACATACAGCTAGCAACTGTTCCTAGGAGCTTTGCACCCGGGGCCAGCCAATCAGAGCTAAGGTCACAGAAACCAGAACAAACAAACAAAAAATTCCCACCTGCAGTCTGGCCCTGGTCCCCTCGCTTAGTCCTGGTCCCTCAGCCAATCAGCTTAAAGGGCAACTTTCCTGTGCCCCTTTAACCTATCATGTAACAGCAAGGCTTGGAAAAGGCTTGGAAACCCCGCCCCCTCTACTCCCCTGCAGTTCTTTCCTTTAAAAACCCTGTTCCCATAGCACTAGGGGCCACCATCTTCCTTCTTCACATGCGGGTTGACGGTCCAGGCTCTGAGCTTGAAATAAACGAGACCCTGTGTGGTTTGCATCCTGGTGGTCTTTGGGAGTTTCACAACTTGGGCATTATAAGCTGAGGTGGGGGGGAGGGGACAGGAAAGTACACATTTCATCCACCTGGCCTTATTTGCTCAGGGTCACCAGCGACGTGACCTGGACTGGACTGTGTGGGTTTTAGTATGACGGTGACAGCTCCTTCTTCATAAAGCCTCTGCTAGGTAATCATTTCTGGATACCAGGAGAAGCCTATGACCTTTATCTTCTCTGTATTATGCAAAACACATAATGCTATTTTCAAGTTTTATAATACGAATCTGTGATTTAGGCTTGAAGGCTATCTGGCTTCAATGTAGCATTTTTCCACATGCCGTTGCATAACCTTAGATACATTATAACTCATATTGAATAAAATATATAGTTAAATTGCATAAGACTTGTCCTCCTATTCCATTCAAATGTACTATGACTGAAAATATGGGTACACCTTCACTTACCAGGAAACTGGGACAGAGGGGAGGACATCCTATTGGGACTCTTGATGAGAGAAGCATGGGAGAATAGCAAAGTAGAAGGATCCAGAGGGTCCTAGAAACCTACAAGTAGAACATTATGATAGGCAGATTTGGGCCCAGGGGTCCCGCTCAAACTAAGGCACCAGCCAAGGACAATACAGGTGGTAAACTTTAAACCCCTACCCAGATATAGCCAATGGACAGGACAGTCTCCACACTTGAGTGGAGAGTGGGGTATGACTTTCACACGAACTCTGGTGCCTCATATTTGACCATGTCCCCTGGATGGGGAGACCTGGCGGCACTCAGAGGAAGGATAGCAGACTACCAAGAAGAGACTTGATACCCTATGAGCATATACAGGGGGAGGAATCCCCCCCGGAACAGTCATAGGGGAGGGGAATAAGGGGAAAATGGGAGGGAGGGAAGAATGGGAGGATACAAGGGATGGGATAACCATTGAGATGTAACAAGTATAAATTAATAAAAAAAAAAAAAAGAAAATATGGGTACAGAGTGATTTCTGGATGAGAAAGTCATAATGAGACAAGGTGATGAGTTATTGCTGACGTGTTGGAGATAAGCTGAAAGGAGAAAAATAATCCATCATGAAAAAGTTATTTAACTTATTAAGTGAGAAAGAGAAAAGGGGGAACGAGGTGCAGAATAAAGACGCACAATGAGCAAAGGAGGAAGGAGCAGGGCATTCCGTCTGTAGAAGCCAATGATGCGCTGTCACCCTGCAATTTACTCCGGTTATGATTTGAGTGTGAACTGTCAGTCACCAGCTTATGCGTTTTACCACTTGGTTCCCGTCTGGTGTCCCAGCTTCGGGAGATGTGGAAGCTATAAGGTGAGTCTTATCTATTGGGTCATGTGCCCGGAGTAGTAGTGAGCACTGTGATCAGGAAGGATCAAGCTTACAGACGTTTCTGCCTCTACCAATGTGTAACCCGAGGCCATGGCTGGTCTTGGGTGACCAGCTGTTCAGAAGGCTGAACCCACAGTCAGCTTGTGTGTTTGTGGGCACATGGAGGCAGACAGCCTACAAAGCTCAGTTCCCTCTGCTTTTCTTTAGTCAGGCTCTGCTGAGAAGGAGATTCTGTGAAGTGAATTCCTGCAAGGAAACATCTCGCAGAATATCCTGAAAAAAGAAAGTCAGGGGTGTTTGAGTGTCGCTGATTTAATTCTGTCCAGCGTTTGAAAAGGCAGTTGAGTGGTAACTTTCTTGGAACCGGTGTATCCCATGAGATAGGGATGAGACAGTTTTCCATCAGGGTTGCCGTCTTTTCACCCTCACTCCATAGTCTGCTAGGTGGGCGTCTCCAGCCTGACAGTAGTGAGAAGCTAGTGCGATTTGGTCTGTCTTGAGGAGAGGCTGGATTAAGTATTGAGATTTGAGCAGCTCACCCATGACTCTTGTCTTAGTTAGGGTTTCTGTTGCTGTGATGAGACACCATGATGCCAATCAAGGCAAATCTTAGAAAGGAAAACATTTAGCTGGGGCTGGCTTACAGTGTCAGAGGGTTAGTCCATTATCGTCATGGCGTGATGCGTGGCGGCGTGGAGGCAGACAAGGTGCTGAAGGAGCCAAGAGTTCTACCTCTTGATCCTCAGGCAGCAGGAGGAGACTGGGTGCCACAATGAATGTTGCTTGAGCATATACGAGACCTCGAAGCCCGCTCCCACAGTGCCGCACTTCTCCAGCAAGGTCACACCTACTCCAATTCCTTTCTTCCTTGTTGACTGCAACACTAATTTTTTCCTCTTGGGCTGGTTCCACTCCCTTGGCAGGTATTCCACAGCTCTGGCAACTCTTCACATCCTGAGGTCTCCAAGGCAACCCAGGATTCACCTCCACAGCTTCACACAATGTCCTTCCTAAGCCTCCACACCTGGACATTCTGCCACACACCTGGCCTCCGCAACTTTCCTTAGTCAAGGA
This sequence comes from Acomys percivali, assembly GCA_907169655.1. Taxonomy (NCBI): domain Eukaryota; kingdom Metazoa; phylum Chordata; class Mammalia; order Rodentia; family Muridae; genus Acomys; species Acomys percivali. The sequence continues at coordinate 113,512,753 of OU015748.1, forward strand.
GGGAGATTCCATAATCCCTTTCTTCTATTTTTGACTCTAAAGCCAGAGCCATGTGGCCGAAGCTGCCAAGTTCTGCTGCTTTCTGGGGGCAGGAACATGGCCCCCTTATTACATTTTCACCAGCTGTTTTCCATGTTTTTCTTCACTGCTTAAGCTGGGCTGTCCTGGCAGTTGCTCTGTAGACCAGGCTGGCCTTGAACTCAGAAGTCTGTATGCCTGTCTCCTGAGTGCTGGGATTAAAGGTATGTGCCACCTCACCTAGACCTATGCTTAAAAAAAACAAAAACAAAAACAAAAACAAAAAAACTACTTTTCACATCATGGACGTTTAGCTGGGTAGAGTCTTGCCCTTAAGTCACCTCTCCCTTTATTCCATTTAACATCTGGGTTTTCTTTAATCTGTTTATCATCTTGAACACAGGATTTAACTCCATTCTTCCTGGCTAACCCTTTTCAGCTCAAATTGTAACATTCTTTGCCCAGCTTGCTCCTTTTCCTTATAGATCTATAAGCATGGCTGCTAATAACCATATGAAACAGTCCACACTAGGCTGTTTTGAAATCGTCTCTGCAAATGCAATTAATCCAAAACCTTTCAATTTAGTCTTGGGCAGATTTTTTTGGACAAGGGCAGAAAGCAAACATTATTTACCAAAATTCACAAGAATGATCTTTAGGCAACATACTAAAAATTTTCTCCTCTGAAAAGTTTTTGATCCAGGCCTCTGCAGTTCAAATCATCCTTATCACCACTGTCTTCCATGCTCTTACTAGTATGGTCCAGTAAGAAATGCTTAAAGCATTATACTGCTTTCCTAACACAAAGTCCCAAAGTCCAAATTCTTTATACCCCCTGCCCCCCGCAAAACACACACACACACACACACACACACACACACACACACACACACACA
>OU015748.1:113527209-113538966 GCA_907169655.1 Acomys percivali
TCTGTCTGTCTGTCTGTCTGTCTGTCTGTCTGTCTGTCTGTCTGTCTCTGTCTCACTCTCTCTGCTATTTTTTTTTAATCATTCTTTGTCAGTTTCCATTGGCTAACTGAGAACAAAGTGGCTGAGCCTAGGGTATTAGGACTGCCAAGACCTAATCTTGGTCAACAGCCATGTATAACAAGAGGAGGCTCACAGGTTGAGGCGATGCCTTTGATTTCAAGGTTAATCATTTTCCAAGTGATTTAACAGTCTTTACTCAATGGCTGGAAAGATGGCTCTGCAGTAAGGAGCCTCCACTGCTCTTCTATAGGACCCTGGCTAAACTCTCAGAATCCATAAGGTAAGGAAACATTTTTTTTTCCCTAAGATTATCCCAAATCTTGAGAAACACATTCCTACACAGGTTGTACTGGTTACTTTTTTGTCAACTCAGCATAAGCTAGGACCATCTGGAAAGGGAGGACCTCAACTGAGAAAATACCTGAATCAGATCAGCCTATAAAAACACCTTTGGGACGTTTTCTTGATTAATGATTAATGTGGAAGGGCTCTGTCCACTGTGGTAGTGTCTCCGTGAGCAGGTTGCCCTGGATTGTATAAGAAAGCCAAATGAGCAAGCCGTGGAGAGCAAGCCAGGAAGCAGCACTCCTCCATGGCCTCTGCATCAGTTCCTGCCTCCAGGTTCCTGTGTTGAGTTCCTTCCCTGACTTCCTTCTTGATTGACACGAAAGTCAAATAAAACTTTGCCTTTTCAGGTTCCTTTTTTTGGTCAAGATGTTTTATCACAACAACAGGAAGTAAACTAAGACAGGGGTGACAATTACTCATGAAACTATGGATAGAAAATTTGTTGAAAATTAAGTTGGGGCTGGGAAAGCAATATTATAGGAAGCATGTTTTTACTGTGTATATTTATATAAAATTACTATAACAAGGAATGTATTCACAGTATATATTTGATAGATTAAAATATTTCAATTTACATGAATTTAAATAAAGAAACAGTCCACGAAGGTCAAAGGGATTATGTATAGAGGGCAAGGAAGGATTTAAGAGAGGATAGTAGGAAACGAATGTGTGCTATGGAGGGCAACAGAGGAAAATGGGAAGGAGACAAGAGGAGAGGGGTTGAGAGATTGAGAGAGAGAGAGAGAGAGAGAGAGAGAGAGAGAGAGAGAGAGGGAGAGAGGAAGTAGCTGCTGTTAACACTAAGGATGTTTGAAAAAGTAATATAAAAACATTGGTTTATTAACTAATACTAAAACACATACTGCTAGAGCTTTGGTTATACTATGTATCAAAGTTCCGAGTGGTAGGCTAGTCCTTCATGCTAAGGTGTAGACTCTTCCTTATGAATGTACTTTAATTTTCTCTGTGTAATTTTCAGTCTGCTCTTTTACACCAGTCCATTTGTAATTATGTGTTGATCACCTGGCTAACATGGTACCCATGATATTTCCACTAAAGACATTAACATGAATGTGATTAAATATCAGACAAATCTGGTTTAAGGAAATTTCTCTTTAAAGTGTCTATGTAGATGATTTTTTAAAAAGTGGTGATGAAAGAGGCATGGCCATGAATAGCCATGCAGGATCCAGGATGTAAAAATGTATTGATCCCCAAGACAGGGAGTATTTATTTTCATTGCTTTACATGTGAAAACTCAGCTTTTTAAAGATTCCAGTCCTTTGATTGTCACCTGAATAGAGAAACACTAATGATTCTACAGGCAATCAAATTTAATGTTATTTCTGGATTCCTAATTTTTACTTAAGCTGTCAGAAAAGATTTCATTGTGATGCAAAATTGAAATGCAAAGTTGCGTGTATATAGAAGATTGCCTTTCATATGCTAGGAAATTAAAAGAAAACCCTCAGCCTAAAGCTCTCAGACTGGAGCACAGAACTGTCTAAAGTAAGTAATGTTGAAGTGGCTGATTGATACATCAGGGAGAACTGCATCACTCAGTGCAAATCAATGTGTCAAGGGCTTACAGATGATTAACATGTTAATCTACAACATGACCAGGGATTTAAAAAAATCTGAGATAACCTAAGAGGAGTGTCAGGGAAAAAGCCAATCATAATTCTTCAATGTATCTTATTGACAAACTGAAAGCTATAGAGAAGTAAAGAAGAGGCGTTACCCTAACAATGCAAATCTGTAGTTTCCATGACTCTCTAGCAGGACTAGGGCAAAACCCCTTGTTCTAGCAGAGCAAACAGGCTAGGCTTAGATTTAGCAACTTAATAAGAACTGACATGTCAATAGTTTCAAATACTTTGCAGAGGAGTATTGGGTCTGGGGTCATGCAAACAAAACACCAAGGACACCCATGAGAGGGGTGAGAAGGAAAAAAAAAACCCTTTATTTCCAGACAGAGAGGAAATCAAATGACGTCAGGGACATAGTTCAATGTAAGAGCATTGAAACTGTGATGACCAGCCTCTGCCACAGCTAGTTTATATGGGCAAACCCCACAATTTGCTCAAGCAGGGGGCTGTCAAGGGAACAGGGTGGTCAGCAGGATGGTTGGCTATGACTCAAACTATTTTTTTTTTTTTTTGCTTTTTAGATAAAGCAAGTTTCATTGACCTTTTCTGGCCAGTTTGGTTGTGGACAGCTGCAAATGTGGGTGGGTGGGGAATTCTCACTGACTGTCAAGGCCATAAGATATGCTTAGTCATAAACATGATTTATAGTTGACGTAACCTGGTGCAGGGACTTTTACCCAGAGTCGGAGGTATACAATGGAGTCTGGTAGCCCTCTAACAGAATGGAGTCTGACTGATGCAAATGCGGTCCGTGTTAATGTGGGTCCTTCAAGGAGAACTGAATGCAACCTCATACATTTTATGCAAATTATGATGGCATGAATCAGATGAGATTTTCTGTCTCTGTGGCTAGTCTTTTAAAGGCATTATTCGAGCCTTTAAAAGGTGAAAACAGCTTGCCTGTAAAATGACTAATTATTTAGTTCTAAATTCGAATTAGCTCTAGTTCCTGCATTTCCTCTAGGCGTGGTTAAGATAAGGAACTTGGGTAACTTTTTTTTTTTTTTTTTAAAAGAGAGCATCCTCCCTTGGGTCCTTCTTGTTACTTATCTTCTTTGTGTTTGTGTACTGTAATATGTTTACCTGGTACTAAATGGCTAAAAATCTGCTTATAAGTGAGTATGTACCATGTGTGTCTTTCTGAGTCTGGGTTACCTCACTCAGGATGATCTTTTCTAGATCTATCTATTTGCCTGCAAATTTCATGATTTCTCTGCTTTTAATGGCTGAGTAGTATTCCATTGTGTAAATGTACCACAGTTGTTGAGGGACATCTAGGTTGTTTCCGGACTTCTGGCTAACACACAAAAAGCTGCTATGAACACAGTTGAGCAAATGCCATTGTATAGTAGAGTATCTTTTGGGTGTATTGCCCAGGAGTGGTTTAGATGGGTCTTGAGGTAGAGCTATTTCCAGTTTCCTGAGAAAGGGCCAGATTGATTTCCAAAGGAGCTTATCAGAGCTGTCTTCTGAGAGGCTCCACCCAGCAGTGGTTTGAAACGGATGTTGAGTCTCACAGCCAAACATTGGGCAAAGCACAGGGAGTCTAGTGGAAAAGTGGGTGTGGGGAAAGACAAAAGGACCTAGGGGGTGATAAGCTCTCTAGAAGAAGATCAAGAGAGCCCAACTGACCAGGGCCCAGAAGGGCCCGTGGAGTCTGAAGCACCGACCAAGGACCATGCATGGACTGGACCTAGGTCCTCTACATAGACGTAGCCAATGGGCAGCTCAGGCTTCAAATGGGTCCACTATTAAGGGGAGCTGTGGTTGTCTCTGACATGAACTCTGTTGCCTGCTTTTTGATCACACCCCCCTGACGGGACTGTCTTGTCAGGCCACAGGGGAAGAGGACAAACTCAGTCTTGATGCAACTTGATGAGGTGGGGTGGGTGGGTGGGTAAGGGGGGGCTCCCCTTTTCTAAATAGGAGAGGGGTGGCGGGACTGGGAGAAGAAATGGGAGGGGTTACAACCAGGATGTAAAATGAATAAATAAACTAATAAAAAAGAGAAAAAGAAAAAAAGAAAAAGAGGCTGCAGCAGAAAAATGAGGAGGGAGTGATAGAGGTAATATTACCTATATTTTATAAATGACAAGTTATTATACACACACACACACATGCACACATGCACACAGAAGCACACACACACTACATAGATGTATTTCAAGTGTGGCATGTTGTGAGGAGCAAATTCAACATGCAATGTATCTTTTTTTTTTTTAAATGAGGAAATGAAGTGGTTTTGCTACTAAATTATTTTCAGGAATTATAGAGGTAATAAAGTTTGCCTCCTCTTGCTTTAGACATAAAATGATACATACAAATACATGAATTCAGAGTATATTACAAAAATCACCATAAATTTAGGAAACTTTTGTCAGCTAGAACTCTCTGTAGGGAGCACCAAAACAGCACAGATTTAGTATTTCCAAGGTCACACCAATTAAACCTGACAACCCTGATATCTTTGTTTCTCTGTGTACCTTATATCCCTTCCCTGCTATTACAGAAATCACTTAGATCCACAAACCTATCATGTCTTAAAATAAGTTGAGCCGGGCTTGGTGGCGCACGCCTTTAATCCCAGCACTCGGGAGGCAGAGGCAGGCAGATCGCTGTGAGTTCCAGGCCAGCCTGGTCTACAAAGTGAGTCCAGGAGAGCCAAGGCTACACAGAGAAACCCTGTCTCAAAAAAAAAAAATTGATAAGGAAAATAGGATAGTTTGATGAAATTGGGGAGAAAAATATTCTTGGTGTTTTCTCTACCTTTATATAGTAATGTTTCACTTTCACACACACACACACACACACACACACACACACACACACACACACACACACTCACACTCACAGATGCATGTGAGAGAGAATTTTAGTTCAAACCCTAAAGGCAGGAATTCAAATGACTTCCGAAGAGACCAAATATCTCAAAAGAGCCTCTAACAGATGTTGATAGAACAACATGACTCTCCCTTCAAAGAAAATAAGAATTCTTTTCTGGAACCAAATATAAATTACTATAGACCATAGATTCCATGTTCCAATGTGGTAAGAGCTTGATGAAGTTTTTATAGTAGCAGACAAAGTTGTAAACCAATTTACCTTTCAAATGGTAGAACTTTCATTGGTTGAACCATGAGTTAGGTGGAAGTCACAGGGTCAACGTGCGGTAAGCAGATGGTGTTCAAGGGGGCTTCCCTCTCCCCCTGGTAACCAGTTCTAGGGCTGGACTTATAGTCAAATTGAGAAATAGAGAGAAAGGCAGTTTTAGGAGAAAAATCAGATTTCAAAGTAGTTTTTAGGCAAAATTATTCCACATATAGACATGAGCCAGAGATAATTTTTAAGGGCAGTGCTGCTCAGCTGGAGGTCTTTGGAACTTTGTCAAGCAAAGTCTCTATGACTTGTCCTCATATCACTGGAAAGGCTGTTCCTCTCTACCCTTGCATCTTCAGCTCCACCTCTTTTCGTTCTTTCTCTCCTGTGTCTCCATCACACACTTGCACATAGTAGTGGCTCCTGCTGTGGGCAGGCCATGTGGCAGGTGGATCTTTTTTGCCTGCCTGCCCATGCCACATGGTGGTGGAAAGGCCTCTCAGAAATCTGATTTTTGGATTTTGTTTTCGAGACAGCATTTCTCTGTATAGTCTTGGCTGTCCTGGTCCTTTGTAGACCAGGCTTGCCGCAATATGCCTGCCTCTGCCTCCCAGAATTCTGGGATTAATGGTGTGTGCCACCATGCCTGGCTAGAAATTAGATTTTTTAAAGTTTGCGTGTATGATTCTTTGAATTTCCCTGTTGCCTATTGTAAATTTTTTTTTCTTTTCATACCTATTTTTAAAAACTTTGACCTTCTCTTTCCATCTTTTAGCTTTGGCTAAGAGTTTATAATCTTGTTTATTTCTTCAAAGAACTAAGTCTTTATTTCATCAAGTCTTTATACTTTTCGCTGCTGTAGTTTCTTCTGTTCCATTGATTTCCACTCTGAGTTTGGTTATTTCTTCCCATCCACTTTGTTGTTGTTCTTGTTCTTGCTGTTCTAAAGGTTTCGGGTGTGCCATTAAGTTACTAATCTCTCCATTTGTTTGATACAGGCACTTTATACTGTGATCTTGTCTCTTGAAACTGCTGCTTTCATTTGTGTCATATAGTTTTGGGTATTAGTTATGTTGTCATTTTCCTTCAATTCTAAAAAGTTTCAGTTTTCTTCTTGATTTCTTCAGTTTTCATTCAGTAGTGACTTGTTCAATTTCCATGAGTTTGTATAATTTCTGCTTTTTCTATTGTTGTTAATATCCAGCTTTACTCTGTGGTGATCAGATAGGACTCAAGCTGTCAGTTCAGTTTTTTGTTTTTTTTTTGTATCTGCTGAGACATTCTTTGTGTCCTAAAATTAATTTTGGAGAAAGTTCTCTGAGCTACTGAAAAAAATGTATATTTTAAAAATATTTGAGTGGCATGCCTTATAGATGTCTTACTAGGTTCATTTGACTTGTGATGGTATTTTATTCATCATTTCTGTTTGAATTTTGTCTGAATAAGCTGTCTATTGGTGAGGGTAAGGTATTGCAGTACACACCATCCATGTGAGGGTCAATATGGGATTTTAGTTGTAGTAGGTTTATTTTATGAACTTTGGTGCTCTTGTGTTTAGTGCCCTATTGGTGGATTTTTTCCTATGATGAGCATTTAGTGACTTCCACTATCTCCTCTTATTAGTTTGGTTCAAAGTAAGTTCCCCTCCCCCCCAACATTAACATGGCTTTGCTTGCTTGCTTCTTGGGTCTATTTTCTTGGAATACCTTTTTTTCATCCTTTTGCCTGAAGGAGCTGTCTATCTTTGAAGGTGAGGTGTGTTTCCTGGATGCAGCAGAAAGATGGCTCCAGTTTTATAATCCAATCTGTTAGTATATGACTTTCAACTTGGAAATGAAACCATTGATGTTGAGAATTACCAATGAGCAGTGTTTATTGATTCTTGTTTTGTTGTTATGGTATGGGTGTGACCCCCTCTCTTTTGACTTATTCTTCTTGAATTATTTATTTCTTGTGTCCTCTTGCATATGGTTAATCTTTTCAGACTGAAGTTTTCCTTCTACTACCTTCTACAACTGGGTTGATAGGTAGAAGTTACTTAAATTTGGTTTTTATCATGGAATGTTTTTCTTTCTCTACCAATTGTGGTTGATAGTTAGCTGCGTACAGCAGTCTGTGTCTCAGTAGGTCTTTTTTAGACCATCCTTGTAGACTCTCATGGCTTTCAGAATCTTCATTTAAAAATTAGGGTTTATTATAATAGGCCTGCTGTTATGTGGCTTGGTCTTTTTCCCTTTCAGATTTTAATATCCTTTCTTTGTTTTGTATATTCAATGTCTTGATTATAATGTGTTATGGAAATTTCTTTTTCTTGTTCCATCTATGTGGCATTATCTATGCTCCTTGTACCTTGATAGGCAGCTTTTTCTGTAGATTGGGGAATATTTTCTGGGCCTCTGACCTAGTTCTTCTCTTTCTATTATTCTTATATTTTGTCTTTTCACAGTCCCAGATTTGCTGAATGCTTTGTGCCTGATTTTTTTTTTTTTGTACATTTAACATTTTCTTTAACTGAGCTATCCATTTTTTCCTACATTGTCTTAAAGACCTAAAATTATCTCTTCTATGTCTTAAAATCTCTTGGTAAGGCTTACTTCTGAGGTTTTTCATTTGACATCCTAAAATTTTCACTTCCAGTTTTATTTCAGTTTGTGTTTTCCTTAGGGATTCTATTTCCTTGTTAAATTCTACTTTAATGTCTTGAAAGGTCTTTATTATTTCCTTTAGCTGTTTACTTTTTTTGTTCTCATGGTCTTTATTAAAGCATTTATTCACATCCCTTTTTGAGGGCCTTGCACATATTTGTACTTGGTAGTTTGTAGTCCATGTCTTGTGCTTCAGCTAAATTGCTTTTTTTTTTGTGGCCTTATTGCCATAAAATTTCATAAAAACCTTGGGATGTTATGAAATTGCCTGTCATCCACGTGTGCAATAGTCTCTCAGGGTCAGGCTAAAATTCTCTCTATTATGCCAATTCTAGTATATGTGCTGCCAAGGTGAGCACGGAGTATAGGATTTTAAGACGTTTCTTTATGGTATTCTGAATTATGTTGGTATCTTTTAAAGTTTCCATGTTAATTTATGTTTATCTGGGTCATTCTTTTCTTTTATTAGTTGTCCACGGGCCTGCCAACAAATTATCAATTTATCTTTAGATAATTTATTTCCGTATATATATGAGATAACTCACCACGGAGGAATATAATTCTAATTTACTCAGCAATACCTTTTTTATTTTCTCAGGATTTATGAAAGTTTAATTGTTCTATCCATAGGCTGCTCTTATTTCTTCCATCAATAGAAACAGATATTCACAAAGCATTCATTCATACCCTGAAATAACGTCATTTTTACGTTCTTTCAAACACAGACTTAGATGGGAATGGTAAGAAATGCCTATATTCTCATTATAATGTTTTCAACAGTTTTTTTTACTAAGCTGCAAAAACCTAGAAAAGAATGCACATATGTGCATGCTGTACTTGATTAAGAATGGCTGTCTCAGCAGAGAGCGCTGTACAACAGACCCAAGGAGACAATTGCAGCACCTGATAGGCAGCAGTTAGGTGATAGGTAGCAAGCCATTATTCTGAAAATAACTGCATGTGCCACTTTCTCACTTCACATAGTTTCCCATCTTAGTCCTTTGTACATGAAAAGAGTTAACCTATCCACACGGCTCAATGAATAAAGAATACAATGGGCACCTTTCTAAATACAGTCACTACCCAAACAGTTAAGTGGCCTTCACCTTAAATCTCATGCACTTGACAGCTCCTGAGGGTGAGGTTTCAATCGTCAACTCCGAGTTCTAGGACTTTTCCTAGATGTTAGTGGAGTCTCTTGCTTCCATATCAATGTGTTTGTTTGTAGGAATCTCAAGAGAACAGGAAGGGATCACTTTTCCTCTTGAAAAATGTTACCTTAATGTAAGCCATGCGGTGCTTTCAATACACATAGAACTTCCTGGTCTCATGTGCCTGTTGTTTTCTTTGTTTTGATTAATTAATTGCTTAATCAATTGATCGATTAACTTCACATCCCAGTAGGAACTTCCCTTCCCTCCTCTCCCCTCCCCCCCTCTCTCCCTTTGTCCTCTCCCTTTCTTCTTGAGAAGGGGCGCTATCTCATGGTATCGACTTGGCTTGGCATGTCAAGTAGCAGGAGCTGTCTCTAACTCTGTTGGTGGCCTTTGGATTCCTTTCTCCCAGTTGGGATGCCCTGTCTAGCCTCAGTAGAAGAAGATGTGCCTAGTCCTACTTGATATGCCATGTGCCTATTTTTAAATGTTAATGAGAGAGAACTGACTTTATAAACAAAGTTTAACCACTTTAAGGAGTGATAGTTAGGCAGAAGCATATACCTTCAAGGCTTTGATAACTTAAAAATATGGATTAACGTTAGCCTCTAGGACCAAGAGGTTCTTTTAATTAATTTCTGAGAAGGAAAAATGCTGAATTGTTTCAATTTAACACATTTCGTTAAATTAATCAAAGCAGATATATTCTCACGTACTTAGGAGTAATTCTTAAATTTCCTCCTCCAAAAAGAGTTTTAAGTTGATTCATTCAGTCAAAATTCGTGCAAGGACTTTTAGAACACTGAAGTATACCTGAGAAATAAAAACGACACAAAATGTTATCCCTAAATTTGGAGATAACTGGTCTTAATATATCTCTTTCATAAATGTTAGCCAATACACTTACTGTAGGCTTTGGGCTTTTAAAATCTACTTTATCTGTGGTTCTTTAATGTTTCTAACTCACCTACCCTAGATAGGAGAGAAAGAAGGTTAATAGAAACAGGAGAGGGGGACCCTTTTTAGACTCAGTTCCCTGGGGACAATTCTTCATTGTCAGGATTCCAGCAGACCTATTAAACAGCAAACCAGCGATTCAGCAAAAGTGACAGCAACCACAGTATCAGAAACCTCCACCTGTTCTCTGGAGTGTTTCTCTCAAAGTGGAGCTATGTGCAGTCAAGTGATTCGAGGTGATACAGAAGCTATTGATCTTCATTTTCTGGGCTGTTTATACTCTCTCATAGTCCAGACAGGATGCTTTTCCAACTGTCAACTGTCAAAGACCATGCACCTGCGTGAGGTAGCTCCCTTTCTAGCGGACAAACATCATGCACTCTCACATGAGGCAGTTTCACATCTCACACTTTGGGATCAAAACATGTTTACACTCACTACAATTTACTATAGGCTAAAGATGTGTTCAATAGTTGAGATACTCTTGGCTTTTAAGTTCCTCCAGCCTATCCCAACTGAGGAAGTGCTTTGTGGTTCCAGGTAAAATTAGGCTTTGTTTTCATGTAGAACCTGCACTGCAGACCCCTTATCCCTTCTCTTCGTCTTGCTCTGTGCGCAGATGCTCACTGAATGTCTGTACTTGAAGCAAGCGAGCCCGGGACTCACAATGGATCCCTTAGTTGTTCTGCTTAGAGCTGGCTCCAGGAGACTCTCTTGGTCAAGCCATTTTGTAAACTCTTGGGGGCAGGACACCATTGTGCTTTCCCATAATTCCTCCATTTTACCTTGTTATGCAAGTCACTGAGATTGTTTGGCATGGCTCACTCATATTCCTCTTCTCTACGCTAGATTCTGAGTTCCTGGTAGGAAAACTGTTGAGGGCACACAGCACGCTTTTGGTATGTAATAAGTGTTAAAAAACAAAACAAAACTGTGGGTTCTGTTTGGGTAGTTCCAAGCAATTTTATTTTCAAAACATTCCCACTTGGATGGCACTTATTTTATGAAAAGGGTCATCCTGCAGATGAATGCAAAGTAAGTAAGCCAGAAAGAATGAAAACTGTTAGGCGTTTGCATCACACTCCCTTTGGGGTTTAACTGGCTTTAGCATAGTACAGCAGAGTGCACAGGTGCTTTTTGGCTCTTGTCACTATTGGATCATTTTTGCCACTAGAGAGTGAAGCCTCCACTTCATGGGTGCATCCTAAACACACGGCAACAGAACAGTAGCACAAAATGTGACCTCTTGCCAAAGGAAGTCTACAAGGCGTTTGTTTTGTTGAGTATAGGTACGAAAGCAGAAGATAAAAACCACATGACTATGAGCAATTCTATGCCTCTCTCCCTTGATGGCTTTGGGATAACGAGCCAAGAGTCCACCAAGAGCATATGTGTTTAAGATGCCACAAATTGTTTGTGCACAAAGCTTTTGCAGGCAAAACCAAAAGCAAACAACAAGCCGAGGAGGAGTCCCAGAAAGAAAGACCGCATGAGGACAAACTGGCCTCTTTTGTTTTGCAGGTAGATTAACTATGGCTGTGAGTACTCGCTATTTAAAGTGAGGCTTTGAGGGAGTTTGGAAAGTTCTATCCCATAACATCCAAAACAACTTTAGTGTTCATGAGAACTGCGTTAAGGGATGAAGCTGGGCATCTATCTGTTTTGTGTGAAGGAAAACTCACCCCCCCTTTTTTTTTTTTGGTGTATATTGTATGCGTCAATCACACTGGTTATTCCATTGGGAGGTGCAATGTTGTACAGGCAGGTGTGACGGAAGTGGTTACAGAATGACTTTTATCAAACAATTGTAATTGATTCTTTGCAACAATGTTGTACAGGCAGGTGTGA
>OU015748.1:113538976-113575079 GCA_907169655.1 Acomys percivali
ATTATGCTTGCTGATGTCTTCAAGAAAAATGATTGATTTAAAAGTTTCTGGGACCGTGAGTGTTTTGTGTGTTGGCGTTGTGAGAAGCTTGTGTCCATCTAGGTTGACTCCCCTTGGTTCAGTGAAGCAGCAGGAATCCTGGATGAATTGAAATTGGTATGAGCTTCTGTGGTCACTAGTGTCAACTTGACAGACGGTAGAATCAATTGGCGTTTCTTCTGGAAATCATCTTGATTATACTTGTTGAGGGGGGAAGACCTGCCCACTGTGGGTGGCAACATTCCCTAGAAAGGAGGATCCTGGGTTGTGGAGGCTGAAGAAGTTGTGCACTTGGTAAAACCTTTTCTTTTGACTATAGATGTAATTTGACCAGGTGCTTCAACCACTTGCGGCCTTGACTTCTCTGCCGTGATGGACTATACTCCAAATTGTGAGCTAAAATAAGTCCTTCCTTCCTTAAGTTGCTTTTATTATTCAAACGAGTTAGAATCGTGGCATCAGTCAATCCACTGAGCCCTGGGACAAAGTTCATTTTAATGCTGCTCCCCTTGAGAGGCTTGGATGATAGCTTTCTTCTGATATTCTCCACAACTCAGTATCTTTATTGTTTGACATTACAAAACTTTTCCCATCTGAGGTGAACAAATGCTATTATGTAAAGTGATGTTGAACAGTGTCAATCTTGTCAGTCCTTCTTTCCTGATATAGGTAAATTTTAAAAGAGTACAGCAATGATTCACCGAGCACAAATGGGTGGCATAAATTGACTTTTGCAGAAACTATTTGCAAGTTGATTAACTGAAGGTTGCCTATCTCATCTGAAGTCTCCATATATGGTAGGAATACATACCATCTTTCCCCAAAGTTAAATGCCACTGACAGAGGAAAATGAAAACACATAAGTTTATATTGAAGAGCTTGCTTTGAAGGTGGGCCCACGGAAGATGGGAGTGACACTTTAGGGATAAACTGACTCATGCTCCCAGCCTTGACTAAGAGCTATTAGTCTTCCATTTTCAGAAAGCAGTTAACGTTGTCAAAAAAATTCAGCATAATTATGCATGTCGGAAATGCAATTGAATAAGAGGATAACTTATTGGGAGCATCCTCTTGCTGTCATCCAGAGATCCAGAAGCTTGTCTCACTCTCATCTATGCATCAGTACCTTTCCCAGTCCACAGCAGCCCCAGAACTGAGGGACCACCACTTGCCAGATAGACATCAGATTCTATCATGTTTTCTCGCTATGCTTAAGTCTTATCAATGAACCCCAGGTTTACAATCAACTATGCTCTGGGGTACCTTTCTCTGATTAAATATTTCATTCTTTTTATGTTTTCCTGCACCTCTTAACGGTGCAGGACATTTGTATTCTAGACAGGTGGTCAGTAGTCCCAAACAACCTCAGCTATTTCCAGTTATTTGCTTTAGCCTCTTGCAGCATCTCAGAGTTATCAGGGATTGTATCAGCTGTTGCATCACACTCATCTCTAGGTCAGATCAAGGGAATCTCGGGGTTGTTAATTCCTGGGCCAACTGCTTTGGAAAGTGTTCTCTTCTTTATCTAAGATCTTCACTATTCATGAATGCAACTTGTACCTTTCATCACTCTACAACATTCTACCTTAAAACCCCAGGCCACACATTTATTGAAATGTATATTTCATGTTGCACATATAACTGATTAGCGTACATTTTATTTTCGTTATTCAGCTCTCTGGGAACTAACAAAAGAACCCCACACATCTAGGTTGCATTGCAAAAGTGCAAACAGTATGAAGTATCAAGATAGTATTTCCCCAACAAAACCCACCACTATTCTAACCAATGTTATTTAATGAGAATTACATATATGGCACAATTTTTTTTAAAAGAAACTTTTATTTGATTTTTTTCATACAGCATATTTTGATATGTTTCCATCTACTCTAACTCCTCCCAGATCCTTCTTACCCACCTAATTTCATGTTCCCTTTCATTCTCTTAAAAAAAGAATAAATAATAACAGTCTCCCCAAAGAAAGAAAGGCAAAACAACCAACCAAACAAAAAGAAAGAAAGAAAGAAAAAGAAAAATAAGAAAATCATCCACAAGCCAATGAATGCATTTAAAGGGGTAGGGGGAAAGTCTGTTTTGTATGGTACAGATCTTAAAAGAAAAATTGTAAGCTTGATCAAAGAATTCAAGAAAACAAATAGCTCAATGAAATGCAAGAGAATGGAAAAAAAAAAAAAGCCCTAGTGATGCCATAGAAACACAAACCCAAGACTGAATAAAATGAAAAAGACAATAGATAAAAATATTGGGGTCAATTCCAGCTTGAATGAAGGAGTTGAAAATAATTAAATAAGAAAACAGAGGAGCCTTGCAAGTAGAAAAAGTCCAATTAAGACAGACTATCAGGACTTGAAGATAAAGTAGAGGGTTATCCCATAAGATAAAAGAATTAGAAAAACTCTCAAAAGCACGGGAAAGTACTATGGGGCATGATGAAAAGACCAAATCGTCAAATACTAGGCTTAGATAAGGGAGGAAAATCTCAGGCCAATGGAGAAAACTCAAAGCAATCCCATTTAAATTGGGAAAGAGACAGGATTGTCTATTGTCCCCACTCCTTTTCAATATAGTACTCAAAATGTAACCAAATCAATAACAATAGAAGGAAATTAAGGGGCTGCAAACAGAAAAGAAGTCAATTATTCCTATTTGCAGATGGTATGTAAAAGAGCTCAAAAAATTTACCACAAAACTGCTAGAAATGATCCCCAATTTCAGCAAAATGGTAGGACATAAAGTGGCCTTTCAAAATTCAGTGGACTTTCTATACACCAACAGTAAACATGCCAAGAAATACTTCATAGACACATTCCCATTCATAACAGGAAAAAAAAAAAAAAGGGAATAAAGCTAACCAAGGAATGCAAATAACTCTACAGTGAAAACTTAAACTCTCTGAAGACAGCTACTGAGGGAGGAGCTGGAAGACGGAAAGACTCCCATCCTCATGGGTTGGCAGAACCGATATTGTGAAATGACCATTCCATCAAAAGCAATTAACAGATTCAGTGCAACCCAGGTAAAATCCCCATAACAATCTTCACAGAAACAGAAAAAATAATCCCAAAATTCACATGGAACCCGTAAGACACCAGATAGCCAAAAACAATAGCAATACTGAGCAAAGAGAACAATACTGACAGGATTAACATTTCAGATCCCAACACAAATACCCCTGACATAATAATACAAACAACAGGGCACAACAGGCCTGGAAACCAATGGAATAAGACGGAAGACAGATTTGAGTGCAGGTAACTATAGCCATATGATGTTTGACAACGATAACAAACATACACACTGGGGAAAAGATAGCCTCTTCAAACAAACGGTACTGGGAAAACTGGATCTTCACTGTAGAAGAATGAAATTAGACCCATATCTGTGATCCTGCACAAAAACCAACTTCCAGTGGATCAAAGAGCTCAGTATGAAACCTAGAACACTGAAACTGCTAGTTTAAAAACATAAGCAGTACCAAAGTGCATCTAAAGTTTTGTTTCTCCTTCCTAGTTATTCACAGTTGTGCCAGCAAGAGTCCAGAACCATGCCATTGCCTGGCTCTTAAAATATGCAGTGAGTGATAGGTGGTTGTCTAAGAAGTAATATGGGTCATCTCTGTCTGTCCTACGAATGGCTACCTTTTTCTGACCATTTAAACACTGAGTCGTTTAATTGACACCCTTGGATTGTTCTGTATCTATTTTGAGAACTTAGTCTGTCTTTAACACATACTCCAAAGATGATAAGACTATAAGAGAAATTAATTTCTTACCTCAATTATAAAAACATAAAGTTTGAGACCCTAATAAAACAAGTTCATCTTTGTAGAAACTTTCAGCTAAAGACACCGACGTTAAGCCAGAAGCAACTTTCTGTGTTTGCAGCAATGACATTTTTACAGAATACCCGTTAATAGTGACATTTTATGATTGTCTTTAAGAGAAGATTTTATGTTTTGTTAATTAAACTGTTTTATGTTTTCTGCCTTTTGTGCTTCAGGCTTTGGCTACTTAGAAATCCGTCTTTACAAAGCCAAGTTTCATTTAAGTAATTATTTAAGTATTGATCGTCATTAAATTCTTTTAAACAACTTCTCTGAAAGTAATTATTTTAAAGTGATTTTTAGGACGCTTAATGCTCGATGTATCTGTGAATAAATGTTGATGGCTGGGTTTATAGAATACATATTTTACTGTTAAATGAATGTAAGGCTTATAAAAATAATGAAGAAATACTGTTGTTCAACACGGCGTCTTTTCAGCATCCAGGCACGGTTGAAGGAGGCACAGGAATAGGGACTGCAGCCAGCTTGCCTGAGCAGTGGGCATGCCAGGGCTAGAATACAGTCCTGCTTCCCAGTGTCCCAGGGCCAGGTTGAAAAGATTAGTGAACTCCATTGAAGTTAAAAAAATAAAAATAAAAAAGGGCCCATGTTACCATCCCAGTTCAGTTGAGGAAGAGACAAATCATAAGACTTGGACCATTGAGGTATAATAAGACAATTCCTCCCATCCACATGGATGCACCTACAAGGGAACAGCTGATGGGATGCTTCCTTCTACACTGTATTATTTACTCTTGAAAACTGTATTTCTGAACCAACCACCAATACCGTTAGTCATCAGTATCATAAGAGGATTTTGTTCAGTGCCAAGGGTAAGAGTTACCTCTTGTTTTTATTAAGTGGCTTTATAAGTGAGTCCTCGATTCAATAAGGCTGTTTTTATTCCATTACCATGCTGTTTTCATTACTATAGCTCTGTAGTATAACTTAAAATCTGGAATGATGAAGCCTCCAGTGATTTGGATATCCCACATATTTTGTAATCTCATATAAAATTTAGTATGAATCTTTTTCAATTTCTGAGAATAATTGCATTAGGATTTTGATGTAGAATGTATTGAAAACATATGCTGCTTTTGGTAAGATGGATGTTTTCACAACATTCAACCTGCCTGTGTAGGAGCATGGCAGGTTTTCCATGTTGTGTTAATTTCCTTTTTCAGCGTCTTAAAGTTTTCATTGTATAAGTGTTCCACTTCTTTGGTGTATTCAAATAGCTATTTTTTTTAAGTGACTGTGATGGTCTCTTAACTTCTTCAATGGGTTCGTACTTGTATAGACGGAAGCTATTGGTTTGGAGGGTTAATTTTGTACCCTGTTACATTGCTGAACATACTCATCAGATGTAGCAGTTTTCTAGCTGAAGCTTTTAGGCTCTTTCATATAAAGAATCATATCCCTAGAAAATAAAGAGGCTTTGATTCGTGCTTTCTTGTTTGTAAACCCTTTATTCCCTGCAGCAGGAGGGGTAAGAGGGAGCAGTTGATCTTTTATGTCTCCTTTGGAGGGAAAGGCGTAAGTCTCTTTCTGATGCTTGGATGGCACCCCACCTCTTTCCCCAATGCTTGGATGGCACCTCACCTCTTTCCCCGATGCTTGGATGGCACCTCACCTGTTTTCCTGAAGGCACAGAGTAGTCTTTCCTTGAGGTTTCTACTGCTCTCCTTGAGGAAGCGTTATTTGGCCAGAGTTGGGGCCAGTGAGAAAGACCTTCCAGCTGGGTCCCAATTCTCAGCTTTTCCACCTAGTGTCCTGTGGACACACGCACGCACGCACGCACGCACGCACGCACACGCACACACGCACACAAACAAACACTATTTCTAGACCTCATATTCCACCGAATACTGTATCCTTTTTTTCTCTTCTTTCTGCATACTTTGAATACCTCCCTCATGGCCCTCTTTCTTAGCTGACATGTGTTTCCTTCTCTGATGAGGACATAGTAGCAATGGAAAAGAAAAAGAAGTTAAGATCTGAAAGATAAGACCATGTTTATATATTGTGTTAATGATAATAGCGAAGCCGGGAAAACCCATGATACTACAGAAGGAATAGCTTAAAACACGATGTTATAGGATGCGCACAGGTAGTAAAATAGTTATTATAATGAAGAAAAGTAATAATCACTCATCTCCATTATGGTCATTCTGCATATCTGCCCCTTTATATGTTTAGGTTCTATGTTTCCCCATTTCCTGTATCTCGCGTCATACATGTCATCTGCTGCATCCCATTATGAAAGCTACGACAAAAAAAAAAGTCTGGAGAACTTTCAGTATGCTGTCGGTGGGATGTAGGCTGGTGAAGCCTTTCTAGAAAGAGAACGGCATTTCCTAAGAAATTACAAAGTAGAATTGCCGTATGACTCAGCAATCTGCTCCTGGGTATATACTCAAAGCAGGTTACACCTTCACCTCCTAAGATAGCTGCACTCCCATGTTCACTGTAGCACTATTCAAACGATCCAAGTTGTATGGACAATAAGACTGTGTTGAGAAGAAATAAGTAAGTAATGTGTTGTATACATTCAGTGAAAAATTATTTTTAATGCAATATTCATAATTTATTGTGTCAAGCCCCTGCTGCAATGGGAATGGACTTTCTAACAGTTAGTATTTCTATAGGAAATAATACGTTGGGAATAAAAATGGGTTAATCCTAGGAGCACTGTCAGTCTAAGGAAAATGACTGCCAGTCTCTGACTACTGATGCACAGCTAAATGGACGAACATGTACTTGATGGATCTATTTTTATAACTTTGTAAGTTGTACCATTGCTTCAGGCCAAACCAAAGACAGATGTGAACTTAATCAGAATATATGTGACTATCAAATATATTTAAAATCAATTCAATTAATGATAGAATTCAAAATTTGTGGCAAAACTATTGTGATTATAATATTCCAATTACTATAGTTAATTATACTAATATATATTAGTATATTAGTATTATATAACACATTATATACTAACATAATATATAAATATAGTTAATAATACTGAATTATAATAATTATAATTAATAATAATTATCAGAGTAAAACTGAGAGGAAAAAATTTAAAAATTTAAAGTATAATTTGTTTTGGAAAGTTGTTCCTGAGTAGCTATTTATTTATTTATTTATTTATTTTTTGAGACAGGGTTTCTCTGTGTAGCATTGACTGTACTGGACTCGCTTTGTAGACCAGGCTGGCCTCGAACTCACAGCGATCCGCCTGCCTCTGCCTCCCAAGTGCTGGGATTAAAGGCGTGCCCCACCATGCTCGGCCTGAGTAGCTAATTCTTATCACCCCTTTTTTGTTTACATATTTGATTTTTTTAGTAATAAATGAGCTTGTTCAACTATGACTCATCTTTGTGGGTTATAGTGCATGCCATGAGAGAGATGACGTTCCCAAATGTTGACAAAAGGAAATTTTATGCCAAGATTACGCAGATCACAAGACCCCCCAAAAAAGATCACCAGGACTCGATACTGATGCAATATACACAGGGTCCTATATTATGGGCTCAGAGTTTCAGATCACAATCCTCTCTGACACAGTAGGATAGAAAAATGATACCAGAGCTTCAAGGGTAATGGGTTTATAAAGAAAAACTGTAATTAGGCACTGGGGTCACAGGGAAGTAGGGAAAAAAACATAAACCAGGGTCCTGAGTCTCAGGGTGTGGCCCTTCAGGCAGGTTGGGTCCAGGAGGCTGAATCTCCAGGGCAGTTGTTTTATCTCAGAGGATCATTGGGTGTTAATTGTATCTAATTGTTCAGGCGGCAGGTCTAGTTTGTGGCAGTGCGTGGTCTTTCCCAGGAGCGCAGGAAGTAGTCAAAACACCTAGAGGACAACTTCTCACAGACCACGGCATTACTTGTAGAATATACATTACATATAGGATATGGCATTAATTTTGCCCCTACAGAAATAATTTTTTTTTTTTTTTTTGGTACAAGCAAGATCATTGTCTGTTTTAACTTGTTTTGACATCCTCAGGACCGACAGGGCAGTCAGTCAGTGTCCGTGATCAGCTCAAGAAGACACGTAGGTGTAAGTGGTGACAAAAATAAGGCTTGAAACATTATAAGCATAGCATGAACACATTCAAAATAATCATAGGAGAGTTAAAATTTTGAGCCTGAATCTATAATAATTTTAATTATTTTTATAGAGCATTAGTAGTCAGTTCATATAACTGTTACCGAGAGTAGATTAGTAACTTATAAGAACTTCATTAATTTAACTAGAGGTTTAACACAGATAGGCTAAACTTTTTTTTTTTTTTTTTTTTTTTTTGTGTGTGTGTGTGTGTGTGTGTGTGTCTGAAAACTTGCTAGCTCAGAGAGGCAGAGAAAGCACCCATCTGAACCTCCTACTCAACTCATGTCCCAATGGAGAAGGCCCAAAAGACTCGCTAACTTAGCTGACAGGCCAGGAGGAAAAGGCCAAAATACCCAAATACCTTGCTCGCTCAAGGCCCCAAAATCCAAAGGTCAAGGAGCTGAGGAGTTCAAAAGCTAGAACGCTAAGAGCCAAGGAGCTAAGATTGAGGCTGGGTCTTTCCAGCTGTTTTTTTTTTTTTTTTTTTTTATTCAATCAATTTCACATTTCTATTTACTTTATTTTTAGTATGTTCAAAACTAATACTGAAAACTTCAATGATAGTTTTTATATAGTTTCAGTGTCTTCAGATACGGCCATATTATTCTCAAACTTCAAGGTTTTTTTGAGGGTAAGACAAAATAAACATAACTTGCAATATCTGTTTTTTTGTTTTTTGTTTTTTCTTTTTTTTTTACACATTTTTTATTGAAAAGTAAAATAATTCATATTACA
Organism: Acomys percivali; assembly: GCA_907169655.1. NCBI lineage: Eukaryota > Metazoa > Chordata > Mammalia > Rodentia > Muridae > Acomys > Acomys percivali. The sequence goes on from OU015748.1 coordinate 113,547,712, forward strand.
TCTCATTTGCTGTCCCATCCCATGCATCCTCTCATTCCTCCCTCCCGCTTTCACCCCATTCCCTTTCCCTATGACTGTAACTGAGGGGGACCTCCTCCCCATGAATATGATGCTAGGGTATCAAGTCTCTTCTTGGTAGCCTACTATCCTTCCTCCGAGTGCCATCGGGCCTCCCCATCGAGGGGGCATGGCCAAATAAGGGGCACCAGAGTTTGTGTGAAAGTCAGTCCCCAGTCTCCACTTAACTGTGGAGAGTGTTCTGTCCCTTGGCTAGATCTGGGTAGGGATTTGATGATGACTGCATGTATTGTCCTTGGTTGGTACCTTAGATCGACCAGAACCCCTGGGCCCAGATCCACCCATCATAGTGTTCTTCTGTAGGTTTCTAGGACCCTCTGGATTCATCTATTTCCCTGTCTCCTATATTTTTTCTCACCTAGAGTCCCAATAGGATGTCCTCACCTCTATCCCACTTTCCTTGTAAGTGAAGACTTTCATGAGACCTGCCCCTCAGGAGGTCAATAAGCCACTTATAGACCTAAAATAAGATATCTGCAAAGACAAGAAAACATGTTATATTTAGAACAACTATTTCAAGTCCTTGATTTGCTACAGCCTAAAATTGTAGAGTGAAAAAACAAATACTCTTAGTGTTGTTGCTTGTTAAAGATTTAATGTGACCAAGAATTATAAATTAAGTTATATCAATAATCTAGCATCACTACTATATGTTCTCAGCATTTTTATTTTACTGAAATGATACATTTTTCGATAGATGATATGCATGCAATGATTGACCATTTTAATTTTAATTTTATTTTTAAAATTTATTCATATTACATCTCAATGGTTATCCCATCCCTTGTATCCTCCCATTCCTCCCTCCCTCCCATTTTCCCCCTACTCTCCTCCCCTATGACTGTGACTGAGGGGACCTCCTCCCCCTGTATATGCTCATAGGGTATCAAGTCTCTTCTTAGTAGCCTGCTACCCTTCCTCTGAGTGCCACCAGGTCTCCCCATCCAGGGGACGTGGTCAAATATGAGGTACCAGAGTACGTGTGAAAGTCAGATCCCACTCTCCACTCAACTGTGGAGACTGTCCTGTCCATTGGCTAGATCTGGGTAGGGGTTTGAAGTTTATGGCCTGTATTATCCATTTTAAATAAAATTTTATTACCTAAAAAAAAAAAAAAGAGCCAAAGAGCTAAAATCCCAAGAGCTAAAAGCACCAAAGACCCCTTCTACTTCTCTGCACTGTCTTAAATACCCCTCAGCTCAAAGTCCCTCCTACTCCTTGATCCCTGTCAGCTGGTTTCTTGCTCTGCCTCCTTTTTAAAAAGTTTAATTTATTATAATTTATTCAGATTACATCCCTATTGTTATTCTCTCACTTGTACCTTCCCTAAAAGGACCTCTTCCTCCACCATATGGCCACAGCCTATCAAGTCTTATCCAGATAATCCGCTTCCCCTTCCTCTGTGTACTGCCTGGCCTCCCCACCAAGGGGAAGTGGTCAAGTTGGGGGCACTAGAGTTTGTGTCAGAGGCAGTCTCTGCTCTCTCCACAACTATGGATTGCCTAGATCTGAACAGAGGGTCTAGGTTTACTGCATGTATTGTTCTTGGTTGGTCCAACAGTTTGTGCAGCCCCCCTGGGTCCAGATCCACCAGCCTTGATGGTCTCCTTGTGGAGCTCCTGAACTCCCTGGGTCCTTCCATCCCCTCATTTGTCCAAGCCACGCTCATCTGGAGTCTAGCAGTGAGTCCCAGCATCTGTCCTGATCCCCCACTGGGTGGAGTCTCCATATGCTAGCTTTGAACATGTATCATCTTTAAGTCTTCATTTTCACATGCTTTAAATCACTTAACTAACACCCTCACAAAGTCTATAACCCTTCTTTTTCCTTCCATTCTGGAAACATCCAGCCATTTTAACCTTCATTACAACTTCCCAAAACTGTGTATGTATGTATGTATACATATATATTTAAATATGAACATACCATACATCCATTTAAACCAGTACTTCTCAACCTTCCCAGTGCTGTGACCCGTAAATACAGTTCCTCATGTTATGGTGACCCCAAACCATAAAATTATTTCGTTGTTACTTCACAACTGTAATTTTGCTATTGTTATAAATTATGATATAAATATCTGATATTCAGGATATCTGATATGCAGTCCCCAAAGGGGTTTGACTCACATGTTTAGAACAACTATTTTAAACCTTCATATATAAATCCTTTTTTAATTAAAAGTATTTTATATCTTATGTCCATTTAACATTTTTATTTACTTTTTTTCTTAATATCATGAGTCACGTTTGATTATTGATATTAATTATTGAAAAAGTAAGTTTAAAAAAAAATCACCAGTGGAGAATAAAGGAATAGTAAAGGCAATTTTTAAGTCAGTAACAACAGCGTGGTAATTTGAATGTTCTTTTCTTGAGATCTGTTTATGAGCTTTACTTATCGCAGTAGGAAGCCTGTTAACTCTAGGAAAAGGCAAAGTCTTATTTTCACATTTGGAACATGTAGAAGCCTCACCAGAATTTGTCTTTTTATAAGTCAAGAAAACAAATAAGGTGGCAGCAATCTGTTTATTATCTGGCGCCTGGAAGGCAGCTTAAATGTGTCTCTCAAGGGACCCCAAAGCAACAGTAACAGCATGCTGAGTACTAAAAGATTTCGCAGGACTTAATTCCACCTTGCTCATGCTTTCGTTCTACAGTTCCTCCTCCTCCTTCTTGCCCCTCAATTCTCAGGATCTAACATTCTCTTTTCTAGAAACCATGTATTATGCTCAATAATAGTGACTAAACTTAGACGGAAGTCATCCTCTGTTGTTAAAAAGAAAGAAAACCCCAAACAAGACTCAGGAGCCGGATGCTGGGGTGAAAGCCTACCAGCTCAGAGAGGCACAGAAAGCACCCAGCTGACCTTCCTACTCAGCTCGTGTCCCGAGGAAAAGCCCTTCCTATTCAGCTCATGTCTCAGGAGCAAAACGCCCCTTCTCCCATCTCCATGCTGTTGTAAACACTTTCCTCCCCAATGTCCCTCCTGTCTGTTTACTTACGTTGACTTCCTGTTGGCTGGTTACTTGGTCACCTGTTTGACCCAGAGTTAAATTTATTTAATCCTGTTTACAGAAAGCCCTTGGATTAAAGGTGTGTGCTAGGGCTGAGCCACACCACAAGCACTTGTTTACAGTAAACAGAAAGCAGCTCTAGGATCCAAGACTGAGCCACACCACAATTACAAACAGGCTTTTACAGCTCATAATCTCAGGGTTCACACTGGGATCAGATATCCTGTAACAACCCTCGTTTGCTTTAACTCCTCTACAACATATAATTAAATAAAAGAGACATGATGTTTCCGAACACTTACAGGATTCTTCATGTTCTTGGGTTCTTATGGGTCACGAGCCAATGTGTTTCTCAAGCTTATACACTCTTTGTCCAAATCTAAACTGCTTTGCAACTTAAGTAGATGAGGATCCCTCAAGCCCTACATTGGGCAAAACTTCCCATGGCCATTGTAGCCAAGGGCATGACGGGGGACATCCTGAAAAGGAGGGTAATAGCAGACCGACACAAAAGAATCTGGGTTCATGCCAAGAAGGCACCACTCTTATTTTCACCACTGCTGCCTATGTATTGTTCAGCTGGATACCAGAGGTAGCGTTGTGAGCAGAGATCACACAGTATCTTTGGCCACCTTATCTGAGCTCGTCTTCTGCACTCCCTGCCCTTGTGGCCTTCCTTCCTCCGAGGCTTTATCTCGTGCCTGAAGTTTCCCATGCTTAGGAGACCACATCTGGAATAGAGTTTGTGCTTGAGAAAGAACTCCAGATCTCCTGGGTCTCAAGGAAAAATGAAATATGTAGTCCCAATAGTTGGAGAAATAAAGTGCTCTTAAAAATTTATAAAGAACCACTTTATCTGGACAGTCATGTGTATACCCAAGGATAGTCTAGATTGCTGTGGTATATTCCACTATTATTGCTAGTTCACAATATAATAGAACTGCAGAATTATAATAACTTGAAGACGTACCATCATGAGTCTTTTTCCTCCTTGGTGCTAAGGGAAAGCCTTCTTTCCAAGGTCAGGTAATGGGAAATCACAGTAAAATCTACAAATGTGTATTTCCTTATTTATATTTTATCTTTTCTTTGCATAGAAAAAACAGACACAAGTTGAGACTCTTTCTTTCTCTCCTGCCTTTTCTATAGATTATAAACAAATTAATCTTTCAAATCCTATATGGATTATGTCATTTTTCTTAATGTGGATGGATTTTTGTACCAACATGGATATTTTGGTAAAAAAAAAAAAAAAAAACCAAACAACTATTACTTCCCACTTCACATAGTACTTACATTAAACTCAGAACTTTAAGGATGTTTTAGGTGAATACTCTGCCTCTGAGTCACAACCCCAATATCTAAATTCAAAGTAGAAGCCTAAGAATTTGAATTCTACATGACACTGGAGTACATGGTGTTTATATTTCTTTAGTAGTTTCTGGTGAACATTTCGATAATACAAATGAATGGCTGCTGCTGGAATATGGACATAAAACATTCAGTGTAAGCATATTTGGTATATTTGTTAATTATTCAGAGAAACTGAAGACTTTTGAAGACACAGGAAAAAATGGCACTGAAAAGCTATCTTTCCCTAAGAATAAGTTGGACTTATTCCTATTAGTAAATGATGGGTAGAGGCAGGGACCTTTTCTTTTGTACTGTCGCCTACTCTTCTGCCTAGAGGAGAATGTTTGTAATAGAATAACAGAATAAGAACATGGCACATGGCCAAGGCAGAAATGAGAGTAGATGGCGGATCTCTGGGGATCTTCATACTCAGAACAAGTAGCTCTGATGCTATGTGTAGCTCCCTGTTCCAATTTAAGACCAGAACGTGCTTTATTTCCCTTCCCACCAGCCCTGCCACTCTACTTAGTTCTTTGTGTTTTCAGATGTTTTGCTCTTCTTAGAATAGTTCTGTGTTCCACTTCTACTATCAGTTTATTTTGTAGATTAAAGTTATTAAAAAATTCAGAAAAAAAAAGACGAAAGGAACAACATCCTGGTGGCTTCATGTTGCGACAGAAAGATATTCTTTGGTTCTTATGAATAGTGGCGCATGGGAGTACATTTCTCATGAAAATATCTCCTGGTCCCAAAGAGAATGAAATTTTCTGGGCCTTGCAGCCAAGTGAATAATATGCCTTGAGATCATTTAATGTATGTATTTAACCTGATAGCCTACTGTGAATTAAGATTTTTAAAGTTTAGCTTGAATTAAGATATCGGCATGAGAGTCACCATGTTCTATTGGCGGAGAGACACCATGACAACAGCAATTCTTATAAAGAAAACCATTTAATTGGGCCTTGCTTAGGGTTCAGAGGTGTAGCCCTTTGTCATCATGGTGGCGCACAGACAGACATGATGTTGGGAAGTAACATCCGAGTCCACAGGCAGCAGAAAGAGAGAGACACTGGGCCTAGCTTGAGCTTTTGAAACCCCAAAGCCCACTTCCTGTGACACACTTCCTCCACACCTCCTAATCCCGCTCAAATAGTAGCACGCCCTAATGACCACGCGTTCAAATAGATGAGCCTGTGGGGACCATTCTTATTCAAACTACTACACGGTGTACTACCATTACTCTGTTTCAGATTTCCCACGCAGTTAGCTCTACAACCCAGGCTAAATGCACAGCTTTAATTATACGTTATGTGGCCTTCCATGCCCCTGGCTCAGAATGATGTACATGGGTATGTGTCTGTTGTGATTCAGATCAGACACACACAACAGATGAGCTAAGTAACCTCAAACTACAGACAGATCAAAGACCCTGGGGAAAGAAGTGGAAAACTCGAATTTGGGCTTATTCTTGGACAACCGAATCTTAGAGGAATTTGCTTTGTCTTCATTCCTTACTGTGACACTGATGCAATGGCTTCAATTACTTAGGATTTAGAATGACCTCCTTTTTTACTCTTTGATGTTCAGTTTCTTGTATTTTTTTTAAGTAAGTGCTCTTTAAAGATAAAACCAATATAAAAGATATACAGTTAAGCTCAAGTTGTGCTTTTCACAAGCGTGGAGAGAGAGAACAAAGTTCTGAGAGTAGGAATTATTTTCCAAGTACCAAGACCTGCCACCAGGTGGAGCTCTTCTGGAGAGCAGTGGCTCTAGGGCCACTGAGCTGGGCACAGAAGCACCAGGCACAGACTTCTCTTCCCCAGATTAGCTTGGAAATCTGTGTCCACATTTTCAGCTTTCAATATTCCAGAGACAGATGCAATACTAGAAGTTCAAAGTCATCTTCAGCTAATTTTTGGCCAGTTTGGGAAGTCAGGAGGATGTTACAGGCCATTTTTTTTCCCTCTCCTGGGCTGTTCTATTGGTTCATCAATAACGAATAAATCCACAAACTAGAGGCCATAAAACCTGAGAGCTCTTTCTATTGTTGGGTTCTGTGCTAGTTGCTGTTTTTGTTAATTTGAGACAAGCTGTGGTCATTCAGGAATAGGAAAACTCAGTTGAGAAAATGGCTCCTCCAGACTGGCGCATGCATAAGCCTCTGAGAATTTTCTTGCTTATGATTGATGTGGGAGGGACACTGTGACATGTGGCTCTGTTTACATGGTCCTGCTTGTATGAAAAAAGGAAGCTGAGCCAGCCAGTAAGCAGTGTTCTTCCATGATCTTTGTTTCAGCTCCTGCTTTCCGGTTCCTGCCTTGAGTACCTGTCCAGACTCCCCTCAGTGGTGGATGTGACCTGGGATATGCAAGCCACATTAAACTATTTCCCCCTTCAAATTCGGTTTTGGTGTTTATCCCAGAAGTAGAAAGCAAACTTGGCCAGAGTCCTTCCTTGCCTTTGAAGGTGGAGATCATGATCATGGTGTCAAGGATCAAGGTAAGCTGGTGCAGGTGCTGAAACCAAAGAGATGTAGGCAGATGACCTCACATCTGGCCTCTCTAAGATGTGTAATTTTTCTCTCTCTTGCATTTGTGTGTGTGTGTGTGTGTGTGTGTGTGTGTGTGTGTGTTCATATGACACTGCATGCACATGGAGGTCAGAGGACAAGGTGGAGGAGTCAGTTATCTCCTTTCACTGTTACAGCCTAGGGAGTCTTGAGCAAGCTTGCTTTCTCTGCCAGTTAAATAACTAAAAGGCAGGAGGGAAAAAAATCTCAATCATGATAGATAGATATCAGAGGCTGATGTTTTTAAAGGCTCTGAAGAGTTTTCCTTCTCTAATTTAGGGTTGGTTAGTTTGAAGAAATATAGGATGGTTGATCTTTAAGTTGCCAATCTTTTGGATCAGGGCAGTAGGGTAAGGAAGACGCTGGCCACCTGGGAGGTTCACCATCTTGATTACTTAGCCATGGCCAACCTTCATATCTGTCTGCCTACCAGGGATCTGTCTAACTCCTGGTATCATACTGCTCTGTAAGCCTTGGGTATCCATCTCAGGTCAAAAGGCTTGGCCGCAGGCTCTGCTTTGCACTGAGCCAGATTAGTAGCTCCTAGTCTCTTCCTCTCTGTTATTGAAGACCTTAAAGTCGGTTAGGTTATGTTGGTTTGAGGGCCATCCTCTGAAGAGTTAATAGCCAAGAAGCCCTGGGTGGACTGAGAAGCTCTGGGCATGGAGGGTGATTTGACTGACACATCGGTGGAAGCTGCTCCTCAGGAGATCCACAGAGCAAACCAGCTGGGGTCTGTCATCTCCAGACAGAGGAAGTGACCCTCAGATTGACTCTTCCACTCCCCACATTTCCATCCTTTTCTGTCCTATAAAAAAAAAAACCCTAAGACCTGCCCAAGCTTAGTAGGGTTTAATGGCTGCCAGCATTGATTTGAAACCTCTATGTTTTTGGTATGCGATGTATGCCATGTATACTCAGTTTGGATCTTTCCCTCATCTGCCTTCCTCTCTCTCTTCCTCTCTCATTATTATGTGGCCATCAGGCAGAGCCCTTTTGCCATTCAATCACAGCGTGTTCAACAGTCACAGGCCAAGGTAAGGTCCAAGTTCAATTCAACTGAAGGTACCCTAAACGGACATCTTTGATCTGACCCAGGAGGCCCTCCAGCTTTGCCTGCCAGGACACTGGAATTGGGGACACCCATTCTAGCCCACTGGACATTCTTTTCCAGTCACTTTTTAAGTTTTAGATGATGACTTTTTTTAAAAAAAAACCAGAAGCTAGTGTCATCCTTACCTTGCCTAAAATGTGCTCCAAGATCTCTATTCCTGCATCCGTTTGGTTTGCCTGAAAGCCAACCTCAAGGCATGAGTGTATTCCTGCTAATTGAGGTCTGGTTCCAATACAAACCATGTAATACATTTAACTTTCAAAGTCTCACTGACTCGGACAACATAATGAGACAGAACGGCAAAAAGATGCCCCCAACTTCAAGTCTTTTCTATTTTCACCCCTGTCCTATGCTTCGTACTTCCATTTCTGCACTTCAGATTTTGCCACTCAAACTTCTAAACTCAGTCCCCTAAACTCTCTCAGACCCTAATCTGGCCAACAAGGCCCTTCCCTATCAGAAGGGAGCACATTACGTTATGCTAGCAAATTCTCTGATGCTGTTTAGCACCCTGGCTTTGGATGGGCTTTGATCTTCTCACTTCAGACTCTTATACATGTTTATCCTTCAAACCCCTGTCCTGGGTCAGGTGGACCGCTGATTCTGTGGCTGGGAAAAGGAGACATTCGTTTATTAGGATATCTTATCTATGACTATGCATAGATAGACATGCGGTTGTGGTTTGTTTTATGTCATGTGCTTAGTGCAAAATCGACTTGTAAGTAAATGCTCATGTAAACTGAAATTGGTAACTTGGCTCAGTTTCATCTTGTTCACAGTAAAACTAAGATTTAAAAAAAAAAAGAGAATTAATAATGATAATGGCTAATGGTGCACACATTCATCATTCCACAGAGAGATCCTGGCTCTTCAGTCATTTTTTATTTTTTATTTATTTTATTTTATTTTTTTGTGTAAATCTGCCATATTTATTATTCATTAATTGAAGGACATGTCATGGCTACTGTGGGTAAATAACAAAATCGATGTAAATCACCGACACGGATGAGCAGCTATCTCTGTAGTAGAAGTGTTTTGGGTATATGCCCAAGCATGGTGTAGCTAGATCATATGGTAGATCTCTTTTTAACTTCTTTGAGGAACATCTACATTGATGGTTAAACTATTACTTAGATTTCATCTTACCACAGTCAAAACAGGAACAAAGAAAGAAATGAATGCAGAGGCCAGTGTGAATGTGAAGAAAGAACACCTATTTACTGCTGGTAAAAGTACAAATTGGTGCAGTCATTTTTTTATTAAAGAACATTTCTGCTTCGGGAGAAGTCTGTCTGCTTTGCTTTGTTTCCATGCTTCCTCCTTCAAACCCAATCTAACAGCCTCTAGTTCTTAGAGGTCTTTTTATGTTTTTTTTTTAATTGATAATGTCTCAGGAGGATTGAGAGATTAAGTGGTACACAAGTACAGTCTTCTTGCCTCAGAGGCAAGTGCTCGATTAATATTTTTACAGGTATCATCTGTAAGGCAAAAGATCAGGGAGTGGTCAAGTCAGTTCTACTTAGGTTTGGTAGAAGAGGCCGTTTTCTTTCTAGCCGGCTGCAGTAGAGATCCTGGATATGGGGAGAGTTTTGCAAAGGCCAATGACAAAGCCTAGATGTGGGCTTTCCAGTCTAGCATGATAGAAGAACAGATAACATAAATGTTCTGGAAAGACAGACTGCGGGACTGTGAGGTGTGCTGCCCAGTGTGGGACAGATCAGAGAGGGAGAAGGATACCTGGGCGTGAAGGCTGTCCCTGGCTGTGACAACCTGTCTTAAGGATAATTCCCTGTTTAAATATGAAGGTCTGCATGTCCCCTGGATGGGGAGACCTGGTGGCACTCAGAAGAAGGACAGCAGGTTACCGAGAAGAGACTTGATACCCTATGAGCATATACAGGGGGAGGAAATCCCCCTCAGTCACAGTCATAGCGGAGGGGAATAAGGGGAAAATGGGAGGGAGGGAAGAATGGGAGGATACAAAGGATGGGATAACCACTGAGATGTAACAAGAATAAATTAATAAAAAATTTAAAAAAAATATGAAGGTCTGTAGAAAGCTGAGAATTGAGTGTTGTGTTTAATAACATATTTTATTAATCCTTTGATACAATGTATCCTGGCCATATTCACACCCACTCCTTCTCCCAACTTCTCACAGCCTCTAGCGTCCTCTTTCCCTCCTTTTAAAACTTGAAGAGACTGTCCTGTAAGATTTGAGTTTTTGAGAAAATGGCGGGAGGTGAGAAGAGAGAGGCTGTGAGAGGGGGTAGGACAGGGGAGGAAACTGGCTTTCCAACACCCCTGTAATGGGAAAGCTACTACAGGGTGAGCTTAGAGTCGATTGGTGGGACTGGAGGAGCAGGGCAGAGGGTATATGCATATGTGTTTCTGTTAAAGAAGGGTCAAAGTTCAAACTATTGCTTTTTTTTTTTTTTTTTTACAGAGTTCCAGCTGTTCTGCTATTACTTTAATCATTTAAAATTCATTTAAATGTTTGTGAGGAAGTTTATAGAACATCCACAGACACATTTAAATAGGTAGAACTATACCACTATAGAATCATTTTATGGGAATCCAGAAGTTTTTCCACAATGCTTACCAAGGCTTATATAGAAAAAAAAACACACAAAAGGGATTAGAAAGTCTGAATTAAAAAAATTAAAAAAATTAAAAATCAAAGAAAGACTGAATTAGATAGTGTTAATAAAAATTAAAATGAAATATGACTAGCTGGGTATCTGGATTTTTATTTCATTGGGCACATGTCACAGTTTTTAAATTTTTTCTTTTTCTTCCTTCATTCCTTCTCCTGCTCCTCTGTCTCTGTCTCTGTCTCTCTATCTCTCACTCTCTCTCTCATCAGATCAGGGTTATCCAGCCCTTTGCCACTTCCTATATATATAGACATTGATTTTATGACTCTCAAAACTATTAATGAGAGCTGTGGGTCTCAGCCATTACTGATGGGGATGATCCTGGTTTCACAGTTGGAACATATATTAACTAACAGCTTGATCAGCCAGGCACAGTTGATTTTCATTTGCAAATGAGTGTCAGGGAAGTTTGCCTGCTGCACATCTTGTTGACTTATCCAAGAGGAAAACATCTTTTATTTCATTGTTTGTCTGTTTAATGAATTCTCCTTGGAAAAGCACAAGGTCATCACATGTATGCACTTGATGTACATGTATGCACTAGATTTGAAACACAGCCCCAACTATACGACTCTGGGTTTCCATTTAACTTCTTGACCACAAATAACCTCTTTGCCAAATGAAGGCAAGGAATTGTTTTAGGGATTAAGAAAATTATGCAAAAGTATTTTGAAGTATTTACTTCCACAGTTCATGACTTGTGCCAAGTAAAAGCTCAGATTTCAATATAATTCAAAAGCCAGAGCAATGTTGTTCTCTGTCATTAGTTACTGTGCAGTGACACATCTTTCTCCCACTTTTTAAAATGGTAATAATATCATATTTAGAGTTTTGTACAGATTAGGAGTAAGGTATGTAATCAAGCTTGGTTCATACATGTGTTCTGTCTGTTGTAGGCAAGATAACCAATTAAAATAATCTGGATTTAAATTTTTGTTGACTCTAACCTCCAGTGATAGCTTCTAGTTAAGGCAACTCTTTGGGTTGGATTTTTTTTTTTGGTAAATTTCAGGAAAGGGATATTGTAAACTATTGTCAACTTTAGTGACAGCAAGGGAAACTTGCCTGCACTATTTGTGGTTTCTGTTCAGACTTTCAATTTTAGTTTTTGTTGTTGCTCTACCATCGAGTCATGTCTTTTTAGTCTATCACATTTTCTACAGCTGCCCATTAATCAGAGCTAACCACAGAAGTCGTTTTTCTGTGTCTCTGGATGTTCATAGCTGAAGGTTTTCATACCACATTACAGTTTTCTTGGCTGTGTTGCTGGGGTTGGAAGCCATGGCTTCAAGCTTTCTAGACAAGTACTCTATGAGCGAGCTACATTCCAGCCTTGGGGACCACTAAGTAAACTTGTGTTCTTTTCTTAGGAAGCTGCACTTTGTCATAGAGGCCCTCGTGATGGTGCAGAACGTTGCATTTTTTTCTGTCCCCACTTCAATGAGCATCAAAGGCAACTGGAAAACTGTTTAATTCACATTCAAGAAACGCTTCATATTTATCTCGCAAAATTAAGTTGGGAAAAGGGATTTTTTTTTAGTAACAGATAAAATTATTTATAATCACTTTATTTCTTTTTTAAAATACATATGAAACAGTAAAATTATATTTCAAGTGCTTTTCCATTTCTTTTACAAAAGTAATTATGAACTATCCTTCATAACAGCATTGAGGTTTCATTGTTACATAGCTCATCTGATCCTGACAAGTATGTTCATACGCTCTAAAGAAGACACTGTAAAGATACCAAAATACAATGTGTAACATTTTTTAGAGGGTTTACAGAAACATCTGCTCTAAGTAATATGATTATAAGATGTCAAAGTTCACAAATGACCGGTCACCATACAAAAGCCAGAGACACAAATTTCAAGACTTCTATTTCTGTTCTATAATATAGAAGTCAAAGATACTTATTTGAACAATGGCTAAGTATTACATCACAAACTTCACTTAAAAAGTTACATTAAGAACAATGACTTAAAGGTACTCAAAAAAAGGTGGACTGTGATGCGTTCAAATGGCCTGAGGCTCTGTGTGAAGAAGAACATTAGCAGGTCCTACAAGTATAGATGGTGATTATCTATTTGCAAGGGAGTTAGAGGAAACATCCTATTTATGACAGGAGGCAGTTCTTTTCCATTTTAACATCTTAATTCTGAATTCACAGTGTTCTGTAGTTTCCCCATCTTTGACTGTGAACCCAGTCATTGATTTGTTGGGTCAATGACAGCTAATGTTGACAACCTGGGTGTTTTCCTCTTTGTTTAAGGAACAAGGCATAATATTTTACATATTGGAGTTTTATCTGCTTCTTCTTTATGCAGTGAACTCTTAATCATTGATACTACTAAATTCTTCGAATGCAAAGCTTAAAGGACTCTACAAGAAAAACAGCAAATCTTAAGGAAACCTACTTATGAAATGTTTTACACAAATATTTATAGAGAATGATTATTTTGTTGTTTTACAGTTATTTGGGGTGCACAAAGTTTTCGTCAAATCACTGAAATATATTACTTCCTTTCTTAATGTTCAGATGGGACACACAAGAAGTCTCATTGAGTCTAGCCACCGCATGCATTAACTCCGCAACAGCAAAACTAGCTTATCCTTAATGAGTTTTGATTCATATCTGTAAATTACATCAATAGCCAGCAAATTATTTTTAGGAAACAAAGAATTCAAGAGGTTGAATAACTAAAACTCAATCCCGTGTTCAGTGAGTAAGGAATTCTGTGCATAGTAGATACAACTCAGCAAAATGTCAGAAGACAATGGCTTACTTTTACCCTCTGTGATGAATGCAGACATAGTCTCACTATTTGGGAAGGGTCTCGTGGTCTACATCAATGGTTATTATACACTTGAGATGAAAACATTTCCATATAAATATATCAAGAGCAACTCATATTTCTTGTCACAATAAAGATAAAAATAGGGTTTATATAAATAGGTCCCCCCTGGGAGGAGTGCATTTAATCATCTCAGACTCACAAAATACTATCATTTCTCTTAAGCATCTTTCACTCAATATTTTTCAGTCATTACTTTTAGTATTAAAATGTTTTCATTAGGTAAATCATTAAGGCTTACCTGGGTCCTTAACTGAGTAGTATACTCTAACTCTGTGTAGCACACACTGTCATGCTACCAAATCACACTTCAATATAGTTACATAATGGCATGATGAAAGGAAAGTTGAACCATGATTAAGTGCAGTTTTAATCAAATATGCAGTGGTACTGCTCAAATATAAATCTTTTTGATTAACTGTTAAGTAGATGATAAGTAGTTACCTTAATCTTAACTGACAGATTATTAGAGAAATATTGATCTTTTAATGAAAGAAATTCTTAGCTAAAAGAATACCCAGGAGACACTGTTTTGGAAACAGCATTTTTGTTGTTGTTGTTGTTTTGTTTGTTGAGACAGGGTTTCTCTGGGAAACAGCATTTTTTTCATTAGCTCTTTTCCCATGTAAAATATTAAACTTATTTTACCATAAATATTAGGTCCTCACAGCAGGTTCAGGATAAATCACATCCTGAGCTGTGTCACTGGGTAATGATTAAATGGTGAATTATGGAGCTTTGGAACAATAGTCAAGAATTAACTGTCCACTAAGAGTTCAAATACAAAGGAATTCCCTTTCCCCTATATCTCAATATTGTTGTTTCCTATGCTTTATTATCTTTTCACTAACTATATGCTTATTTAAGTTATCTTATTTTTAGGTTTTAAAAATTCTACTTGTTGGCAGCATTATGCTTTTAGTCTAAAAATTACAAGCATCAAAACCAACCAGGTCAAACCAGAACATCTGTAATTGTGTTAAGACCACGTTGTGACACAGGTCTCATTTTTTTTTTTTTTACATTTAACAAAGAGACCTAAATGGTTTCTCAAGGCCATGCCAACCCAGTTTTCTAACTATTTGCAATTAAACTGGCTGGTAGTATCACAGATATTATGACAAAAAATCAGACAAATTCAAATTCTGCTCAAGAGTAATATCAAGTAGTCTTTTTGAAGAGGTAGAAAGAAATTGATTTGTGTTCAAGGTTACAATTTTGTGTTCCTTTATTATAACAATCCCTGGCTGCTTGGAAAAAACCTCATCCTAGAATAAATTATATTTTGTTTTATAGATAATAGAATTGGCATGGGAATAGAATTTTGACTTTTTTTTTTTTTTTAACTTCTGAAATAACTATTAAGTGGAAATTTCAAGAGATTGGTAGTTCTTTATTGAGCCTGGAAAATTTTAAAAGAATAAACACTATAGCAGAGTAAGTAAAGTTGAGAAGATCAATTAAATATCACAACCAAATAGCTCTAACACATTTGCCCTAATATAACCCCTGAGTCAGTATTGATCGGTTGTAAGCTCTGTACAGTAACGAGCATTTGCACACCCCACAGAACTAAATGAAGGTGCGTGATTGGCTCCACCTCCTCTCCCCACTTCCCTGGCATTTGTCCTAACATTTGTTACTTAATCTGAGTGTGTATGAATTTGGTGAGTTTTACATGTAAAAGTACCAGCAACACAGGGTGGCCTGGGAAAGGAAGGGACGGCTGTCAAGAAAAGCATGTTAGGGAGCCAGTGCCTGGACCTTTGGACTAAAATCAAATGTAGGACACCAATGAGGAAAACCTTCAAACTCCGAACCAATCAGCTGCTGGTTTTGTGAAAATATTGTGCACCAGACACATACTGGTGTCTGTCCTAGTCATTGCACTTAGCAACAGTGCTGTCATGCCCATAAGGCAACACTGAATCTGTTTCCTAGATGCGTATATTGGTAAGTCCCTGAATAAGCCCCTGAAATTGGGAGTTTATTGTATACCTAAATTACAGCTTCATGCTGCTTCTACCTGCATTAGCACATGCCGTTCCACAAGCTAGGTGGAGGGCATCTGGAGCGCCGAGCTGTATTTTAAATACTGACAAGCTGACAGTACCTCACAAATAGAGAGACGCTTCTGTGTGGGGGCGGGTTAAGATGAGGGTGCGCAGCGTAAGACCCGTAAGAATTGTATTTTTTTTAGCATGAAATGTTGTTCTGATGAATTTGTGTATTACTCTGGGAGAAAACTTCTCTCGCACACCAACTGAAAGACAAGTTGTGAATTTTCTCTCTTTAATCTCTTTCATAGGTTTAGCAAATGCTTTGACGTTCTGACTTAATTCTCATGTAATTTTGGGTTTAATTTTTTTCCCCCAATCTTATTTTAGTCTACTCGCCTCATATTTAAGATATCCTGGTTACCTGTCACTTTCCTTTTGTTCATAAGAAGGTTTAGCCTGTCTCCGTAGGAAATTAGCTGTAATTTTGCAAGGAGTAAGTCTGTAAAATACCATTTTGAGTGAAAATGCATACTTTACGGACTTAAGAAGTGTCACAGCTGTATCTACTAAGAAAACCTCTCCCAAAATGTTATTACACTAAGATTATAAGGTTTTCCTTCCCATTTAGCAGTTTTCATTTCACAGTAAAACAAAAATGTCAAGGTTAGTTGTTATCTCGAGTCACTCTGTAATGAGTACAGTTGTTCTGTTTGCTTTTTTCAGCTTGACAGGACAGTTAGGTGTTTTCAGACAGGTTTCTCTTATTCTTAAGGAGAAAAGGGTTAGTAGTCTGTTTTCATTAGCTGGACACAGGCATTTAAAAATGTTTTAGGCCGAACTGAGTTTGCACTAAAGATATTAATGTGAGACATGCTTGCATCCTGGTTAACAGCAATTGAATCTTTATGGGAGAAAATGAAAGCCTTTAAAAATACATTTCCTGATATTTGAAATAAGGGATTTTACAAATATAAAAAAAATTCATAATTTGTCATAAAACTTCCTCACCCTAATGAACTTGCTTTAAAATTCCAAATATAAAATTTCTTCCCTTTAAAAAACCTTATCGTGGAATAAGCTTTAAGTATGCACACCTCAAAAGTAAGGTTAGAGTCACTCCATATAGATTCCATCCAATAGGGTCTTAAAATGAGACAATAAAAAGCTGACCTGATTTCTCTCTTGTAAAAAAATGAAGCAACATTTGCATAGTTCGTTTTTAACCTCTAATGGTCTGATCATTAATCCCTTTGAAGGTAAATGTCTTTCACTAAAGGACTGTATGTCTGTCCTCTGGAAGGTCTTTACTTCTATTAAGTGTGAAAGTTATACTGTTTATAACATGCGTCTACATTTTGGTGAGCGACAAGTCGTGCTTTCCTTGAGAGGCTATCCAGCTCTAGGAGTGAGCTCCCGAGTGGGAGGAGCCATCACCTTTCTAGTGGTGAACTCCCGAATGGGAGGAGCCACCACCTGTCTATCTAGTGGTGAGCTCATGAGTGGGAGGAACCACCACCTGTCTATCTAGTGGTGAGCTCCTGAGTGGGAGGAGCCACCACCTGTCTATCATCTAAAGGCCAATGGGCACAGAGAGCTTTGCTGGACCTTTGGTTTCTGTTAAGTGTGATCTGTCAAAAGCACAAAGAGCCACATGACAGTCACCAAATAATAAACATACCACAGCACTGGAGAACCTTGACAGACAGACTTACGACTGTAGCCATTAAGGACACCAATGCTACACTTGAGGTGAAGGTTACTAGGCCTTTTACTATCAACTTTGCAGTACAGGTCTGAACTAATGTGACAGTAAGACATGTAAGCTGGAAGCCTCACTTACCAGCTCTCAACATCACTTTATACATTAATATTCAAAAATGACTTCATCTCGCAGCTTAGCTGAGTGTCCCCCAAAAGAAGCTTGAGAGACAAACCTCAATGACGAAACTGCTGATCATGAAAGAAGAACTGTTATCAGACTAGTGACATTAATTAGAGCTTGAAGGAGTCGGTTCTTTTGAATTATTTTAAATATGCACATCAAAGTTCACACAAAGAAAACTGTGTGTACGCTTGGGAATTATACACCTCAATATTTTATATAACACAGACATGAACTATATTTAATTTTATAGCCATGTGGATTCTCTTCTCAAAAAACTTATTTCTTTGCTTAAGCAAAGAATTACAGCGTAATAAAACACCGTGCTAGTAGAGAGAAGACATGAAAAATAAAACACCTTATGTAACTAAGGACTATTAGCACTCAAGTAGAACATATTAATATGCTCAAAGCTAAAAAAAAACAAAGATAAGCCAATAAGCCAAAAAGAAATTATGCATCAAGTTATTAATTATCACGGGTATATTTTAAATTAAGAATCCAAATATTCTGTGTTTTTATCGTGTGTTTCTGATCCAAAGGGCATGTGACGCTAGGCCTTTCTGTGGTGCGGTCTTTGGAGGCTTTATGGTGTGGATGGTGGCCTGGGGGACGAACAAGATCCTTGACTATCAAAG
Source organism: Acomys percivali (assembly GCA_907169655.1). Lineage (NCBI taxonomy): Eukaryota > Metazoa > Chordata > Mammalia > Rodentia > Muridae > Acomys > Acomys percivali. The sequence continues at coordinate 113,565,874 of OU015748.1, forward strand.
CTGGTTGCCCGGCCAGGTAGCTGAAAGATAGAAAGTTCATAAGATATGATCCAGTGAAGAAGAAGAAAAAAACATATAATGGCAATCCTATCTCTGTTAACAGTGGATGTTCATGCACAATTTGCAAATCTCTGAATAGAAAATTTTTGTAACCTCCACACTCTACAAAACTGGCCTTCCAAGGCAGGGAGAAAACACAAATATTTTCTGTAATACGGAGCACTTGGAATACAAAAGGTATACAGAATAATGTCATATAACAACATTTCTGTTTTTTTAGAAGAGTCCCATACTTCAGTTTTTCTGGAATAGTCCTTGCCATAGTGCAGGGTAAGAGTAATAAGAAGTTATAGAATTAGAGCCTTACAGTAGTTTGAATGAGAAATGTCTCCCATGGGCTCCGGTATTTGAGGACTGTCCGGGAAGGTTATGGGGCCTTTGGTAGATATTGCTTTTTTGGGTGGGCTTTGACGGTTTACACTCTCAGTGGCCATCTTCAAGTTTGTGCTGTGTGTGGATAAAAATGCACTGTCTCTGCATCCTGCTCTGACCTCCTGCCACCATGCTTTTCCGCTATATGGACGTTTCTCTGGGACCATTAAGCCAGAAAAAGTACTTACTTCCAGAGGTCACTTTTGGTCTTGGTGTTTTCTTATAGCAACAAATTGTAGTTAATTTAAGCCTGTGTTCCCTTTGCTTTGAAGGAGGAAGGGGTTTTCATCTGGGCAATTAATAAATTGAAAAGACTAGCCTGTCAGGTGGGGGAGCCCCTAGTGACAAGAGTAATTCCCATGATCTTTACATATCTGTATTTTAAGAGGTGAATTAATAGAATATATATGTTTGATTAATGAAGTAGAAGTAAGTAGATTTTTCTAAATGAGGCTTTCATCTCTGCCCACCAACTTACTCTGCTCTTGAATAACTATCATTTTCTCATTTATTCCTTCTCTAACAAGAAAAAATATAACTTCACCCTAATTTTCCTGTAGTGCCAAATTCAGGCTGTGCAAAAGCCTATGCGCCATATAATGTTTGTCCACTGAATAGCGACATAGGGGGTGAGAAAAAGATTAGTAGAGGAAAGTACATTCACCTTCCCTCCCATCCCCCCAGAGACAGGATTTCTCTGTGTAACAGAGCCTTGGCTGCCCTGAACTTGCTTCGTAGATCAGCTTGGCCTCAAACTCACAGAGATCCACCTGCCTCTGCTTCCTGAGGGCTGGGATTAAAAGTGTGCACCACCACACACAGTCAGTACATTCATCTTTTAATACCAGTTGTCCCTGATGCTGTTACTAGAAAACCATGTGTGATCTAATGCCATATTAGATCCTGTGTTTCTCTATATCTTGTGATGTATACGGACTGAAAAGGGATCGAAAGGATGGTTTTGTTCTTTATACAAACACATGCCTACTGTTCTTAATGAGACAAACAGTTTCATATATACATAAATATATCTATACACATACATGAATGTATGTCATAAATAATACACCTCAGACTCTATGCTTTCCTTTTTTAAAAAAATTTATTTATCTTTATTTTATGTGCATTGGTGGTTTGCCTGCATGTGTGTCTGTATGAGGGTGTCAGATCTTGGAGTTACAGACAGTAGGTGAGCTGCCATGTGGGTGCTGGGACTTGAGGCCTGGTTTTCTGGAAGAGCAGACGGTGCCCTTACCCACAGAGACATCGCTCCAGCCCCTCTATGTTTTCCTTTACACTTGTTAAAATTCTTGCTCATGTGCTCTCATTTCTCCCCACAGCATCTTCATTAGCATGGAAGGGCGCATAGCTGCCCCAAGATCACACGGCAGAGGAACAAGAACCGGGGCCCACATCTCCCCGTGCAGCAGAGCTTTCCTTCCCTTTCTGTATTTCTTGAGCTTATTTTTTACTTCAAACTAAAAAAATGAGGCCCCGGGAGAAAAAAAAAAAGCACAATTATACAACAAACAGCGCAGCACATTCTACACAATACTTACCTCTGAGACAAAATAAATGTATTTAGTAAGTGTTGAGCTATCCAGCAAATACACCTGTCTCTACTTCTGAAGTGCTTCAGGGGAGTACTCTGTATGTGATTGTGTGCGCATGCATGTGTGCCTATGTGTATTTTTGTATATATATGTATATGTGTGTATGTGTTTACATTTATGTTTTTTCATATGCATTCTGTGTGTTCCTGTGTATCTATGCCTGTGTTTAGTCTGTGTGTATGTGTTTTATGTATATATGTGTCTGTGTATTTTATGAATGAGTGTGTGTCTGTTTGTGTTGGTGTATATCTACGTATGTGTGAGTGTGTATGTCTGTATATATATATATGTGTGTGTCCATGTGCTTATGTGTTTGTGTATGCATGTGTCTTTGTGCATAGGTGTTTGTATCTGTGGGTATTAGTGTATGTGTTTATGTATGTCTGTGTATAATTGAATGAGAGTGGCCCATAGGCTCATATATTTCAATATTTGTTTCCAAGTGGGTGGACTGTTTAGGAAGGATTAGAAGGTGCTGCCTTGCTGGAGAAAGTGTGTCACAGCTTTGAGGCTTCAAAACTCCACACAGGGTATCCCACCTTCTCTCTGCTACACGCTTACGGGTCAGGAGTAAGATCTCAGCCACTGTTCTGGCACCTTGCCTGCCTGTATGCCTCCTACAATGATGATCATAGACCAAGCCGCCGGACCTGTATGCAGGCCCCAAGTAAATGCTTCCTTTTATAAGTTGCTTTGACCATAGGGTCTCTTTACAGCAATAGAACAGCATGTATGTCTCTGTGTTTATGTGTCTGTGCATACATGCTCTGTAAATATGTATGTCTGTGTGCATGTGTGTATATCTGGGTGTCTTTGTATGGGTATGCCTGTGTGTACTGGCATGTGTCTGTGTATATGTCGTCTATGTGTGTCTGTGTGTCTGTTTGTACCTGTGGCTGTATTTATAATCCATCTTATGAAAATTCACAAGGTCTTTCATCTTGTGAACACTCAATACATCTCAGTTTATTCTGTGGCTCTTGAGTAGGTTCAGCAACTGACTTTGTTGGAAAGAAAGGCGCCAGACAAAGCAATGCTTTGTACATCCAAGAGACCAACTTGGACTTAAACTGGTAAGAGAAAACTGGTATTCATCTTTCTAATGTAACTCAGGCATGGGCACAGCTGTGAAGACCCCGTATTGACTATTCTGTGCAATGCAGTGTTACCATCGACACTGTAAGTCACTCCTACTGCAGAGGCGTAGCAGAAACTCAGAGAAGGCCAATCACTCACTTAAGCTTTATAGTAAAAGTCAAATAGCATGGCCAGGCTTCGAATGCAGCTAAGTTGGTGTCTTGATATTTTAAATCTCTGTCTTTTCTTTCTGGGCTGAGCTGGATGGGACACAGAGGTATAAGATGACAGTGTTTTATCAAGGATTTATAAATGGAAAGGGGCTTTAGGTCAAGAGGCTCTTTTCACTAAGAAGTAACTGCCCATGCTCACTTCCCACTGAGTAAAGAGTTTAGTCTTTGGTCTAATGGTCTCAGGTCACTGACATAAGCCTGAGGCTATGCAAAGAAAAAAAAATGACACACTCCTCTCACAGGCTTACTGAACAAGAAGCCCCAGGGATGTAGAGTTTTCTTTTAAATCCCTCAAGGTACACACAACTTAAATAGACAATGTTAGAGACTCTGAAATAAAAGCAAGAGCATTTCTTTTTAAAAGGGAATCAGTGAAATGCTGAATGAAAGTTCGCAGATACAACCGAGGGCAGGGGTGGCAATGACATCCTTACCTCCAGTAGGGGGTGCCAGTGTGTGATCGGCTTTCGATGATAGGCCAGCATTTCATTCCAGTGGTCTCTCCCAAGACCCTCAGCGTCCAGTCCAGTTCGGCACACGCCTATGACCTCATTGTGTCCCACCCTAGGGTTTGAGGAATGTTAATATTTTTATTGTCATAATTCAAAGGTAAGTGGAATGTTCCACATCTTGGTAGAATTTGAAGCTCCTCATCAAAGCAATAAATCCTGCAGGCTATGGTAGCTTCCGGACCCAGATTTCATTGTTTTATACCTTTAGTGACCCATGGTCAATCGCAGTCTGAAAATTTCAAATGAAAAGTTATAGAAACAAATAACTCATCAGTAGTACATAGATGCTTTACAGTATATTGCTGTAATTGTCCTATTTTGTTGTTATTGTTAACCTCTTCTTGTGCATAATTTATAAAGTGGGCTTCATAAAGTTCTGTACATGTAGGAAGAAGAATATATATATGGGACCCACTGGTGTTTTTGGTTTCCATTATGAATGGAACGTGCTGGAACATTCCTTACAGAGAAGGGATTGTTGTATATCCCTTTCGATTAAATGAAGACTCCCAAATAAAAATTAACTAGGCCAGGTGTGGGTGGAGACAGGAGAATCAGAATTTCAAGTTCAGAGTCAGCTACAGGGAAACCGTTGAAGCCAGCCTGGGGTACATGGGATCTTGTTTCTAAAACAAACAAATTGATCAAAAAGACCCAAAGATAATTAACTAAACAACATCAACATACAAAATGAATCTGTATAAAAAAAAAACCTCACAAACCTTTTCAACTCTCTGCCACATTACAAAAAAAGCGTGTGCATGGGAAACACCAGCGGACCCCTCACGTTTACCATGCTGCTTTCTGGGAGGAAGCCCCACTAAACCCCCACGCTGTAAAGAAAATCTCTTGTCACAAGGCTTGTTCTGTAATGGTGTTTAGATTGCATGTTAAGAGGACAGGGCTCACTTTCTTGCCTTATGTCTCTATTTTACTGACTCTAAATTATATGAGTAAGTATGCTACTGCTGGCAATATAATTAAGTAGGGCAGGGTTATGTTTAGTCTCACCACTGTGACTTATCATTGCATAGCAAAAGGAATACTGTTCGACATCACTATTTTCTAGTTTTGCCCTATTTTCACTGCAAACAATAAAATGATAGATAATATTAAATTTAAGTTTTTGTATTTTTGATTATAATGTAATTACACCATATTTTCCTCCCTCCCTCCAAACCCTCTCAAACACTGCTTTCTACTTTCTTTCACATTCATGGCTTCTTCTTTTGATTGGTTGCTATTGTATGCACATGACTATGTTTAGACATATATACACATACCTAAATATCAGCTGCTGAGTCCGTATAATGTTACTTGTATGTATGTATGTTTCCAGGGCTGATCATTTGGCACTGAACACCCTGTTGGTGCTCTCTTCCCTGGGGAGACCTCCCCTTGCTCTCCCAGTTTTCCTCAGTTGCCTGTGTTTCTCTGTGTGGGCGTTTCTCTTTCCACTTGGGCATGCTCAGCTCACTTTTCGGCAGTCATGTTGGTGATGTTTTAGGGGTGTAGCATTTGATATCACTAGGAAACACAGGCTCTTATACTCTTTCCATCCCTTAGGCAAAGTTTCTAGAGCCTTCTTAGGGGTGAAAGACCCTGACTCTGCATAACATTACCATGATCTCATTCCCTAAAATTAAAACAACAAAAAAGAAAACCAAAACCAAATGGAATGTTCCAAAGAGTTCCTGAGAACCAGCAGCAGAAGCTGGGTCCCCTCAGTATCAAGACAGCACCTGACAAAGCTGGCTTTCCTTCCTTCTATTCTTTTGGAGATGGAGTCTTCTGTAACCCAGGCTGCCCTCAGACTCACTGTGCGTAGCTGAGAATGAGCCTCCTGCCCGAGCCTTTTGAGTGCAAAGATTACAGGTCTGTGCCACCACAACATCCTTGATAAGTTGTTTCTTGAAACCCAATGTAATTTAAAATAATCTGAAAGACTGTCTATAGAGTCACACTGATAGGCATCTATGATGCGGCATCGTGGATGGTTTTAGGATGCTCCAGTATGTTTTCCTGGTCTTCTTCTATGCAATTGGATTTCAGTATGATGTTTCCCAGGAAGAATATGTGTAGAAATGATTTTTATCTTCCCGATTTATGTGATGTTAGGATCTATTTCCTTAACACCAGCTTGACGACATGTTTAGCTATATCTACCCAAACTCACTGCTTTGCAGTCAATAGGGGTAGTAACTAAAGCAAATGTTCATGAAAACACAGTATTTTTAAGGTTTGAAGTGTGAAACAATTCAAGATTTTAAAAAAATTACCTCTGAAAAGTCATCCCAGGTGCTTTCCCTTTAATATAAACTCAAATAGATCAGAAAACCATTATTTATTTATTAGCTGAGTTTAAGACACTGAATGGCACATTACTATTATCCCTCATAGTGTTCAGTGAGTATTCTCTTAGGCATTTTATATTCATGTTCTACACATGTGGTAGAATCATCAACAAAGTATTATATTAAAGCACTGAGCAGTGTCACAGCCTCCCAGGCCACTAAGCATCTTCCACTCCCATCATATGGAACCACAGTTCCATAGCATGTCAACAGTTTACCAGTGAAGAAAGTGAGCCTTAAAGACATGCTGTACTGCCCTTGAAGTCAGTTCATTCTAAAGTTGAGGTGAGCACCACTGTCCTGGGCATGTGGTAGCCCCTCTAGTTAAGCCAACTCTGGACTGTAGTATTTGTTATTCTGAAGGAAGACTTATGAACATGTCTTTTGTGCGTGGTGAATTTCATGCCACTTCCAGGCTCGCTCTTTCCTCAGCCTCAGCTAAGTAAGACGGCTTTGGAGGTGAAGCCAAACCAAAGCTGTAGCTATAGACTCTGATGGATCATTTCCCCGCTGTTCAATTTTAGTTAGCTCTGCTGTAACAGTGGGCAACCTGGGAAGCAGATGCGACCTGGCCGACCGGTTGGTGACCTGCATCAGTGACGAGCAGCCTCCACCCACCTGTCATAGTCCATGACTGCGATGCACAGGCTGACCTGGTCCACGTTCTCCGGAGGGATGTCAAAAATGATGGCCTCATTGTACACAGGGTTGAGAGTATTTTTCTTTGTAGTTGTTTTCCGTTTTTTAAGTCTTCGGCCCTCACACATCAAAGACACTTTGACATAAGGATCTATGCGAAGGAAGGTAATTAAAATTGTATAAGAATTTTATGCCATGCATGAAATGCAATGTTTTATTCTTCCTAAATAAGAATGAGTACACGAGCCCGTTCGTGTTAATAGTTTTAAACTCAAATGACTTACTTTGGGGGCTATAGATTCTCAGTCTTATTTTTGTCTATTCCTATAGCTTTCACTTCCTTAGAATCAGATACTAATTTATTGAGCAAGTATGTACATCTTAAACTCTGGGAAAATGTATCTGTATATTTCGAGGAACAAAAGGAATTTTGCTGCTGGAGTTACGTACATACTTGTGCATGTAAGAGGGCAATGCCAATATATAAGCTGTTCAGATGTATTTATTTCACACTCAGGTTGTTCTAAGGAAGACATCCTTTAGGTGAGCCTTTTCACAAGAGAATGAGGCCTAGGTGCCCTCTGCTCCTCATCTGATGATGACAGTCTGTGCGTCTGACAAATTCAGTGGCTCCTTTGTTGATGCAGATGCCTCCTGTGAGGTAGGATTAGATAACGTTCCCTAACAGACACCTCAGGGGGAAAGCTTCACACACTGAGGGATAACTCTGACACTGTTCGCTGGGCTCAAAACGCACAGTCAAAGCATAGGCTCAGCAATAACGTGTTGAGTGACTTGCTGACATTCAACAATATATATATTGACCTAAAGTTTTTCACCAAGATAAATTTAATTGTCCTTCTAGCTCTCTCTTCATTATGTAGCTCACAAAGTTTTAAAAAGCAACGGGTAGCTCATGATACAGGTCTGCAAATTAAGATGTTAGCAGAACACACATAGAAAGCCTTCACAATACCTAGTCCCTTCCTTTGCCATCTGCTGGCTTGTATCACTTTATAATTCTCCAGGCAAACCCTGCAATGTAAGCTCAGGTTCAAAACCATGAAAGGAAGGGAGAAGTGTTTCATGCCTTTGTCAAATTTCCCTCCAGAGTTTCTTGGCATAGTGCTCTTGTTTGTTTCTTGTAATTTCTATAGTTTTACTGGAAAAGTATCAAGAATGCAAATGCAAATCATGAGCTTAGCTTTTATCTGCTTCTCTGCAGACAAGTAAAGGAAATCTATTCAATTTAAGTGTATCTTTGTGTGGTCTTGATTCACAGCTGAAAGTCCAAGGATTTCTCCTTACAAACAGACCCTCTTATAGCTTGTGAGAACAAAGTAAATAAATTAGGCATTTTAAAGATATATTAGATCAGTAAGCAAAGAAAGGCAAAATCAAAGTTCAAAATCAATCTATTAACTGTATTCAAAGATTTCATAATTTGAATGCTATCTTTAAAAGAGGTGATTCGTAACATTTTAATTTGTAATCCCTCTGCCTTTATTTTCATCCCACAGTACAGAAATCAATAAAAGCCTTATAATTTTAGACATGTGAAATTATTTATACAGGAACGTGCCATTGACTGTGCTGTGTACGCACCTGATGACCCAGTAATGTCCATTGCCTTCAGATTTCTGCACTTGATCACTGTCAAGGTCATACGACCAGCAGTTGGCAAATAGCAAAGGGAAAACATGATTTCCCCCAGGTCTATGCTTTCCTGGAAAGGCAATTGATAATGTTAGTAATTTCAAACACCAAACAGTGAAAAGCCAAATGAAATGGAAGATAAGTGAAAGAAAAATCACCTTAATAGGGTATTGGAAAAATTTTAATAATTTCATCAAGTATTCAGATTAAGTGCAACTAAGTTTTTATGAATGGAGTTAGCAAGAAGAGTATATGCCAGTTGCTCGCTTACCATCTGTGACTCAGCAGAGAGAAGCAGACTGCTGATTCCAGCTGCTGGCCACTTCATCTTGTTTATCATATAGAATAAGCAACAGCACAACTTACCCAGAGGCTGCAGCCTAGTGGGCACCTAGTAGGGAAGGATTCTTCACTTCCTCTCACCTCTGCATCCAACCAAGCCAGAGGTCTTCTCTGCACTACTGACAAAGTATATCACGTATTTTCACATATTACCAACTCTTTTGGGATCTCCTGTGACTGCTCAGCCACTATCTCCCACCAGGATTGAATGGCCTCTAAACCTCATCTCCCACTCCATAAACTAAGCTTCGTATACCAAAGGGGGAGGGGACTATATATCAAATGAAAAGCATTTTATTTACACACACACACACACACACACACACACACACACACACACACACACAC
>OU015748.1:113578712-113606512 GCA_907169655.1 Acomys percivali
ACACACACACACACACACACACACACACACACACACACACACACACACACACACACAACTACCTTGGTTCTCTGTCTCTCCCCAGTCAGGATGGTAGTCAATAAGAAACCAAATAACAACCAATGTTGCCAAAGACACTGAGAAATGAGAAGCCTTACATAATGCTGGTGGGGATGTAAACTAGTCAGGTCACTATGGCAATCACTGTGGTGGTTTCTCATAAAATTAAATATAGGTCTACCAGCAACCCAGACATACTACTTCTGGGTATTACCCTAAATTCCAAGTCAGCATATCACAGAGACACTGTACATAAATGTGGACTTCAGCACTACTCACACTAACTAACATACACAACTAACCTAGGTGCCCAACAACAGAGAAATTAACTCAAACAACTTTCAGCCGATCAAAGCCTCACGCTAGTTCCCAGGCTGTTCCAGCCAACTTGCCTACTTCCCACCACAACATAACCCCTTATAACTGTCAAGAATCTCCCCGAACCCTAAGGGTTCCTTAGGGTCCTCTCTGAACCCCAAGAGATGGCTTTGACAGTCTGAATAAACCTTTCTTTCCACCCACTGAGTGGTCTAGTTTAGTGACTTCACTGCACCCTTGACTACAATATAAATGGAGGTAATGCTTTTCTAGACAGCACTCCGTCAACATGGAAAATAAGACCAACACTTGGCTCACGGGACCTCCTGAAACTGAAAAGCTTACCCGACAGCAAAGGAAACCATTAGGGGACTGAACAGAATGAGAGGAAATATTTTCCAGCTATATATCTAATACAGGATTAGTAATTACAGTATATAAGAAATTCACACAACTAAAGTCAAAGAAAACAACCCAACTGAAAAATGGGATTTCAAACTAAGCAGGAAGTTCTCAAAAGAAGACTTACAGTTGTCTATGAAACATTAAAAAAGTATTCAACAATCTTTGCTATCTGGGGGAAATGTTGACTAAAACGAGTCTAAGATTCTATCTTATCAATGGTATCAGTGATAACAAATATTAGCATGGGTTTGGACAAAGGAGAACTTTTTACACTGTTGGTGGGAATCTAATCACTTTGAAAATCAATCTGGAGGTTTTTCAAAAGACTATAAATGAATCTACCACACCATCCAGCTGTACCGCCCTTGCCATATACTGAAATGACTCTATATTTTAATACAGAAATATTTCTATTAGCACATCCATGTTCATTGCCACTGTAAATAGATAGGAAGTAGAATCAGTCCAGATGTACAGATGAATGGAGAATGGAAATGTGGCAAAATGTACACACTAGAATTTTATTTATCTATAAAGAAAAATGAAACTGAAAAAAATTATGTGGACGAGGCAAACTACCCTCAGAAACAAAAATGCACATGCTCTTTCTTCTATTCAGATCTTTGCCTAGACTCTTTAAATGTGGGTGTTTAATCTGGAGTCCTTCGGAAAGCCTGGACCCTAGAATAGAGATTAGAAGTCTTGCCTTAAAGGAAGTGGGTGGTAGATCATGGATAAGATGAGGGAGAGGAAATGGTAAATTGGATGTGGAAAGATTCTAACAGGGAGAGGGCTGGGCAGAATAGGCTGTAATGATGTAATGATGTAAGGAATTGAGATGAGTATAAAAATGAATAGACGTGATCAAGGGCATTCCGGAAGGTACAGCAGGAAGGTGCCGTGAAAGCTGTTCAGGGAGAAAAGTCATGAACAGTCTTATACAGCTGTGAACCCTGGCAGCCAGAATTACAAGACATGCCCTCTGGCAACATAGTGGCATGAGGTCATGTGGATAATCAACATAAATTTAAATTAAATTTAAACCATTCTCCACAAGAGGCAATTAATAACTGGTACTATAACCCTTTGGCTGTGGAGGCCATAGTCCCAAGGAGAGAATGTACTACTAATATTTTGTTAATGAACACATTATGAGTGCTGTCTAAAGGCATAATACTTATCCTTCTGCTCATAGATTATTAATGCAGCTATTGCTTCTCATCAGAGAAAGCTCTTATTGTAGTGGACAGAGGCTACTACAAAGATCCGCAGCTGGTCAAAGTGCAGAGAATAAGTGAGTGTGGCGTGGCCAGTCCTTAATAGAATGTCTGCACCATTCTCCTTGCTCCAAATCCTCTTTGACCATCTTGGAAGAGGTGGTATAATTAAGATATTTTTGTGAGGAAAAAATCTTTTTTCAATAAAAGGAAAAAATGAAAAAAAAAAAGAGAGATGGAAGATGGAGAGAACTGTTGCAAAATAGTATCTTCTTGGACATGATAAGACATGGTAACACCCTGATATCATTAGCCAGTCAATATGGCTATCAGTTGGACTCAGAAATATATGTATTTGGAAGGGGAGTGGATGGGGCAGGGAGGAGTAGAAGAGAGCAATTAGGGGAAGATATGGTTAAAATTCAGTTTATATATGGATTAAAATTTCAAAAAATAACTAGTGTGATGACTCTTCTTGGTTATCAACTGCACCACATGTGGAATTAACTAAGATTCAAGCATCTGGGTCCACCTGTGAGGAACTTTCTCTAATTGAATTACTTGGAGTGGGAAGATCTACCCTAAATCTGGATCTCTTGAGGTAGGAAGATGCACCTTAGATCTGGGCCCCACCGTCTGATGACAGCCTATATAATGGGCATGGAAGATGGAAGCTCTTGCTCTTGGCCTGCTTGTCCCTCCTCTATCTGGCAGTTAAATTCTCCATTGGCATCAGCGCCTTCTTTGGGATTCTGAAGACCAACTGAGACATCCATATTCATGGACCGAACAACTCCTGGATTCTTGGCCTTTCCCTTGGGAGACAGCCATTGTTGGAATATAGGAAGAAGTGTTTCCATCCTTAGCAGAGGATGCATCCCCACCCCTACTCCCTGAAATATTGCCCCTTTTCCCTTTGTCAGAGGAAATCAACCCTTCATTGTCTTCCAAATCATTGGTGACTTTCCTTGAAGGAGATGATAGACGTGATAATACTTTGTTTTTCAGAGTCTACCTATAGTTAACATTAGGCCTATCACCAGACTTAAGGCTAAGAGGGGAATATAGACAGTCTAGTTCATTAGAAGGTGTTTTATACCACCAAAGAGCTTCATGGATTTGCTAATTCATTCACTCAGAAGTCTGAAGATTAGGAATGGATTTCGAGGCTGTGGGATAATGGTAGAAGAATTATAAAAGTAGGGTTTATTGGTGGTTTTGTAGCACAAAGAAGTGGGCTGCTGTAGCATTATAACCTCTTTCTGCAACAAGCCTGAAAAACACTATCAAAAAGAAATCTTCATAGTGGGCAGAACGTTGTGCAGTACACATGGTTTCACATTTTTTAAAAAGGAGAAATGGCCAGATGTGCAATTGTTCACTTATTTATGGCTTATAGCCAATGGATTGCCTGGATAGTCATGGACTTGGAAAGGCCATGGCAGGAAAATTGGTGAATAGACCTCTACAGATGGACAAAAAATGTGAAGATACTTGTGTTCCCTGCAAATGTTTATCAAAAGGTGACTTTGGAAAAGGAGGAGTTCAGTAATCAGGTAGAAAAAATGTCCTATTCTGTGGAAAGTCAATCTCTTTCCCTAACCATCTGTGTCATTGCCCAATGGGCCTGGGTACAAAGTGACCATGGTGGCAGAGACGGAGGTTTTGCATAGACTTGACAACATGGACTTCCCCTCACTAAGCTGACCTGGCTACAGCTGCTGCTGAGGGCCAGGCTGGCCAACGGTAGAGAACAACACTGTGACCCTGATATGTCATCCTTCCACCCAGTGACTTGGTGGCAGGTTGACTACATTGGACCATGTCCTCTGTGGAAAGAACAACACAGTGCCTTTACCAGAGTAGATACTCATTCTGGTTATGGATTTGCCTTTCCTGCATGTAACGATTCTGCCAAACTACCATCTGTGGAATTACAGTCATAGCATTCCACACAGTATTACTTCTGACCAAGGAACCTGACACCCAAAGAAGTGTGACAATGGGGCCATGATCACAGAATTAATTAATCTTACCATGTTCTCCATCATCCTGAATTAGGTGGCCTGATAGAAAAATGGAATGGTCTATTGAATACATAGAGGGTCAATTAGGTGGCAGCAGCCTGGGGTGGTGGTGGTGGTGGGCCGGGCCAGGGCTCTCCAGCACGTGCTTATATGTTTTGAGTCAGCATGCAATATATGTGATGGTTTCTTCCTTAGCCAGGATCCATGGATACAGAAATTAAGGGATGGAAGAGGAAGTGGTTCCACTCAACAATCACCTGTAGTGAATCACTAGAAAAAAAGTTCTTAATGTTTCCACAACCTTAAGTTCTTCTGGCCTAGAACTTTTGGTTCCAGGTCAGGGAGCACTCCTGCCAGGTGACACAATTAACGTTCAATTGAACTGGAAGCTCAGACTCTCCCTCTTGACAAACGGGTAAGCTCTAGCTTCAGCAAGAGACACTGTCTCAAAAATATGGTGGAGAATGACTGAGGAAGTCACCCAGCCTCAAGCTCTGACCTTTACATGCATGCAAACACACATGCAAATTCATCCACGCCCATGTGTGGATATGTTCACAGATACCACCACCAATGGTACATACTCCATGTATTAATTCCCAAACAAAGCAAAAACAAAACCATAAGACAACCCCACACACCCCCAAAAGAAAAAACTTGATCTCCTTTAAGTTGAGTTTAATTGCAAGTAAAATGAGAATAACTTTTACCTTACCAGATCAAGGTAAACAGAACACAGTAATAATTGCAGTATTATCTGCAATACTTCTTTATTTTTTTGTGACCTAGGTTAGGAGGAGAAGAGAAAGAAGAAGCAAATTAAATGAAACAGGGATGAGAGGTGTTGGCTGAGGAAAAGTTTGAATGCAGGGATATGTTGGGAAGTAGACTAAGGAGGACTTGTTGAAAAAAAAAAAACCACTGGTTCCTATGGTTACAGCAGTCATCACATCTACTTAGCACCCTAAATGTAGCCTGCCTTCCACATTTCCTTGAGGGTAAGAAAACAGATGGTTTTCTGTAGTATACTGCTAAAAGCAAGATGTGCTACTAAGTAGATCGGGTGAGGAGTGAGCTCCTTCATCAAATGACTAATCCTCTGTCCACCTCTGAGGAAATTAATTTATAGTGAAAGGCAGAGTGATATACTGGCTTCAAATGACTATAAAATTCTTATTATTTCTTCATGGCACATCTCATGAAATTTAATCTTGAGCAATTAACCTACCCTTGGCTTCAATGTCTTTGGTATAAGATAGTATTCAATAAGATGATATAAATTCTATTCTAGCTCTACATATTTATTAATGCAAACACTAGTGAAAATAAGGCCTATGGCGGATGTATAGTTGAAGCATGCTCAAGATTGTCTGAACCTGGGGCTGGAGAGATGGCACATGAGCTACCCACATGGTAGCTCCTAACCACCTGTAACTCTAGTCCCCAAAGATCTGACACTGTATTCTGACTCCCACAGATACCAGGCACACACACGGTGCACAGATATAAATGCAGGCAAAACACCCATACACGTAAAATAAATACTTCAAATGTGGCAAACCAGCCACTGGGAAAAATGTCCTGGTTTCTGCCACAGACAGAATTCAGCCTAAAAGTGGGCAAGCTTGGATGCAGGCAGAGTAGACGGCCAAACTCTGCCAAGACAGGGTAAGCAAGTCCTCAATAGTTCCTGCCTCACAAATATGTCTGTCAGATATATTGGGTCAGAAGATTATGCTCCAACATTATAGATAGTTTTGGGTGACTGTTCAAGCAGCAAACTGTCTCTGCTATTTTTTCATTTTGGAAGCTGCTAACCTGCACTTCCAGTTCACTCAGGCAATTAAGTTTTATCCCTTCTCAAGTCTCTGATGGGGTTGAAGACCAGATAGCTTAGTCTTACAATTAAACTTAGTCGTTTAGGGGTTAAGATGTTTTTAGGTCTAGATAGATGTTTACGTTGATAGAGATGAGATATGACAGATATTGACTTACATTCAGAATTTTAGATTCACCAAGATAGGAAAGATGTTTTCTTCAAGTTTGCCAAATACCTATAACCAAATAACTATGAATGTAACATTTATATAACTCCTGATTGTTTCGTGGTTCTTCTTGCTGTATGTAGTTTATTTTGTTTATGTGCAATAATATAAATGTATATGTAAAAAAAAGAAATATAATTTAAAAAATTAAAGAAAATGTTCAGAACCACAGTTTCCAGCTTGTTTGCACTAGTGGAGACTCAGAAAAGACAATAAGGATCAATTGACGTTAACTGCTCAGATTTAAGAAAGGAAAAGGCTGCCACAGAACATAGCTATCCCCCAATTGCTAGAAGATGTGCCAGATGAGGGAGGTGGTGCTCCTCAAATCTGTCAGCGTCTAGGTTCATTTAACAGGAGATGGCTGAGGATGGCATAAAGGTTAATGGACGGACACTGTTATTTATATTGTGCTTGTGTAATCAAAATGCCCGGGAGGAATAAGGACATTCTAAGGAGACCTGGTGTCCCTCATACTAACAGTCTGGACTATCGAAACAAGCCACCCACGGGCTTGGAATTTCTGCCAAGGAAATGGCAACGCTGGGAGAAGGGAAAGGCTGAATCCCTGCCCCCCCCCCCCCCCGGTCCCTTCCAGAGAGAGGGAGCTTGTCTCCTGGAAGGCGATGATGTCAGACGTTACCAATCACTTCTCGGACTGCCTGGTCCTGGTGGGGGAGACAGTCTGGGTCAATGATGGGCGGGGCCAAGACTGTTCGGTTATGCACTCTTTCTCTTCCCGCGATTTGAAATTTACCCTCATGCCAGAACTCTGAAGGTGGGCTTGGCAAAGGGCGGGAAGGAGGGGGTGTCACTGGATTGTTTCATCCCTCTTCCCAGTGTGGTCACCTTGAATCTGCTTTTACAACTTTTTGCTACTGCTTGTTTGCTTGGCTGGCTTACTAAGTATAGCTGGCTGAACATGGCTTCTTAGTGGGGCTACAAACCCCAGACCTTCTTGCAGCTCCAGTAATACTTGGTTTTGTTAAAATCCTCAAAGAGATACGGTGTGCGCCTTACAGAGATCTTAAAATATAAAGTCCAAATTTCATATCGTGGCGCACATAAGCCCCTGAATGTTCAGCTCATTGTTAGTTCTATTAATCATCATCATCATCATCATCACTACCACCACCACCACCATCATTACTAATTTCTCATTTGGCTCTCAAAAATCTCAAACTCTGATTCCAACTGTATCAAATACCTTATCAGTCTTTAAAGATTTACCCATCCATCACCATGTTCACATTTACTGCCCCAAACACCAGGCGCTTGGTTATTCACGGGGACACAAGTGATCAAGATAAATGCTCTCTCCCAAGGTTCGTTCAGCTGATTCCGAACAAGCACCTTGACCTTTCGAAATGTCACACAATTAATTAGGGAACAACACAGAATCAAAACACAGGTCTTTATCATCTTAAGGCATCATAGGCATTTGAGGATTTTAAATAATAGAACAGTGATTTTCATTAAAAAAAAAAAAAAAAAACCAACTACCCAATTCTTTCCAGTGTTTTTAATTTTCTAAGGAGGGTGGCAAATAATCGAGGATAAGTACAGTGGATTACAGCAGTAAAGCATCCACAGAGGCTCTGGGGATAGGACGATGGGCAAAGACCAGGCCATGCAGGAAGCACTTCCAGTGCAACGTCATCCAATACAATCCAAATGGTAACATTGGCCACATCCTAAATGGCCCATCCTCTGAGCCACCTAATTAACTTGGATTTTCGGGTTTTGTTGCTGTTTGCTTGTTTTCTGGTTTTGTGAGACAGGGTCTCGGTCTGTTCTCAAACTCTCTATGTAGTTAAGGATGACTTTGAACTTCCAATCCTTCTCCCTTTCTTTCTTAGTGCTGGCGTTACTACAGGCAGGTGCCACCACACCTGGCCATAGGCTGTTGAAATTTAATTTCTGTCTTTGTGCATCCAAAGCCAGCTGAAATTTATAGCTCAGCTTTAATTTCCTCTGCTGTCAAGATCAGTTCCAATTTCATGGCTAGTAAAAATTAGCAAGAAGTGAGGAGTTTTTGCTCACCTGAAACTTGTACCTGCAGTACTGCCTATTATGCAGTGAGACAAACCACCCAAGTCGCCCAATTTTTCACTACACATTTTTACTTAAGAGGAAATTGGAATTTTGTAATTTTGAATATTTTATCAGTGGTTGTATCAGCTAATAGTTTAAATTTAGAAGAAACTTCAATAATAGCAAAATTTAAAAGTAGCATTATCCCGACTCTGTGATATATCTAGCACAACTGGAGGAGAAATGAAGAATATAGTGCCAAAATTATAAAGTTCATTAAAATAATTTAACTACTCACAGAAATTTAGTAATAAATGTTAAGATGTATTTATTTATATTCAATTGGAAGCTTAGCGGGAACAGTTGGTACCCAGCAAGGCTGGCACCGGGAGCAAGGAATTCTTTCCACTTATCAAGTCAAGGTCTACACTTTTACATAATACTTGGCAAATCCTAGGATAGAAAATAATCTATTGAAACATTTCAGGTCCACAAACCAGCTCACTATGTTATGTGACCATGCATCTCTTTTTCCTTAAGTTCTTGTGAGAATTTTTAAAGCGCTTTAAAAGATGGTTGTTGCTATAGATATTTGTTTAGTAGGAAATCAAAGAAGTAAATGTGCAAGATGTCATTTTTATTAAAAGGGGGGGGGAATTCTTAGGCCACTGAAATTGCTCAGCAGGTGAGGCACTTGCTACCAAGACTGAAGACCTGAGTTCAATCCCTGGGACCCAAGTTGCAGAAAGAGAACCAATTCCTACAAGTTGTTCTTTTACTTCCACCCATGTATGTATACATTCATATACAAACATGCACACGTACTCATAATACAATATAAAATAAATAAATATTCTAAAGTAATTACTTCCCCCATTTGTATTCTCTATAGCTTCTGGGCATGCACAGGAAATCCACATTCAAATGTACAAAATGTTTGTCTTCATAGTGATTTAAAATTTCCATTAAATGCACTAATTAAACATTGAATAATAGACTCCATTTTAATATGAAAATGTCACAGATTATTCTTTATAATCGGTCATCTATTTTCTAACACTTTTACCGATAAGCAGTGATCTTTATTAAATTCTATATAATGGAATATAAACTTGTAGTTTTCTCTTCTGTTACAAAAGTGGTCACCCAGGGTACACCGTGTTCTTCAGTGCAACCCGCTCTAATGTTAGCAATTTTTCTGTTAGGTAAGATGAAATGAGCAGATTGCTTCATGTATGATATGCAGCTGATAGGATGATTTATAAGATGAAATCAGATCTTTTATATATAACAAATATATGCCCCTAATGTTTTTTTTGCTATTCAATAACAAACTTCAAGAGAAAAAAAAAAGATAATTCCATATTTCAATCCATAGGTTTCTTTCCGAAGATACTCATCAGTCTTAATTTATTTTCCTTTCTTTGTGCCATTTTCTTTTCAAGTATCAGTGGATTCTTCAGAATTCTGTTGCTATTCAAGGATGATTTTAAATAAAATAGATACTTTGGTTGTGTGTGTGCGCAAAGGATTACTTTACTCTTATATTTATCTCATACTTTAGATTTCTTCTTTGACTGAAACTGATGTCTTACTATGATTTGTCTCTACTTTAAAATTTAATATGAACTTTCACAGAGAAAGTTTTCAGAGGCTATATAATAAGAATAAAGTTATATGGGTTTCAGGCTTCTGGAAGTTTCCTGGAATGGACCGTTGCAGAGTTTTTTAGAAAAGTCATAAAAAGGGATTTAGATACATGAGAAAAAAATGCTCTAGAGACACTGATGGGTGGGCTGTCACTGTCTCCTAACACCCTTGCCTTTTACTTCAAATGTTCGTTCATTTTGTTAACATCCTCATATCTAATTTGCATGTTATCTTACCTTTTCAAGCTTCTACAGGATGTGGGTGATGAGAGTCGGCTGTATTCCTATTTCTTTCCTTTTACTTCCTTCTTCTAGAACAGCCTACAATTGTAGTTTCAATTTATAGATGTACAGCTAAGAATAGAATGTGCTGAAGCAAAATTTGATCTACATTAATATTTGCTTTTTATTAAAAAGAAATATATCCTCAACTTAAGACCTTAACTGTTACTCACAAACAAGGTTATTTTTAATTCATTGGTATAGAATTTTGTATATTGGTGCAAAATAAGTTTGATTTTGATACATTGGCATAGAATTTAAATTCAAGATTATTCTTCACACACACTGAATATATTTCTACTCTAATATAAGGTAGTGTACTCATACAACTCAATTATAATATAAAGTTTAAGTCCAACACTTTGAAGGTGCTATTGCAGGCTGTTTAGGATAATTAAGTAATACAAATTAATGTTAGTTGATCAACTTATGGTCCTGTCAATTACTACTCTATTTTCATCACAAGAATATACACCCTAGGTTTAACAGATAGATATGATTCTATAGATAGATAAGGTAAAATAGTTAGAAAATGCCTTCCAAAACCTCAGAGACCTACAGAATATGACATTTATAGATGTTCTTATGATTTTCAGGCTCCTTTGACAATAAGACAGGTTAACTCCTGGCAACACACAGCCTACCTCAGAGAAGATGATGAGCATCAAAGAATCTCCTTACAGAGATGGCTTCAAATGTGGCAAACTAGCCATTGGGAAAAATGTCCTTGTTTCTGCCACAGACAAAATTCTGCCTAAAAGTGGGCAAGCTTGGATGCAGGCAGAGTCAACTGCCAAACTTTGCCAAGAGAGGGTAAGCAAGTCCTCAATAGATCTTCCCTCACAAATATGTCTGCCAGATATAATGGGCCAGAAGGCTGAAGATGATGCTCCAATGTTATAGAGAGTCTTGAGTGACAGACTGTGTCTGTCATTTTTATCATTTTGGAAGCTGCTAATTTGCACTTGCGGTTTACTCAGATAGCTCATTTTATTCCTTCTTAAGTCTCTGATGGGCTTGAAGACCAGATAGTTTAGTTTAACAATTAAGCGTAGTTGTTTAAGGATTAAGTTGTTTTTAGCTCTAGATAGATATTTTTAGGTTGATAAAGATGAGATATGATAGATATTGATTAACATTCAGAATTGTAAACTTACCAAGATAGAAAAGATGTTTTCTTCAAGGTTGCTAAATACAAATAGGCAAAGCACTATGAATGAAGCATTTATATAATTCCTGATTGTTTTGTTGTCCTTCTTGCTGTATGTAGTTCATTGTATATATGTGTAATAAAATAAATGTATATGTAAAAGTAAATATATAATAAAAAAAAGAAATACAAATAAAAAGTATACAATTGTTTCTTGAATAGGCATGGTGGTACACCCATGTCCTGTCAGAACTTGGGAGGCAGAGGGAGGAGATCATATCTGCAAAGCCTGCCTGGGTTTTATAGTGAGATTATTAGAATATATTATAAAAATAACACATCAATACAATATATAAATAATATAGAAAATATATAAATAATATAATTATAAGAATTTATCACAGTTATCAAAATAACTATATTGTTTGTGTCAAAAGTTCAAGAATGATAAGAGATGCCTATTTCTTAAAGGTCCTGTTCATATACAAAAGCTTATAATTACTTATAACAAAAAATCCACTATGAGGCTCTTGGAAAAGGGACTAAAGTTATATTTTCCCTGATTGGTTACTTACTGCTGAATGTGCATATGGACCGAACATGATTCCAACAGTATTCTAGAAATGTGTAGAGCTGACTAAACATTGGCACTCTGCAAACATCTGCTGACCAAATAACAAACCATGATCAAACACTTAAGAACAGAAGGAAATAATTCTGCAACTAATGTTCAACAATCACCATCTACATTTGTAATATCCATAAAAAGAAAGCTAAAAAAAGGAGTGATTTTGAATTTATAAAATGTTTTCTTCTTTAAAAAAATAATCTGTTGTCTCTATTCAGCATCAATTTTGGTAAAATAATTAAGGTAAAATGATAACATATGAAGACAATCTGATATGTCATTTAAATGTGTAAATGGATAATGTATTTAGAGATTGTGTGTTGTGTGGCCAACAAATGGTTTAGCAAGTAAAGGTACATGCAGTGCAAGTCTGGGACCTGAAATAAACCCATGGACCACAAGTAAGGGTTGAAAAGAACTGACTCTACAGGCTTGTCCACTGACCTCTGTAAGTGCCTGTCACGGTACATCTATCACACACACACACACACACACACACACACACACACACACACACACACCCAGTTTAACATTTTAAAACAATAAAGATCATGCATTGAAACAAATTAGCATGGAACAAAATCAGTGTGAAAATAAAAATTCAGTGAAGTCATAATTATTTTAATGCATTCAGAGCAGAAACAGGAAAACAACATCCCCAAACATTTACATAATTGGTAGCATTGTTGATTGTTTTATTTCTATTGTGTGTTTTTTTTTTTTTTACTGCTTTCAAGTTTTTCAATACTATATCATTTGTAATTAAAAAATACATATCATGAGAAAATAATTCCAATATGGAGAACTGCATCTTGATCCTTTACCATCCCATGTACTGTAAGCACATACAGTCCATGGGAGCTTCTAAACTCATGGCTGTTTCAGACCAAACCATATTGCATCAAGCGTACATATCAGGTTTAACCTGTGTACCAAAATTACTTTAAACAGTGAAATTCAGCATCACCCTTGGAGAAACCTGCACTGGGAACAGGTTACATGTCAAGTATATTGTAAAAGAAAAGTCTTGCCACTTGGAATAACACATAAAGGCTACTTTGCTGTCCATGCACTTGTAAAGTTATCATATTAGTCACTCAAGCTATATTGCTATGTAAGCAAAAACAACCTTTGCAGAAACTTGGAGCTTAAGTTTTACAGCTCTGTAGAGTTTACTCTAATAACGCGGGCAACGATTGGTCTTAAACATCAGCAGAGGTCACAGAGAAATGGAGGCTTTCTTACTTACTGTGGTAGCACAATGGATATCTTTCCACACTGTGGCTTCCCTGGAGAGGTCAGAGACTTCGAATAAATTGTCAAGAATCACTTCCCCAATCATGTCGTGTCTGGAAAATCTGTCAAAGTCATATATACTAAAGTGTAGTTTCCGGTTGCTTAGCTGATCATAGGCCACTGGAAACTGAAACAGCTCATCGAACAGAGGGTTTAAAGTCTTCCTGTGCACACGCGTCTGAAATTTCTTTTTCCTGTCTGGAAGAAGATAGATCTTCACATAAGGATCAGAGGTTCCTGTAAAATCTTTAGCTGGGAGATCTAAAGCTTTGATAATTTTAACAACCAGGAGTTCGTTTTCATAATCATACTGGAGCGTAAAGTTCAGTTTCCCACAGGTTCCGGAATCGTCTTCTCTGTTGCCCTCGGAGTCGACTGACTTCTGCTTATAGAGTTCTGGCTTTATCCTCCCAATGCTGGTCCTTGTTTCTCCTCTTTGTAAAACAGGTTCGGTACCCACGCTAAAGTCAACACTGGAGACGTTCATTTGCCTTGGTAGGTGTCTCCTGAAGGAATTGTGGCTGTACACACACATACACACACACACACAAAATCATTCAGGTTAGTCATCTCTGAGGTTGGTTACGAAGTGGCACATACACTCCCCCCACCAACCAGGAACAGGAAAGGATGTTATTGCCCACGGATAGGATTATTATACCTATGTCTATATCAACACTCTCACTTTGAAATGAATCAAAGAGCTACTTCGAAAAACCAGAATGGCAGCAGTTAAAAAAAGTCTAAAATTTAATAATTGAGACACACAGATGTAGAGGTTTTGCTTTTTTTCCTTTTTTTTTGCCATTTTTAAAATTAATTTATTCTTGTTACATCTCAATGGTTATCCCATCCCTTGTATCCTCCCATTCTTCCCTCCCTCCCATTTTCCCCTTATTCCCCTCCCCTATGATGTTCCTGAGGGGGATTACCTCCCCCTGTATATGCTCATAGGGTATCAAGTCTCTTCTCAGTAACCTGCTGTCCTTCCTCTGAGTGCCACCAGGTCTCCCCCTCCAGGGGACATGGTCAAATGTGAGGCACCAGAGTACGTGAGAAAGTCATATCCCACTCTCCACTCAACTGTGGAGACTGTTCTGACCATTGGCTAGATCTGGGTAGGGGTTTAAAGTTTACCGCCTGTATTGTCCTTCGCTGGTGCGAGGTTTCGCTTTTTTTTCACTCATAAATACATTATTAAACACCACTGTGAAGAAACAGGATTCTCAGCGAAGTTCTATTCCACAAGAATTACACATGCCTTTATTCATCTGCTCACATCTGGACAGGAGAAGGTTATTTGCTTGGTCTTTTTCTTTACATCTGTATGCTTAAGTTTCGTGTTTTAGTAACTCCACTACTAACTAAAACAAAATCCTATAAGCACATTGTCCTTACACGCTGATTATTGCCCATCTTTAAGATAACCAGATGTGCATTTACTTTAAAGATCAACAGAGTTGTGACAACCCAAGTGAGTGTGTTTCTCTTATTTGACTTAGAGTGAGCTTCAAAGCTTTAAGCACAAAAGAAGAATGCACAAATTTAATACTCGGGGCCAAAGATAACAGCCTTAAAAATTCAAACTGAATCTCTCATAGTCATTATTACCCATCTACATTTATATTTGCAAGACATTAAGTATGCAGGTCTTGTTAGTGCCATGTAAGTGAAACTTGAATTGAGATCCATTTCCCTTCTATGCCCTCTGTGATTTCTATGTGGCATGAGCTATGCCAACCCATGAGCTTCTTACAGGATTCATTTACATGTACTCTGGTCTCTTCTCTCTTAAGTCTATCCATCAGAAAAGTTTACAGTTTTGGACTGCAATGCCCGGGTAAGTTAGATTGTTTCTCAGATATGCCTCAGCCACATAATATTCATGCCATCCTTCTAAATCTTCAAGATTCCAAAAACAGATGTGGTAGCTACCCTCTCTCTAAGTCAAACACATTCATTATTTTCTCCCTTTTGCTGCCAGAGTCATTCTCTCTCCTACAATTTCTAACAGGAATCAATAATGTGTTGTGTTGAGTAACCATGGAATACTGAAAAAATATTCACATATGGTTTATAGACCATTTTCACTTAAACAGTATATATAACCTACTTATCTACATTAAACTTCAGACCTTACCTGGTCGGAATGTCTTTTTTTTTTATTTTTAAAGATTAAATGTATTTTTATTTTTTTACATACATATTTATATTATTACACACACACACATATATATAATAAACTACATAAAGCAAGAAGAACCATGAAACAATCAGGAATTATATAAATGTTACATTCATAGTGTTTTGGCTATTTGTGTTTGGAAGTCTTGAAGAAAACATCTTTCCTATCTTGGTGTATCTAAAATTCTGAATGTAAATCAATACCTATCGTATCTCATCATTATCAGCTTAAAATATCTATCTAGACCTAAAAACATCTTAACCCCTAAACAATTAAGCTTAATTGTAAAACTAAAGTATCTGGTCTTCAGCTCCAACGTTATAGAGAGTTTTGGGTGACTCTTCAGGCAGCAAATGGTCTCTGTCATCTTCTCATTTGGGGAGCTACTAACCTGGTTGGAGTATCTTAAGGTATATTTTTGGAGGTCTTCCCCCCACTTCTTTAAATAGCTATCTAAAACTGAAATGGAATAAGGGTGCTGCATTTATAAGCCAAATTATAACTATTCCATGGTATAAAATACTCTAATAAGTATATTATTATAGAATATTTTGTTATATATATTCAATATATACCAAAAACAGTAACATAAACATTGTAACAATTTATTCTATATTGTATAATAATAATAATGACTAAGTAAAATTTTGAGCATAATTGAAAAATTATTTTTACAGAAAGAAATATACTAGAAATATTAGGTCAGATTAAAACAGCTATTAATTAAAACTATAATTAATTTAAAACTCAACACTTCAATTTTTGTAAGTGAATATATAACATGTATATGAAAGCTTTTACTAAAACTTGGAGACTGTGAATCTTGAAGCAACCTGTCTTCTTAGACCTATCTCATTATAATTTATTAGACATGCTATAATGAATATAGACCCTAAACCAATCCCCAAATAAAATGTCAGAAGCCTGAATTATATTCAGAGTAAGGTCAGAGAGGACTTATGAAACGGGAGAAAAAAATTTCCATAGGCGCCATTGTTGTTATGAAGCATTAAAGTGGCCCATCACAATCCAATTTGCGAATAAAGTCCAGGGTGCAAATCACACTGCATAATAGAGCAACCCTCAGCTTCTTGAGAAGGTTCATTAAACAACAATATTCTTATTAAAATTACTTCACTTGTCCAACAACTTTGATTCATATGAATAGAGCCTGAAATAAGTTAATTGTTGAATTTATAAGCTCATTTTATAATTTCAAAGACTTTCAGATGTAATAATTTAATTCCTTTTCCTTCTCTCCAAACTTAGAATTTTTTTCTTTATGCCTCTGAGTGTGATGTGCACGGTTGTAAAGCATCTAATAGGACTGCCTTCTACAAAGCCTCTTCTAACAGAATTAAAAACTGTAGTGTCACTTTTGTTCAAGCAGCAGTGTCCTAATTACAGGGTGAATGGTGCACATTCTAAGTCAGCAAGCTGGTTAACAAAAGCATCCACTGTTACAATGCTGAACTATCACCATGACAACGCACAGCTTTCTCCCTCTTTCCCCCCCCTCTTCTCTTTTGGAATGACAGTGATTAGCAAATGTTCAGATAACGAAAATGTGAACCGCTGCACCACTTAGCCCTCAGTCTTCAAGGGGATCCACGCAAGCACTCGGGGAGAAGCACTGGACTGTAAAGGACTGCTATTGGGCCTCGGTGGTCTTACATGAGTCTAATTGCACAAGTCGCCCAGGGTATGGATGCTCTCTATACGTTATTGCTTCATAGAAACCTGCCCCAGACTTCTTGTGTGGCTGCTGATGTTTTCTACTGTGCCTTTGCCTGGGATATTCCACTGTTCTTGTTACCCTGTTACCACTTTACACACTTCAGAAATAAATGCTACTCTGCTGACTCGTCGGCTGAGCACTTCCTCATGGTAATAACCTGTTATTAGGCCCGTAGTATTGATACTTCAAATTATTCTCTTGAAACGCCATGTTAGTTTAGTCTCCTTCCACAACTCTCTGGACACTTCTATTCTGATTGCCATGGTATACATGTGTCTTCCCAAAGTTTGATCTGTAAGTTGAGTGGACTACTTCTCTGTAGTGGTGTTTGTATCTTAATCACTATTATGCAGACAGTTGGATTATGTCTTATTAACTGGAAACTGTTCCACGGCTCCAACTTTGAGCATACCTCTGATCAATATCTTCTACCTTTCCGTGGTCTTTTGAGACATACTGAACACTTGTCATCAGGTAGGAAGACTGAGCGGTGCAGAGACAGAAAGGAACATTTGTGATGAACGAAGCAAGACATAGCAGCGAGTGATGATCTGGTGTGAGATGAAGACTTTGGTTGTTGACTTAGGTAGGGTTTCTACCACTGTGACAAAAATACCATGACCAAAACCAACACGGGGAGAAAAGGGTTTGTTTCACCTTACACTTTTCAGGAACACTCTGTTACTGTCGGGGGATCCAGGGCAGGAACTCAAGGCAGGAACCTGGAGGCAGGAACGGACGCAGAAGCCGTGGAGGAATGTTGTTTACTGGCTTGCTTCTTATGGCTTGCTCAGTTTGCTTTTTTAAAAAAAATACAACTCAGGACCACCTTCCCAGGATTTGCATCACCCAAAAGTCCTGGACCCTCCCATATCAATCAGTAATCAAGAAAATTTCTCACAGACTTGCTACAGGTAGTCTGGATGGAAGCATCCGAAGGATTGAGGGTCCACTTCCCTCTCTAACTTGTGCCAAGTTGACAAAATCAAAACAAAACAAAACAACTATCACATTTGACTCCTTGTCAACTTGGCACAAAAATACATCTATCTGTCTTCAATGGTAAACATTTCTTTCTTGTTCAACCGTAAGATCTCATATAACATCACAATGTAAAGTATAAATAACAGTAGAAGTCTCACAGCTTTTTAAAATTCAAACATTTTGAAAGTTCAGTTTCTTTAAAACACTCAGAATCTCTCAATTGTGGGCTACTATAAAATAGAAAACTAGTTACATATTTTCTTACTTCAAGAATAAAGAACTGGGAAATAATCACAATCAAATCAGACCAACATTCAAGTTTCTAGGTATAAATACAAGTACAGAACTCAAAGGAAAGCCTTACAAGTAGACTGAGTCAAGCAGAAGACAGACTATCAGGACTCGAAGATAAAGTAGAAGAACGAGGCTGAATAATAAAGGAATATGAAAAAAAATTAAAACACAAGAAACATACAGGAAATGTGGGACTCGATAAAAAGACCAAACCATTGAATTATATACATAGGTGATGGAAGAGAAACTCAAGCCTAGAACATACCATTAACAAAATCACAGAAGAAAACCTCCCCAAACTAAGGAAAACCGCACACACACAGATAGAAGAAGCACACAAAACATCGAATGGGCAAGAGCAGAAAAGAAAATCCTCATGGTCTATCATAATTAAAATACTAAATATGCAGAAAAATGGAAAGCTGCAGGAGAGAAAAAAAATGCAAGTCACATACGAAAGAAAACTCATCAGAACAGCAGAGGAGTGTCAACAACAATATTGTTGAGACTTCTGAGAGCAATTTCTCTGCCATGCTTTGCAGCAGCTACCTGGAGCTTGTGACACTTGCAATCCTACTGTTCTTCCCTTTGTTTTGTCATCGGATCCTTAGGTTTACAGGTGTGCTGTAGCTGTCTTAATTTGGGCTATGGCAGCTGGCTATCACTTATTCTCTGTATTTTTTTAACCAGTTGTAGATTTCTTTATTAATCTCCATTTACTCCTAAAAGAAGTTTCTTTGATGGAGGATGAGAGGTATTATCCCACTAATTTCTCAGAGGCACAACTGATCTTCTGGTTTCTACCAGTTAACCCAGGCATTTAAATTTTATTCCTTCTCAAGTCTCTGAGTGGAGTTAGTTAGGGGACCAGATAGTTTAGTTTTATAATCAATTTTAGCTGGTTAGGAGATAAATCTTTTTAGGTCAAGATAAAGGAGTTAAGTTAATAGAGATGAGAGATAATGGATATAGAATTTCATTCAGAAATTTAGACCCAACAAGATAAGAAAGATGTTTATTTCAAATTTGATAAATACAAATAGCCAAATCACTATGAATGCAACATTTATATAACCCGTAATTGTCTCATGGTTGTCCCTGCTGTATGTATTTTATTTGATTCATGTGTAATAAAATAAATATATATGTTAAAAAGGAAAAAAAAAAGAATAGCAGAGGATTTCCTACTGGAAACTTTGAAAGCAGGAAGAGTCTGAGGCAATGCATTCCAAGATCTGAAAGACCATGATTGCCAATCATGATCAGTATATCCTGCAAAATTATCCCTCCTAGTTGAAGGAGAAAGAAAAGTTTTCCATGGTAGAAATAGCCTACAAATTATTTATATACAGTAGATCAAAGCTAAAGATGGCAGAGGAAGCAATATTTCAGGCTGAAAAGAGCAATGAGCACAACAGAGATTGTGGAAAGAATTACAAAGTTATAATTATTAAAACATGAAGTACTACTGAAAACTGAAAACACAAACAACACCAGATATCAACAATATGATGATTGCAATTAACACACACTTCAACAATAACTTTAAATATTAATGGTCTTGATTCTCCTAGCAAAAAACACAAGCCATTAAATTATAGAGCCATAGTAATAAAACAGTATGTTACTGGCACAAAAACAGACACATAGACCAATGAAATGAAATCAAAGATGAGTACAGTAACATCAGCCACTTAATTTTTGACAAAGATCCCAGAAACATAATGTGAAGAAAGGAATTCATTTTCAATAAATGGTTCTAGGAAAACTGAATGTTCACATGCAGAAGAATGAAATTAGACCCATATCTATCAATTTGCACAAAAACCAGATACAAATGGATCAAAGTCCTAAATGTCAAACCTGGAACATTGAAACTGCTAGACAAAAACATAGGCAGTGCCCTACATGATATAGGTGCAGGAAAGGACACTATGAATAGGGCTCCGGTTGCCCAAGAATTGTAAGGCCAAAAATTAACAAGTGGGAGTTCATAAAACTAAAAAGCTTTAGGAGTGCTAAAAAATCAATCAGGTGAAGATGAAGTACACTAAATGAGAGAAAAAAATCTTTGCCAGCTGCACATCTGACAGAGTATTAACATCTAGAATATACAAAGATCAAAAAACAAAATCTGGGACCCGAACAGGGAGTTCTCAATGCATAACTAAGAAATATCATCATTCCTACCAATTAAGGAGATAAAATTTAAAACAACTTTGAGATTTCATTTTACCCCAGTCAGAATGGCGAAGATCAACAAAACAACCAACAAACTGACAACAAATACTGGAGGGGATGCAGTGGTGGGGTACTGGGGGGGGATGAAAAGGACCCTCCTTCACTGTTGGGGGTATTGCAAACTGGTCCAGCCACTCTGGAAATCAGTGTGGAGAATTCCTAAAAGAGCTAAAAATGAGCCCACCATGTGACCCAGCTTTAACACCTGTTGGCATATGTGTGAAGGATTGGACATTCTACTCCACCGATACTCGCTCATTGATGCTCTCTCTATTCACAGTAGCTAGGCTCTGGAAACAACCTAAATGTGTTTCAGCAGGCAAATGGACAATGAAAATGTGGTACACATACATATGAAATTTCCTAGTAGATTGATGGAACTAGAAAAATTGTGTCAAGTGAGTTAAGCCAGTCTCAGAAAGACAAACATTGCATGGATAGCTCATCGAAGGCTCATAACTCCAAATCTTCAGATGTGAGAATATATCCTGCAGTAACTATAAAACCCAGGAAAGTAAAAAGGGACCATTTCCAGGGTGGAGGAGCAATAAATGGGGAATACCAGAGTGCACGTGATCTGAAGTGGGGAATGGGAAGATTGGTGGGGCTTTAATTAGGTATTTGAAGAGATATAAATAAAGAAGATGGAGGAGGGAAAAAAAAACAGAGGGTAAGGATGTCTGAAAAAGTCATAAAAAGTAATACAATTATTATTTACCTAAAATATTTATATAATAAATATAAGTCAGTTCGCCATAATTTACATTAACATTTTCTATCTTGGTTGGCAATGCTCCTTCCAAGAACAAAACCTGACTATCTGACAAAAACCTTAACACTAGTCATGAGAAGCCTTCTTTTGAGTCAGAGAGTCCAAAAGAATCCCAAAACATTATAGACTACTGTTATTGCCTTTGGCTGTCTCTCCCCGCACCCCAACACACACACAAGGGAGGTTAAGTCCTTATTGCTGACGACACCATGCACTTAAGACACAATCCAGGAGCCTTGAGAAAGATATGACTTGAAAGCCTACTCCCTGGGTAGGAAGGAAGGAAGCAAACACTAGACCTTTCCCAGCTATGGCATCTATGAACCACAAAGATGACTAGCACGGCTTGATAACTCTATGGGGTTCGTTCCTGCCATATCTTGGAGGCGATCAACAGTTCTCCAAAACGGAAGTCCCACTCAGCAAAGCGGGAAGCCATGCCTGGTACCGGAAACCTCGCCAGCTACGCAGGACTAGTGAAGTCATAAATCTTAGAGGTCCTAAGACTGTATTAGTAAGCCATCAAAGTCATTCATTTCTCAATATTTGTCCTAATACCCAGAGTAGTTCTCACCCCTCATCCAGGAAGCTTCTCTTGTAACAGAGGGAAACTGCCACAGAAAAACACAACCAACAAAGTGCACCGATGTGGGGCCCAGTCCCAAATATGATACATCAATAAAACGTTCCTGCGCTCAAGGCTCAGCAAACACTGAGGAAAGGGGGGGGGGGCAAAAAGGTGGTAAGATCAGGGAGTTTGCTGTATGACTGTGTCTCCCAGAAATGTCAGAAGCTACATCTGTAAAGTCTCACCAACATGACTGCATAAACGTGAGCATACTAACCAAGGACAATACAAGTAGTAAGCATCAAACCCCTACTGTGATCTAGCCAATGGCCAGGACATTCTCCACAGTTAGGTGGAGAGCGGGGACTGACTCTGACATGAACCCTGGTGCCCCATATTTGACCACCTCCCCTTGGTGGGGAGGCCTGGTGGCACTCAAAGAAAGAATAAGCAGGCTACCAAGACGAGACTTGATAGCCTATGACCATATAGTGGGGGAGGAGGTCCCCTTCGGTCACAGACCTGGGGGGGGGTTAGGTAATAGGGTGAAAGAGGGAGGGAGGGAGAAACAGGTGGATACAAGAGATGGGATAACAACTGAGTTGTAAACTGAATAAATTAATAATAAAAAAGAAACAACAACAATAGACATGCCAAAGAGGATGGGGGAAGTCCATAGGGCCTCACTCCTACACAAAGAACCACAGGCAACTAAGGGGATGCTGAAGGCAAGAGAAATAGCCTTTGCCAGGGAAGAACATGCCAATTGGTTAACCGATACCTAATGGTCAGTCCTGAAAACATATAACATTGTGTAGACTGAGTAGTGCTTATGCATTTATGAATGTATATACATACACATTATATAATCTATAATTATATATATATAAAACAATTAATGAAAAAGTCCATGAATTTGAAAGAGAGCAAGTAGAGATATATAGCAAGGGTTTGGATAGAGGAAGAGCAAAGGGTGAATGATGTAATTACATTAAACACACAAAGGTAAAAGAATTTTTAAAAATTATCAATAATATGATTAATATAACAAATCTTAGACTAACTTTATATTATTTCTAGGACCTTAAAAAGTGTTCTGACCTGTTGCGGGATATTTGATCCCATTGTGATCCCCGAGATTGTGAACTGTAAAAATCTGTTTGTTGTTTGGCATGGTTCAGCCCTAACACACAATTTTAATCCAAGAATTTTCTGTTTATTGTAAACAGGTGATTAAGGTGTGGTTCAGCCAGTCCTACCACACACTATTAATTCAAGAGCTTTCGGCACACAGGATTTAACAGTTAACCCTAGGTCAAGAGGTGGAGCAAGAAACCAGCTGACATGGGTTAAACAGCAGGAGGGACCTTGAGTTGAAGGATATTTAAGACAGTGTGGATAAATAAGGAGGGGCTTTTTGAGCTTTGAGCTAGCAAGTTCTTGGCCTTGGGCTTTTGGTCTTTTCCTCCTGGGCTGTCAACTGAGCCAGTGAGGTTTTGGGAATTTTTTTTTCTTTGAGATGTGAGCTGAACAGAAAGGTCAGCTGGGTGCTTTCTCTGTCTCTCTGAGGCAGCAGGTTTTCACCCCAGCATCAGGTTCCTGAGTCTTCTTTGGTAAATCAAATGGTTGGCATTTTCATTTATTTAAAACATCGCTGATCAAATGTACTTTGGCCTTAATTTTCTGCACTCAGTGTTCCAGTTTAGGTGAGCTGAGCTGGGTTCTGAGGGGCAGGTGGAAGCTGGAGCTGAGCTGATCGACTCTCTGCCGCCCTCTTTGGCGCCCTGTCCCCTCCTCCTGCTTCAGGACAAGGTACTTGGCCAATACCTGCTTTCTCTTCTGTCTGTCGTTCCTCAGTATTTTATGAGACTGTGATATTCATAATATCAACAAAGTATTATTCATCTTATGCTTATAAGTGAAAACATTATGAGACCATACAAATGACTGTTTATGTAAGTGATTCATGATAGGGTCCTTGTGACGAATACTAATGAAACTTCCCAGGGCTTATCTATGTCATACAGAAGAAACATCCAGCCAACCAAAAACTAATGCTTCTATAGAAAGAAATACTATTTATTAGTGCCAGAAAACTAACATGGTTTCCAACTTGAGAACTTTGTTCTCTGGTTGTTGTATTTGGTACAGCCTTGATCAAAGGAGGTACCCCAGTTGAAAAACGATGCATGCGCACAGACAACCCTTCATAGGTGCGCTGGTGCGCTGAGTTCACAGCCACAGGCCTCATGCACTCTGAGTCCAGGGACATTGACCTCAGTCTTGTCTATTGTTCTGGATAAACATTGCTTCTTGATATCCTAGCTAACTACATATTTTTCCAAATGCTTCCCTTATTATTATTATTATTTTATTATTATTATCATTATGTCTTATTTTCTATTCCTTACAATGGCCCGGAATGAGTCATTTCAGTGTTTTGTTGTCCTTTGAAAGAAATCTAATTTATATATATAAAAAAACTTACAGTCAATAAAATTACACAGTTTTACATAATTTTTCATTTTCCTTATAACAAGGTACACTGAATTATTCTTTGTGAAATTGTGCATGGTCATTTCATGAATTGCTTTCTTAATCAATCATAGTTAATTCCACCAGAACATGTGGTCATCATTTATCTCGTACACATTTCCCTGCTTTTGTTCGTGTGCAGTTACATCTCTCATGTTTTCTAATCATTTCATGGGTCCTCAGAATCCTTGAACAGTGATGAACTTATGCAGTTCTGCATCTTCAACAGATTATTGTCCCAGTGACTATTTATTTTATCTTTACACCACTAATGAATGAACAGAAAATTGGTTTCCATACTCGTCCTGTGAGTACATCACCATTAATCTCTTTCTAATTTGGGCACGGCGTTCCCTCACCACTTGATGTCTAGAAGAGTAAACAGAAGTGGAGCAGATCAGCCAATCAAAAGCATCCTCCTGACAATTGCTCTGTACCTACACAGTGCTGGAGGATAGGAGGGCAGAAAAGAAGGTTACATGTCCTTATAGTTTGAGGATTTAACATTTGAAAACGGAACATGTTTTCAAAAGGACAGCTTTTGAGCGTCTCAGTCATGGTTTTTAAGGCCTCATATACTCCGATTCCAGATGAATCTGCCTATATTGCCACAAAATTGCTCTTTTGTTAGCAGGACATTGTGTTCTATGACTTCATGTGTTTCCATCAGTGGAACATTCTTTAATCTCCACGACTCATCTGGAAATAATCTCTCTGTGCTCTGAAGCTCACTTTCTCCACCACACAGGTGACATTTATAGTTACTTATACTGAGGTCGGTATCACACGATGTACATTTCTTTACAGATCCTCGGAGGCTCCAAGTGGGTAGAGGACAGAACACATTGACTACACCCAGAAGTACACATATAAACATTCTGGGTGAATGAAAGGTCAATCAAAATGGACACATGGGACATTCAGTAATGAGGAAAAACACATGTGGAGCTGAGTAGTTTTTCCGACAGCGGGAGGGATTTGAAAATGGGGACGAGAAATCAAAATTTTTTCCAGTGTCCGGCAATGCCGCTAATTCATAGACTTGTCAGAATGTTATTTCAATAGAGAAAGGGATAATTGAGACTTGAAAGAGCATGATGTCATCTCCTGTTTGAACTAATAAGACCAGGAAACAGAAAATTAAAGTTCAGTTTGTTTTGGATCTGTGTGCATGTATATGCATGTAGCTTTGATTTTGCCATATGTCAGACAAAATTGGCATTTGAGCCGGATGATTTGATTTATCATAAAGTAATCTCCATTTCATGTTGACGAACTCTACGGATCTATTTCCCGTATCACGGTAATAGATAACATGAAGAAGTGGCCGATGGAGTTGAGGACTCTTGAGGAATGGCAACAGTGAAAGGTTCTGTGAGGCATTCATCCCAAGCCGAGCAGATTTGGAATCCCAGCTCGAATAATTCACAATAGCCACCCCCACCTTTAGATCTTTAACTAAAGTGGAACAAGCAGGAAGATACTTTTCAACTCCAAACTGCTTGTCTTCAGATGACACGACAACTCAGTTTTATTTGTACAAAAGCCACATTATGTTTAAAAATCGAAATGTTTCATCCGTCTGGATAAAATTTGAATTCTCATTCCTCGTAGCTTTCATTATGTCAGGCAAAATATTTAATCTCCCTGGGCTTCGGCTAATTCACAAATAACAGAGGCAGTCACGAATCCTTGCCGCGGGATGGCGAAGGCACAGCGAATAAGAGGGCTAAGTTCTCCAAGAGCTCCTTCCGCCTTCTACAACCTTCCCCACAGACAAGTGCGCTTCGGGAGGCACGTGAACTGGCAACATTCCTACGACATTCCTGAGCTGTACAGTGCTCCTTCAGTTAGAAAATACCAGATGTGTATACCTCTTTTTATGTTTCCTAAGACTGAGAGAGGGAAAGCTTTCTGACTTAATAGCTGTGTATTTTTTTTTTGCATTTAATTACTGAAAAATCCAAGAACAGAATTATTTCTCTTGACTGCAAGAGAGACCATTCTGTCTCCAGAGCCTGGCCTTCATGTGCGTTTTCAGCACATCGTCTTTCATTCTCCCTTCACTAGGGATAATCAGATGGACTCTTTATACCCAGACGATAGTATTTTGGAGATAAAGTTTCACTTCAGTGCTGTTTTCCGAAACAGACCACATCCATCATCTTCATCACCTGGGTTTATTTATGTGAGGTGTATACCTATCAACTAAAGTTGAATAATTCTGAACACCAAGCTGTCATTTATTCATAATTGTTAGGACAGTAGTTCCTCTCATCCTGTTTTACATTCTCTGGTCTTTGTCAACTGTTGTCTTGGTTACCAGTGGCAAACTGAGGCCTGGAAATATTGAATGGAACATTTCAGAAGTAAACAATTCATAAATTGTAAAAATGAATATTGTTCTGACTGGTGAGTGAATTATTGCTGACTTTGCTCTGTCTCCTGGAGATGTGGCTCACTCTGCTGCCCCCACATCCATGCAGTACTCGCCACCTGCTTCTCAGTCTCTAATATGTCATCCTGGTCATCAGATACACTGCTGTCATATTGCCATGCATTCATTCGAATTACTCTGATGTTGAAGTCCAACACGATGTCACAATGCCTACATCATTAATTTCCCTTCATTGTATAATGAGGAAATACTGTTGCATACCACAAGGAGAAAGCTAGTATATATAATAAAATACAATATTTTGAGACAAAGGGATCAGACTTATACAGTTTTAATTATCATTGTTCTATTTCACTACTAATCGCTACTGTTGCTATCACATCACTATAGGTGTGTACACATAGAAAAACATAGCATTTATAGAACTTGGTGCTTTCAGGAATCCACTGGGGTCTCAGAGCTGCTCCTTTTAAAAACCGCTTTGTGATTTTCAGGGATAATAGCATACTAATCAAGGAGGCATATGGGATCACTTCACACATATGCGCAGAGTTTTGAATGACCATAAATGCCACTTGTTAAAAATGTTCTCAGAATAACTAGTTAGCAGCTGTTGCTTGCTTGTAAATTTTAACCAGCACAGCAGGCTAGCCCGAGAGATAGCTCTACCTGTGTCCTTATGTCCTGAAGTTCCTTATGTCAGTGGTAACAGTTTCTTAACTCATCTCTCTGGAACACATTTCAGAAAGAAGTGTGTGCTGCATGGTGTACCTGTGGCATTTCTGCTCCTGTAGAATTGCCTAGCATGAAAGTGTCATCCACATGGGCTCAGATAGAGTGCATATCTGTATTTACAGTTTAGGTGCTAACTAACCGCAGACTAAAAACTATCCTCTGGTTTTATTATGAGCGGCTAGTGTGTGTGTGTGTGTGTGTGTGTGTGTGTGTGTGTGTGTGTGTGTGTGTGTGTGTGT
>OU015748.1:113606522-113631125 GCA_907169655.1 Acomys percivali
TGTGTGTGTGTGTGTGTGTGTGTGTGTGTGTGTGTGTGTGTGTGTGTACTCTATCTGTGATACATATTTTCAATGGCTGTTTGTATACTATTTAACAAAATTAAATTGAAAACTTGTAAGTGGCAGTTGTGAGCTGATAACATTTCAAGGGCAAGAGTTAAATAACTAGTGTGATATAATTCTACCGACTACCAAATCCTTTCCATGTCCCTCCCTATCTGCTTCTTTGCCTTTGATTTACTCCCTGCCTCCTCGTCTGTGTCCTGCCCTTTGTCTCCTGATTGTCTCATTTGCTGGTGTGTTTCCTTACTCCCTGCTCCTCCTTTCTCTTTTCCCCTCCCATTCTTGCTGTTAATTTTTTCCTGTTTCTTTTCTGTTCTCTCTTCCTACTCATGTGTTTGCTCTTCTGGAGTCACACCCACCCATGGGGGGGTGGTGGTGGTCACACATGTGACCTTTCCTTACCGGGATGAAGATGTAGGCTCTGTGGTTTGTCTTTGCACACGAGCGTGTTTAATTAAGTGCTCCTTTAAAGCAGTCTGCACTTCTGCTGGGATATCGGGGGAAGTGTGGCTAATTTTGATCGCAGGCTCAATCGCTTTTGGTGCTGGTTTTTCATTTTCTTCAACTTCTTTTTTCTCTTCAGTCTCAAAAACTTCAGTTGGAGCACTCGAGATGCTTCGTGGAAGGGCACTGATATTGGTGGCCACGAGCTTGCTTTTCCAGCACGGCCAGCACAACTTCCAGAAGACAAACAGGGAGACAACCAACAAGGCCAGGCCACAGAAGCTTACAACGACTGCTAGCAGGCTGACTGAGATATCTGGGGAGAGAAAAAAAAATCACAACAGAAAGTACAATCAATAGACATTATAATAAGGAGCAGAAAGAGTGATGTGATTAAGATAATGGGGCAGGGCGGGGGGGGGGGAGGATCAAAGAGTTTTATCATATGAAAAACTATCAGCTGAATTCAGAGAACGCGTTAGTCATAGCCAAGCACACCACTAGGGATTCAAGACTTTGCAGGTAAAGGTTAACCAGCTTGCCTCCTCCTATAAAGCCAGAAAGTTAAACCCTGAACCTGTAGAAGATAGAAACTATTTGCTTCCTCTTTGAGTTAATGACCTCCTTCCCCTGTCTATGCAGAGAATAGCACTAACTACTTACTAGTCAATATTTCTGTGCACACACGAGAATAACACCATGAATACATACTGAGACGTTCAAACTCTGTGTTTTTTAATAAATTTATACACAGGCATAAAAATAAACCTCTCACCCTCATGAATTATCCAGTCTTGGGTGTTCTCGAGTGGCAAAAGAAAACAAAGACAGAGTCTTGTGAGCTACTGAATCTGCCAGCAACTCAGTCTTGAACTTCATAGCCTCAGACCATGAGAAACACACTTCTGCTCTTTATATGATGCCCAGTTAATACTATTTTGCAATAGAAACTTGACTAGGTTAAGAAATTCTTACTCATGAATAAAAAAATATTAAATAACTATACCATGAATTTATGCCTATGTGACTTTATTGACAGAAATACATTTTAAAAGCCGAGGCTGAATCAACAAATAAATGAAGAAAAAGCAGCGAAATAGCTATTTAGAAGAACTTTAAATTAGTTATGTATATAATTTATTTTCCAGGAGTGAGCATAGCTCCCCACTTCTTTGCTGTGGGCTGCACACCCTCACGGCCACATTCTCTTTATGAGTGTTATTAACAGTGAAGGTGATGGAAGTCGACAGTGATGAGCTGTAGTCACAGCATGTAACCTTGACATGGTTCTATGGTCACCATGCCTCATGCGAACAGCTCATTTAATCATGATAAAAAAAAAATCAGACAAGTTCCAAGAAACAGAAGTTCTAAGAACAGCCAACCAGTATTCCTACAGGTCACCAAGTCCAGCTACAAAAGTTTGGGGGAAATGTCCCAGTGAAGGAGCATCTAAGCAGACTTAGTCACAACATGGAGTAAATCATCTTGGTTAGGGTCCTGAAATGGAAAAAGACTATTAGCCAAAGGTGAAGGAAATCTCAAAGAAAAGGTATGGACTTTAGTCTCTCAGTACCAGTATATGTGTAATATCAATGTGTCATTTCTTCATAAGCCATGCATATTAGGAGAAAATGGTCATGGAGATGACATGAGTCTTACTTTGTTGTTTTTCTGTAAGTCTTAAACTGTTTGAAAACACAAAGTCTAAACGAAGAAAAATTAATCTTCTCATTCCCCGTTTTTATCTTTCTAAAGTGACCCAAATTAGCCACATGGTTTTATAGCATTATTAAAATTTTGAATGTCAAATAGATTCTCAATAAAGGACAATTTTTCTAGATTTGATTAACCTTATGATTTTTATTACCAATTTTATTTACACTCAATATAAAATATAAATCCAATTTCTTCTGTTTGTTTTAAATAAGAATGTTAGGAATATATCACAGATTGTGTCTGTCTCTTGTCCCTTTCTAAATTAATATCTTGAAGTAGTAACAGTCAATACTTCAAAATATGACTCTATTTGAGAAAAGGGACTTTTTGGTAATTATGATAAAATCAAGTAATACGAACCAGTCTTCCTCCACTGATGCTCATGTTTAAAGAGGAGAAGAGGCGAGGAGGACACAGATACACACAGATAGAAAATCTCATAAAGGCATAGGCACAATGACAGCCATCACTGGCTATCTTAATTGGGATTTCTACTACTGAGACAAAACATCATGACCAAGCAGTACACTAATACTGAATAATTCCAAATTCCTTTAAACACCGTTGTAAATACAATATGTCAAATTCTTTGGAATTAGCCAGTGACACTAACTGGATATGTATGTCCAAGTCTGGTACTTAAAGACAAAAATATGTCTTATAAAATCTTAAATATTCAAAATTATATAATACTATTTAATATAAATTGTTTTTATGCGTAATTCTTCCTTCAATTTGCCTTTTTACCTAGATATTAGTTCTAATTTCTCGTTGATGTAATTCTCTATGATAAGTCATCCAAACAGATATATAGCTTAAGCCCAGTGTTTGGGAGTGTAATACAGCTACACTGAGCATCTTTGTCTCTTTCTACTTGTATGAATATTTGTGACTGATTTTTCTAAAGCAAAAGTCTCAAAATAGAATTCCTTGGTCAATTATAAACTTAGTTTTATTTGGCTCTTACTAGTATTTAGATTTGGTAGATATTTTCATAGTTCCAAAAAGAGTCCCATATGGGTTTATAAGTTCTGCAATTTTAGAGAAATATTGTCTCTTAATTTTCACTAATCTTCTAAAGCTTTGTGTCCTCCTGACTGAAATGAAAGCTCTTCCATATTTTTTTTACTACTACATAGTTATAAAAATACAATGTATTTGGCATGCTGTAATGGACATTAATATTTCCCTTAATTTTCTCTATCTTACTCGAGCACCTACCAAGTGCTTCCTACTTGTACCCTACTGATCAGGAAGGCTTTATTTAACATTTTAGAGTTTTTTTTTAGTTCATTTATTATTTTTACTGGTGTATTACCCATTAGCACCATAACTTGAGGAAAAGAGAAAAAAAGT
This sequence comes from Acomys percivali, assembly GCA_907169655.1. NCBI lineage: Eukaryota > Metazoa > Chordata > Mammalia > Rodentia > Muridae > Acomys > Acomys percivali. The sequence continues at coordinate 113,610,105 of OU015748.1, forward strand.
ATGATATTAATGTGCTCCCTGTCTATTAACTGTATTTTAAAAGATGAATAAAGGTAGCGCCATGTCTGCTATGCTTCTTCTAAAGCACTCCCTGAGGCTCATAGCTTGGAAATGTTATGGCAAATGCAGTAGGGCTGCAATGAGGCCAAATTAGAGTTGCTGTCGTCACAAGGGCCCTGGTTTAATACTGGGTTGATGCTATGCCAAGAGTGGTTAGTTACTGAAGGGTAATTGTTTCATTGTTGTTGTTTGTTTTTAATTTTAGTTTAACTGAGGTCTTTACTTTTGAAAGTTTAATTAAATTAAAAAAAAATTTATTCAGATTTACATCCCGATTGTTATCCCCTCACTTGTACCTTCCTGTTCCCACCCTCCCCTCCTCTTCTCCCCTGTTCCCCTCCCCTAGACCACTGACAGAAGGGGACCTTCTTCCCCACCATATGACCACAGGCTATCAGGTCTCATCTGGATAGCCTGCTTCCCCTGAAGGGTAATTGTTAAGCTTGTGAGCCCTGGCCCAGCGTAAAGGCCCTTGACATCAGAGTTATTAGCCTTAGAATGATGAAAATAGTCTTTATTTATAAATTATATAATCTGTGTTATTGTTGCAGTAACATAAAACAGATCCAATCCTATGGTCTTCATATATTTTCTATATCATTTACCTTATTCTTTCTTTATACTTTGAAATTAAAGTTTTCAATGAGTTATTCCAACAAAGTTGGAGCTAAGAGCCAAGTTGTTGACCTGTAGGATTATATGGGATGGGCATAGTGTTCAATAGTCATTGGAAATATGGCTCCCTTTCCTAATGGGGTACAAGTTTGAGTGGAAAATCCATTAATAGCACTGTCCCAAAGAGGTGGCTTTGGCATTCATAAGTACTCAGTTTAGTTAAGAGCCCTGTGGGACGTACTCTGGTGCCTCATATTTGACCACGTCCCCTGAATAGGGAGACCTGGTGGCACCGAGGAAGGATAGCGGGCTACTAAGAAGAGATTTGATACCCTATGAGCATATACAGGGGGAGGAGGTCCCCCTCAGTCACAGTCATAGGGGAGGGGAGTAAGGGGAAAATGAGAGGGAGGGAAGAATGGGAGGATACAAGGGAGGGGATAACCATTGGATGTAATATGAATAAATTAATAAAATAAAATAAAATAAACAAACCAAACCAAAAACAAAACAAAACAAAAAAAGAGCCCTGTGGGAATCTGAGTACAGTTTTTAGTTTTCTTCTATTAGTTCTTCTTCTAAAATATTGCATCATTTCGGGAACCATCCACTACTCCTGAGAACCACACAGCATTTCTAATGACGACAGGTTATGCCATCAGCACAAACAAGACAGTGGAAAGGAACAAGTCTTGTCCTTGCAGCTCAGCTGTTTACTCTTCCACCTCTCTTGGTCTCGAATCCCTCTAGACAACTCCACATTTCGTAGGACATCTGCCAGCATCTTTGTGACCCTGCCTCTGGCTGTGGGTCCAGCTTCAATAGCTGTTCCTTGCTCTGAACAGGGTTCCTTTGCCATAATCTTCAGAGGCATCCTGCACTGGCAATGCATTCTTTCCCTCATGTTTCATCAAAGGGCAACCTATAATAATTAGGCCCAATGCTACCACTTCCCTGGGTTCCTTTCTGCCTTTTCTACTCTGAAGGCCTCCTCATCCACACCCACAGGGCAGTAGAACTGTGAAACTCCTAAAATATGATATATTTAAAAGTATTTTCATTTGGATATTAGCTATCAATATGGTATGTACTATTCACTATATTATCTGGGAATCAAGCATAGTACTATTATCTGCAACCACGTAAATAATTGGGATTACTGTAGGTCCTAATAATATACAGTGTTAATTAATTAATGCCCAGCCAGGTAAGTTACTAGTGTCAGGTTGCTACAATTTACAAACTGATTTTCAATTTTCAAAGTTTTGAGGGCTTCATATTATGGATGGAGGACTGTGCTCTTACCCTTGCTTTTCCTCTCTAGGCAGTCTCATCTTATCAACACTCCAGCAACTTGATCCTTCAGACTGGGGACACACTTACTCACCTTCTAATGTTCAGTGTCTATTTTATATGGCACGGTTAAAAAAATGTTTGTGGAGTTATTGAACGTATGCATTGGCAGTTATGTGCTTGCTAGTTGTCTCTTTGTGAGGAAAGGCCTTCAAATGAAGGGAGGTTTCCCCATGTGCTTGAGCAAAAACACCACACTGATGGAAGCACATAAGTTCTTCACTGCATGGGGCACAGGAAGTAGAAAATGAAAAAGGACTCAAGGCTAAGATACAGAAGCCCTCCAAAGCTAGGAGTAGTAGCTCAGGTCTATATATAATCCCAACACTCAGAAAGCTGAGGAATAAATGCCACAGGACTTCAAGGAAGCCTGAGCTATACAGCGAAATGCTGACTCAAATACTGAATGCACGCAAGCACACACCTGTTTCCCAATGACACAGGCTTAGTAGTTTATGTGTCACAACCCACAGATTGAGGACCGTTGCTCTATGGCTATTTAAGAGAGTGAAAAAATAAGTAACAGAGACTGTAAAGAAAAGAGGAGAAAGCTACACAGACACACACAGAGTGTGTCTTATACCCCTGCCGGTTTCAGAAATCTAAAAGCCATGGTTGTGTTGGTATAAGGGTCAGCAGGAGCTATCCATGACTGAGGTCTTGGGGTTTTTGTTGTTGTTGTTGTTGTGTGACTTCTCAGGAGAATGTGATAAATTTCAAGGGCATGGGTGCTTATATTTATGAAATGACACAGGCCTAAGTATGGGTCTGTCCTCAACAGCAGGGACTCGTGTGAGGACACAGGCTGGTGGGTGGGAGAGTCCAAGTGGGGAGCCTGACACGTGGTTTGAGAACTGGAATATTTGCCTTTGTAAATCTGTAGCACTGTTGTTCACCCCAGTGACAGGAGCTTGGGCAAGATTGCTAAAGAAGAGCGGTGAGGAGGAGAATGGGGGGACACTAAGGGAAGAGGCCTGGGGTGACATATGTGAGCACTTTGCCTTTGAATCAAGTTACTCACTGCAGTGGACAAGTTAGAAGAGTCGGCCTTCTGGAGCTGAAATTTTCAGTCTCCAAACAATTTGAGAGATTTCATTATACAACCGTCATTGTATTATATCTTGATAAGATCGGAGGTAAATGAAGCTTACAGAAATTAGGTTAGGCCTCTAGACAATCAGATTAGAACTGTCCAAGCTGTGGTTTGAGTACATACATTTGTGTAACTACTGCCCTACTGCTATCTACTTACACACCTCTGTGTGACGGTATGTGTCATAACTTACTCTTTATCATGTTTTAACACAGAAAAATAAAGCATTAGAGTTCTAGAAAAAGAAAAGGCCACTCTAAGAAGGCATCCATATCTAGAAACCTTCAGATGAATGGAATCTTGATGAAGAACAATTGATATCTGGCCTTCGTGTTTCAAAACGCGGTATTCATTATGCCTTGTCTGACCACCTTTGACACACACACACACACACACACACACACACACATACACACACACAGCTGGTGGTAATTGCTTAGAAAAGCATACATACCTAGTGTCATGCCCTCAGCTCAACAGCTACTGCTTGGTTAATACTATTTCTTTTTTCCTTTTTTTTTATTTAATTAATTTATTCTTGTTACATCTCAATGGTTATCCCATCCTTTGTATCCTCCCATTCGTTAATACTATTTCTATATGTGTCTTTCTGGATTGTTTTAGGTGTTTTTCTGTTTTTCCTTCCTTCCTTCCTTCCTTCCTTCCTTCCTTCCTTCCTTCCTTCCTTCCTTCTTTCCTCCCTCCCTTCTTTCTTTTTCTTTTCTTTTTTTTACCTTTTGTTGAGAACTTCATCTATGAGTGTTGCCTCTATATCACACTTGCCTCCCTCCATTTCCTATGGCATCCCCTCTCCCTCCAAAATTCTTGACCTCTTCTTATTATAGCTTTTAGTTTATAAAACTTAGTCATTTTAGTTTTTCGAAATGTATCAAGGTGTGATCTTAAAGATAGTGAACAACTTTGTTGATGAGTGTGTTAAGTATTTTGATTGCTGGTGGGCTTTTGTTCCCTCCTCGCATGGCCACAGTCTGTAGACCACAGACCACCCCTCTGTTTATGGCACCGTACCATAGAGAGAAGGAGAAGAGACTAAAATTCGAACCGGTGTGTTTTCTTAAATGAAAGGGCATTTAGGGATTATTGATGAAGTTAGCTTGTTTATACTATTCCTTTGGGAATTCCTGTTATAACAGTTAAGTCACAGCTCTGCTTTCTATGAACTAAGTTAATAGCGACTTAGACAGGAAGATTTTTCTCTTGTTAGTGGGAGTGGAACTGCTAACTTCAGCAGCCAGGGGCAGACACAGCGACACCAAGGAGGTCTTGCTCCACTGGCCAGTTTTTCATTCCCAGTTTTCCATGGAAAGCTGCCATGGCCACACCCTAGGAGCTGAGTGAAACTATGCAGGGGAAGGGAGGATAAGGGGGCACATCATCACGGTCTTGGAGAATATCACCTTAATATCTGGTGCATCAGATTGCTGCTCACATTCTGATGTTCCCATCTTACAACTTAGTCCGGAGGCCACACCACAGACAAAGAGTTCTATAGCTACAAGGAAAGGAGATTTGAGCACTGGCAAGCAATTACTGTTCTTTATTTCTACATTAGATATGTAATACAATCAGCCCTTGCACCATGCCTCTGAGGAGTCCCATTTTAATTTCATTTCCCTGTGCTCTTCCTTTGAGTTACAGTAAATGAAAAAAAAAAACCCTTTGAATTTTAATATCATCCTTAACCGATGATAAAATGTGTTTTAAAAAATATCTCTTGTTGCTGAGGTCACAATATGTCAGTGATTTTCAGCCTGTGGGTCACAACCCTTTTGTGGGTTACATATCAGATATTTACATTAGAAGTCATAACAGTAACGAAGTTATAGCTATAAGGTAGCAATGAAATAATTTATGGTTGGGGAGTCACCACAATAGGAGGCATCGTATTAAAGGGGTGCAGAGTTAGGAAGGTTGAGAACCATTGTGATATTTATTAGTAGTTAGGGTTTACTAAAGTTTCTAACACCAGGAAGCTTCTGTGGTGTAGTTATGCCTTCACTAAAGCAAAAGCATCCACATAAAAATCCATGTAAGAATTTCACAGTGTGAAAAAGAACGATGTACTGCAGCAACTGGTCATGTCATACTGCATCCTTATACACTGAGTTCTTAGTGGACATTGGTAGGAAAGATGATGAATAAATGTATTTGCCAACATTGCTAACACTCAACATTTTGCACAGAAAGCTATACAGAACAATAGCTAATGGATTTTATACTAGACAAGACTGAAAGCCCAATCCTGTCCATGACAGTGTCTGAAAATGGCTAATGAACAAAGGCATCATGAATTCTGAATTTAAAACCTACTCATACAAATGGGACTCAGAATTTCAGCTTTAATGTACCTCAGTGGTTAGGAGTGTTTTCCCAGTATACACAAGCCCCCGGGACCAGTTCTCAACACCGTGAAGGAAAATATGAAGAAGTTAAGTTTTAAAATTACTTCAGTCTACTGATTTCTTCCTGGATTTTTCCCTCTTGCATGTTTAGGAAAGTAATACATGATTAAAATAAATCTATTTAAAGTTAAAAGGCATCTTTATATAAATATGGTATAAAATTTTCACGTGAGAAGAAAGCAGTGAACTCCCACACCTACAGCTCAAAGAACAGTGCAGAAGGCAGGGCAGCAAGATGGGAAAGAGCCAAGATATCAGGGTCTTTGCTGTGAGACTGTGTCTCCTCAGAATGCCAGAAGCTGCACCCATAAAGTCACCAACATGGATGGCTAGACATGAGGTGAACAAGGACAACAACAATGGACATGCCAAAGTGGGCAGGGAAGAGCCCAGGACGGATCAGCCCTACAGAAAGAGCGAAGGTAATGGAGGGATGCTGGGAGTCGGGGAAACCATCTTCCCCAGGGAATAGCACACTAATTGGTTATCATAATACCAAGCAGTGGGCCTGAAAACACACATACAGGTTCTGTTTACGAATATATATGTGTGTGTGTGTGTGTATATATACACACACACACACACACATATATGCATAAAATAACAAATAATGAAAAAATGAGGCCATGAGTTTGAAAGTAAGCAAATAGAGGTCTGTAGCAAGGTTTAGAGCAGTGGTTCTCAACCTGTGGGTCATTCAGATGTATTAACACGTGCTATGGAAATAGATTAGAAATGACAATAAAACTGAGACTATTTCGCCTATTGTTGCTATAATTCTATGAGCTCCAAAACAGAACTAAGGGAAGACTAAAGAGAAGACAGTGGTTGAAGACTGCCAGTAATGTTTCTTATTCAACAGCTGCACGACAAACGGTTCCTCTCTCCCTTCTTCCCCAGGTGAGGATATCCTTTAGACTCCAAGGTCATCATTGCAGAGCTTCGCAGAGGAGGAGGAGGAGGAGGAGGAGGAGGAGGAGGAGGAGGAGGAGGAGGAGGAGGGGCCGGGGAGAGACTGATGAGAATTAACTATCCCACAGAACTGAGTGGACGCGGCAATACCGTCAGACCCCAGCACACATTCCTCAAAGCACTTTAAGTCATCCTTAGGTTTCCTGCATTATGTAACTGCTCCATCGATGGCTGCCACACTGGTTGTTCAAGGAGTAATGTCAAGAAAAGAAATCTGCACAAATTGTGGATGGCACTTGTTTCTCTAAGCATTTCCCATCCACTGGTGGAGCCCAGGGACTCACAGGGCTGGCTTTGCACTGTGCACACAGGTAACAAAATGTGTGCGTGTAGTTTTTCATAATAGCCTGGACCTATATTTCTCAGTTCTTACAGTTCAGGGGGCACTTAGGATATATCTGATGCTATAAGGCAGGAAAAATCTATTCTCAGTAATAAGAAACTATCTTCACACAGGGAATAAATTTCTAAACTTGCCCAGAACAACTGACACTGTACAAGTTAGAAATTAAAAAGTATAATCTACTGACCTTTATTAAAATACTCATTATCAGGAGTCCACTCTCATCAGTGCATGAACTAATTTCAGAATCTTTGAGCAGAGGAACTTAGCTCCTTTGCGTTGCCACACTATCTTAACTGTCCTGCAATAATAACTCTTAGTCATAATATAGACTAATGCTTTCTAAATTTGGCAAGAAAACATACAAATGGGAGCTCTACTGGTTTTTTAAAATAGTAATTACAAATTAGAAAAAGCAATTAATTTTGTTCTAATATATTTCTCAATTATACATTTATCTATATGAGCATGCAAAAAGAGCCTTACATGAAATTGTAAGAAATCACCACCAAATATACTACATACACTAAAAGTTTTCACATTAGGTTGGAGAGATTGCTCAGCAGATAAGAGCACAGACTGCCCTTCTAAAGGACCTACGTTCGGTTCCCAGCACCTGCATAGTAGCTGACGGCCATTTGTAATTCCAACTCCAGGGGATCTGAATCCCCTTCTAGGCTTTGTGGGCACTGCCCACACATGGTGTAAAGACATACACGCCAAAAAAAAAACACCCTTACAAATAAAATAAAAGTCTCTTTCACGATCTTGTTGATATGAATCGATTCTATTTATGGTAGAATGTGGGTAAACAAACGGTTGCACATCCTCAGGTACACGTAAATTTGTATGTTTAAACATGATAAATGGATAGACTATGTTGTACTCGGGTGATAGGAAATCTAACATTAAGAAAGGCTCTAGGAAGAGACTTGATACCCTATGAGCATATACAGGGGGAGGAGGTCGCCCTCAGTTACAGTCTTAGGGGAGGGGAATAAGGGGAAAATGGGAGGGAGGGAAGAATGGGAGGATACAAGGGATGGGATAACCATTGAGATGTAATATGAATAAATTAAAAAAAGAAGGGTTCTAGGTTTGAGTTAAATTTTAAGTGGCAAAATTCTGTTGGTACCTTCTCATATGTTACAGCCAACAATATATGAAGAGTTAAAACTCCATGCTTACCCATACTTCCTGTAACAGCTAGGATTTAAGAAGCCCGAGGCTTTTAAATGTATTCATCAGTAACTAGTTGTAATTTGTGATTAAAGTGTAAACTCTTTTTCTTTTCTTTTCTTTTCTTTTCTTTTCTTTCTTTTGTTTTTTTTTTTTGCTTTTGTTTTCATATCTGCAAAATAATGGCTCCTGGTTAAGCGGGAATAACTAACAAAAGTTTTAGTGATGGGTTTTAATTCCATCAAGTACTTTCCACTTAAAGCAAGTCACATGCTTCCCTTTGCTTCTGGGGATCATTAAGGAAGCCATTTTTGTTCATTGAGCAAATTGTCTATCAAGTCTCTAGCATGCACCCCAGATGCTTCCAGCACTGGGGATGCAGCAGTAAACAAACCTCTGTCTTCAAGGACATAATATTCTATGACTTAAAGTGCATGCTAATCTTGTCAATGCAAATCTAGAGAGCTTTGCTAGGCTTTCAGTATACTGACAATTGCCACCAAGTGGCTCTGATTCATGACTTTAAAAATTTTTTTTATAATGGTACAAGAGATAAGGTAGAAACTGTATTTTGAATTTGGAATGCTGACCTTTTCTCAAGTTAGCAATATTGGTATAGTCTTCCTGGGATGCATGGCTGAAGGCTGAAGTAATGATTTGAGCTTTTTAAGTATAGGTTAAGAGAAAGTGGTCACACTTTCAGTTCAGCGGACTGGGTTTACTAAGTCCACTTTAGACTTTTATTATCAGCCTCTGATTGGGACACAACTTCATGATAACTCAAAGATCATCTCTTTTATACAGAGATTTCTAGTTTTCTAGAATTTCAATAAAGTAAGTACATTTACTATATGACACTTTACCCACTCAGCAAATATTTACTGAGTCTTTAGAATACATCTCAGATTTGTCTAGGCTTACATTTATGGACATAATGTTCACATTAACTGTATCAATCAGTGTTGATTAGAAAGAAAATCTTTGTTAAGTATCTGTTCAACAAACAATTCTGAATAACAGAAAAGACTTGGGATAACTTGTCTCACTTTTTAGAATCTATATTTCCATATTAAAGTTGTACAAAACCAAATATGAAACACTGATGAATTAAATGCTCATTAAAATATTTATGTTAAGGTTAGCTATCCATAGCTGTGGTGTGACTGTGACTGTGAGCTCCAATGGTCTTGATCAGCTGTGGATTTGGAACTCTGTCTTTCAAGCAACACATGTTTCTTAAACTTCATAAACATCTAAGCAGCAATGAAAGACTGTGAAGAAATGAGCCTAAAACCAACTTAAATGATTATGCATACTATTGCAGTGATTACACTATAATTATAATAACACATTATTATATATACTATTATAATGATATAGTATAAAATGATTATATAAACTATTATAATGATTATATTATAATAACATATTATATAAAATGTTATAATTATATACTATAAAATGATTATGTATATTATTATAGTATAGATAAGAAATAATGCCAAGAGGAACCTATCTTGACATTTCCCATAAGCCTTCTTGATTATATCATGTTGTGTACTAAGTGAATTTGTAGGGTAACATATCCATTTTGAGGGAAAAGATAATCAGTGTTTTTTGTTTTTAAATACCTCCCACATCTAGTTTTCTAAAACTTACACATGATGGACTCTGCAGTACTACTGTTATACTACATTTTAATGTATGTGGTTGATTCATAGAATGTTGATTCATATACTGATGTTTACAAAGCATTTTAAAAGGGCAGTTTAACTCACATTTATCACTATGGTCTAAATCTTCAACATTTTACCCATACCTGAGCGTGGTTGGCTGGACTGTGGACCCTCAGGGGCCGTATTTCTGTCTTAGTGATGTACTCGATTCCTAATCCCTGACTGTGGTAATGACTTTATCTGGGATTACGTGAACCTTTCCCTTGTGATCACTATGTGAAGAGATGAACAGTGATACAACGTCAAATCTCAAGATTGTTACTGTAATGTGAAATGAACACCATGAACTGGCCATTTTAAAAGTAAACAACTACTATATCAATAAAAGTTAGTGAAGTTCTCCTATATACAATGCAGTCAACATCAACTATTGCAAGTGCTTTTATGCAGGAAACATAATGAAGGGCACACATTGTAAGAAAACTACAGAACAGCGTGCACCTACGTGGCTAACTGATATAATTAAACGTTTAGCAAATAATCATTGAATCTACTTTAATTATCCATTAATATTGGAACATTACTTTAAAAGTAAAGCAGTTTGCTTTTAACTGTTTTCAAATTTTACAAATAAAAAAAAAGCAGGGGAATCGTGTTTATCTTCAAATGTCACGTGCAATTTGTGCACTGTTTTTCTCTAGTGAGAACTACATTCTATGTCCACATATCAGACAGAATATCTCACTTTTATGGTACACATTTTCCTTAAAGGAAGACAAATATTCATACAATTGTTTTAGAGTCATCTTTCTTCATTTTTGTTCACAAATAAATGTCTTAGGAGAATTAGGACTACAGTTGTGCACAATAGTGATTAGGAAAACCTCAAAACCCACTCTCCAATTTACATACCTTGTTTTACCTTGAATTCACAATCGCACATTTTGGATGGTTTGGAACCTAGCCCTGTTTTCGTTTCTAAATGTCATGTAATTTCTACACTGCTAGCCAATGAGGGCCAAGAAAGAATAAGACTTAGGAATTATGGTTTAGGCATCAACTGTTAGTGAACAAAATGCATGTCATTAGACTTGAGTATTCTCACTTCCGCCACTCTGAGCCTTAGCTTAATGGTCGCTTAAAGACATCTCAGAAGAGCTCACTCACTTTCTTTACAGAGATCTCTACGGCCCCAGCGCTTTGGCATTTTTATTCCATCACACACGTGCACACAAACACAGGCACACTTCCACTTGTTCGGTTTCATTTGCTCATAAGAATCTAACACCCACTGAACAGCAGAAATGACTTTCGGCTGTGTTTATACATTCAGAGAATGACTGCTTCCATCTCACTGACAGTAGCAATAGTGTATTGCCCTGCCTCATGATTCCTTGGTTCTGACAAGGCCAGACAACCCCCCTCCCCGCATCCCCCCTTTCGGTTGCCATCGGCAGAGCTTTTGAAAACCTTGGAGACAGTCCATGTAAACAACTCTAAGACACAGCTAAACCAATCCTATGCCCATCCCACCACACTCCCCCTTCCTCTGTTTAGCATCAGGGTGGACTGTGGGGAAATAACTGTTCTTTCATCTTCCGAAGCTCTCTCCTGAGCCCATCTTGCCTTTGCCTTTGCCCTTACCTGCTGCCCTCCCTACCCTGAAGCCCAAGACTCTTGCCTGGATACCAAAATGACTCCAGAAAACGAAGTGAATGCAACAAGATCACATCTCCTCCCCGGGCCATTTGCTTCCAAGGCTCTGGACGCGAGTAAGTAGTGTGGAAAGGATTTAGAATCTCTTTTCCATTTCCTTGACAAGTGACCTGAGTGTCAGGTATCAATAATTTCTACCCCTTAGCCGTCGTTGCCAAGACACTAGAAAATTACATATGCATTATGAAAGGCCTTGGAAGCTTTGAAGAGCTCGACAGGTTGTATCCGAAAGTTACAGCTGAGGGATCCTTTCTGCGTTTTAGGGCCAACGCCATTCGACGTTTACAAGCAGGTTCTATGAGGTCAATTTCAGATTCTCCCTCAAGGCTGGATGGTCCAGCTGCGACCCACAGGACAAGCAAGGGCACTGAGTCCCAGGGCACTGAGCCAGAGCAGCAGGTGGGAGAGCGCAAGAGCGCCTGGGAGCAGAGACCCAGAAGGTGCAGGCGACAAACCAAGCAAACAAGCCACTGCGGCCCGGCGAGACAGGCTCCAGCCAGGATAGCTACCTGGAAGATGCCCCTTGTCCTGGGAGGCGCAAGCCGAACCCCTCCTTACCTGTACCACCTCCGCCTTGGCCGGCCCTATCGGCGGGAAAGATGCCTGAACACTTGTCCCATTCCACCTGGCCGGCAAAGCAAAGCTCGGTGATGATGTGCAGCGCCTTCTGGCACAGGCTGCTCACACCGTCCTCCTTGCGGAAACTCATCTTGGCTTTTGCTGCTCGCAGCTTCTCTGATTTCCCTTGGCCCGAAGCTGAGCCCTAGGAGTTGCGAGTTGGCCCCATGGCTAGGCGAGGGAGCAGGAGGGTTGCGCGCGGACCGACTCCGCCGCTAGGTCTGCGCTTCTCCTAGGAGCGCTCGGAGGCGCGCGGAGCCCAGCCGTCTGGGAGCGAGGGGCGGGGGCGCGCGGAGAGGCGCCTCCCGGGTGCTAGGCGGCGGGGCCAATCGCAGGCTGGCGCGGGCAGCGGTGGCAGGGGCCACTCCGGCCTCCCGCGGTTCCCCACGCGCCTTCCTGAGGCCCCGTCACGCTCCTCCCATTCCTTCTTTCCCAACTTTCCTACTCCCTGCTCTCTCCTAGGATTCTGCATCTCTTAAAAAAGAAAAAGCAATTCCCCAATTCCAGACCTCCTGATTTTTTTTTTTTTTAATAAAAGTAACCAGAAGACATGAACATGCAAAGCAGAGTGACACCTGTTTACATTTGTTTTCGAACGACTTGGAACAGTGATGGTTTGGTATTGGGAACGCTCTTAGGGGAGAACACTTTATCGCCCGCAGTGAGGTTCACTAGAAGCCGGTTTACCCCGCACAGAGAGCAGGAAATTTTGAATTCATGGTATTTAACCCTCCTAGGTAGATAACAAAACGAAACATGCCATCCATCAGGGTCTTTACTATTATCATCATCATCATCATCATCATCATCATCATCATCTTAACTCGTGACCGAGAGGCGCGGCTTGATCCTTGTTTCTCCTCTGCTGGCGGCTTAAACACTATAAAAACAAGACTTCTGCGCCAAAGGAGGAGTGTGGGGGGTTAGATTCAACGCATTCTGCTTAACCGTAAAGCGATGGTTTTGTAGTCTTCTTCTCTGCCTGCTTAGAACAAAGGGCTTTAATCGGAGCGTAATGAATTCCGGCGCCCTCAAAGCCCCCCCCCCCCCAACTCCCTCTGCCGCCGTCTGAATTTCTCTATTTCAAGTAGTTGTAAATCACCGATGAAACTGAAGAAATAGAAAATGAAATTAGAAAACAATTGCCACCGGGTGTGACAAACGCAACTACCTAGTTTGAGAACCATTTTCTTCTTCTTCTTTTTCTTTTTTCTTTTGGTTTTTCGAGACAAGGTTTCTCTGTGTAGCCTTGGCTGTCTTGGACTCGCTTTGTAGACCAGGCTGGCCTCGAACTCACAGCTATCCGCCTGCCTCTGCCTCCCGAGTGCTGGGATTAAAGGCGCGCGCCACCACCGCCCACTGCCCTGCTGGAAAAGCATTTTCAAACCGGCCTGTGAACCAGGCAGAAGTTCTTCACTCTCCCTGCTGTCCTTTTTCAACTCCAGTTCCCCGGTCCTATCCCCAGCTTTGTAGCAGACCACCTGCTGCGGCTCCGCCCCCCCTCTATTCCCAGGGGGTAGTGCAGAGCTTCTCCTATAGCCTTACACCCTCACCCCTCCTTGTCTCAGCCTCTAAACCGCCCCCCCCCCCCCCCCCCCCCCCCCCCCCCCCCCCCCCCCCCCCCCCCGGCCCCACCTCCCCGCCAACCGGCCCTATATACTCCTCTCGCTAAACCAGCCTGGGAATTAGGCAGGTAATTCAAACTTCGTTTTCCTTCCAGGCCTCGAATTCCGATCACCCAGACCACTGGGGATGGGGGTGGGGGCTCTATTTGCTCTCTGTCCCTATTCCCAGGGGAATCCTTAGATTCCGCCACCAGAAGCAGCTTTCTTCCCTCAGATGCACCCTCACAGCCCCCACCACTTCCATCTAGCGCACCCCCATTTCTTGGGTCAGCTCCCAGTACCTAGAAACACCTTCTAACCTCAGAAACCCCACTGGCCGCACCTGACAGGGTCTTGGAAACACTCCGTAGCAGGCACACCTCTGAATCCTTTCAAATAGTTCCACTCCCTGATGACCACTTATTCAAATCTGAGCCCGTGGTGCCCGGGGATGTTTTCATTCAAACCAACACAAGGGAAAGGAACTGAAATGGACAATTGAACAGGGAGGGGAGGAAGGAGAGAGACAAGAGAGGGAATGCAAGGAGGGGCACTTAAAAAAACGGGGCCATTTGAGGAGCCACGTGGAAACCTAATACAGTAGAAGCTTCTAAAATATATACATATATGAAGGTGATCTAACAAACTGCCAAATAGTGGAGGAAACAGAGCCCCACCTGGGCATCCTTCATCACCAAATGAAGCCTCCAAGTCCAGGAATAGATTGCATCTAATAGAGTTGTTATCTAAAGGGGCTCTATTGGAACCCCCAAACAACCCACGCTATTGTCAAGGCTATCTGTGACTCTCCACTAGCCAACAGTAAAGCCCAATTGATAAAGACAACACCCACACAACTCATTGGACATGGAGCAGTCAAGCTATTGCCTACCTAGGACCTGCACCCCTAAGGGCTAGTGTTGATGGTATTGGGAGGTTCTTTACACACTTCTGAAGGAGAAAAATGGTTTTGTTTATAGGATTTATACGTGTGCAAATGTGTGTGTTTCTGCATCTATCTGTATTTTTTCTTGCTTTTTCATTGGCTGTTTTTCTTCTGTCTGTTTTGTCATAATCCAATTTTCTTAAATCTTTTTATTTTACATTATTATTAGTTTTTAGATGCCTGTTTGTTTTCCAACAAGAAAGAAAAAGAAATGGTGTGGATTTTGGTGGGAGAGGAGGTGGGGAGAATCTGGGAGAAGATGTGGGAGGTAAAACCATAATCAGGTGGATGGCTGTGGATTCGAGGCCAGCCTGATCTACACAGCAAGTCCAGGATAGCCAAGGCTAAACAGAGAAATCCTGTCTCAAAAAACCAAAATCCAAACCAAACCAAAACAAAAAGCCAAAACAACAACAACAACAACAATAACAACAACAACAAAACATAATCAGAATATATTGAATGAATATGACATCTACCTCAATAAAAGGAAAGTAAAAGAAAAAGAAGCAATTTTCACATGTTTGTTTCCCATAGCATAACCTGAGGATTTGATTATTTATCATTAGGCAAGAGAGACAATTTCTAAAAAGGAACATTCTGAACATGTTTGTTTCCCTATTCTGGTAAAATATGTAATTTTATTTTAAATTGCTAGTCGGTGTATGTTTCATGTCTGTTGGATGGACAATACGGCGAGGCTCACTGGTAAGTACTAGGAACAGCAGCACAGTTGAGTAAGCGTTCATTAGTTGAATCATTTTTACCTGATTCATAGGAAAATTGGGTAGTCCGAGACTATTTTCGTCACAGATTAAGAAACATTGAAATCTGCAGGCTTCCTTTGATTTTTTTTCTTCGTTGAATAATGAGTGGTGGTTTTTTGGATCAGAATAAAAAAATAATTTAACTGTTAGTTTAAAAATATTGACTATCTATTGTATGTGAATAGAGCATTTTAGTAGAGCATTTTCCACCTGTTCCTGCCCTCCATTTATTTACAGTCTGGGCAGAACAGTGTACAGTCCATCCTGTGCTTTGGAAAGCACTGATGAGAAAAATGCTATGTGGAGGGACAAATGAGTAATTTATCTTTCATACCACTTACAGACTCCACTTGCTTAAGTACAGCGAAGCAGATCTCCCTAATAACCCTTTTATGTTTGATTTCTGCTTTAGTATTAAGTAAGCACATTCTGAAAGTAACTTTCCTGGTATTTGTTTATGGTGTTCAGGCCCACTGCTGCTCTCATTGGTGTTTTTTGTAACCTGGGTAAGCTTCTTAGTAGTTTTCAACATTCCTAATGCTGCGACCCTTTAATACAGTTCCTGATGTCTTGGTGACCCCCAACCATAAAATTATTTTTATTGTACTTTATAACCATAGTTGTGTTACTGTTATGAATTGTAATGTAAATATCTATGTTTTCTGATGGTCTTAGGCAACCCCTGTGAAAGGTCATTTAGCCACTGAAGGGTCACAACCCACAGGTTGAGAACCTCTTCTTCAGATGGACATCCATTTGTTTGTTTGAGGTTATTCTTTTTTTTTTTTTTTTTCATCTAAAATACCACAAGGTTCTGTCTTTTCTTTTGGTTGTTTGGTCCTTTCCACAAATCATTTATTGACAAATGAATCAAAACAGTGTTACCTGCTGTTTGTTAATAAAGCAGTAGGCGTTTGGTGAAAGCACTACATTCAAGGTTGTTTTTTTTACACAGTGTTGAAGGCTAAGATGACAAGAGTTTAAATCTGTAGTCTTTATTATTATTGATTTTTTTTGCCAATTATTTCAGCTTAAAAAAGTAAACTAAACAGTACAGATGTGCCTTCACGTCCTGACCACACAAAGAGTGAAGGAAATCCTGAAGTCGTGAACCGTGACAGCCGTTGCAAGGACAAGCACCGTACTCAACACTGTTAGTCTTCAAATGCTGTTCATGGCTAACATGGCGGCACTCATATCTGTGACTCTCAAGCCAACCAGGGCTACAAAGTGAAAGCCTGCCAAACAACAACAACAACAACAACAACAACAACCACAACAACCACAACACATTACTTTCAATTATCCCTGTCACTTCTGCCTCTCAGTGGCTTCTGTATGATGTATAAGAGAAACTGGTCTGGAAATAAAGTTTCTAAAAGAAATCGCTAGTGAGATTCAAGTTTTCCTAATACCACTTGCTAAAGATGCTGCTTTAAAAAATATTATTTTTTTTTGGCAAAAAATATTGTCAAAACTCAGGTGGCAATTTGCTGTTTTCTTACATGGCTGGATCCCAGTTCCCTTACTAGGGGGAGTGAGAGAATGAAGAAAAGAGAGACACATGGGCACATGGACACATGGACACATGGACAGAAAAGCTGAGATTTGTTGTGCTAGCCTCTCTGATATAGAAGCAACAGTACCCAGGAAGAAAAGCATGCTTATTAAATACATTTGAGCAGAAATAAGGGGTGTTTGTATTCAAAACAAGGAGTGAGCATCGTTGCCTACAACTGAACAAAGAGTCAGGTTTAGCCACTATAGATGGGTGTTATCTTGACAGGGGAGCAGTCTTCAGGCAGTAAATATGCATGGGAAGAAAGCTATGGGGGATATTTTCTGCACACACTGTCGACATCAACACATGAACCAGGGGAAAGCGTTGCCATTACTTGAACCTAGCCTAGGAGAGGCCTTGCCATTCCCATCGGTCTAAGGTATTGGGGTCCTTGACATGGCTGTGCACATATCGAGGAACATACATTCACTTAGGAACGTCACTAGGTCCCTGCAGCTGTCAGTATACGGGCCTATATCTGGGTTCTCAATTCTATTTCATTGGTTAATGTATTTGGCTTTGTGACAGTACCATACTGTCTTTACTATTATGACTCTGTAGTGTAACTTGAAATTAGGAGTGGTGATGTCTATAGCATGTTTTTATTATTTGGGAATGTTTTGTCTATCCAGGGTCTTTTGTTCTTCTATATGAAGTTTAAAACTATTTTTTTCAGCTCTGTGAAGAGTTGTCTGGAAATTTGGATAGAGATTACATTGACTTTATAGATCGCTTTTGGTAGAATAGTGATTGTCAGAGTATTAGTAATACTAGTCCATGTATATGAAAGGTCTTGCTCCATTATCTGGGATCTTCACTTTCTTTCTTCAGTACTTGAAGAGGAGGCATTTAATAGGTCCTTTGATTCACTTATTAGGTTTGTATTTCTTGAGGCTGTTGTGAATTGTATTGTTTCCCTGATTTCTTTCTCAGTCTGTTTGTACTTGATATTTAGGAAGGCTACTGATTTGGATATTTTAATTTCATAACCTGCTGCTTTGAATAAAGTGTATGTTAACTCTAAGAGTTTCCTGATGAAGCTTTTGGGGTCGCTGTATATATAGAATCTTGACATCTGCAAATAGGGATATGCCACAGCTCTTGAGGTGGTGGCACCTGGGAGAATGGAGCTGATAAGCGAGGCAGACTAAAGTCTCACACAATGGCCAGCTTTAGTCAGAGCATCAGACAATTTATACTCTGAGGGTTAAGAAGAACCACATGAGTAAAGTTCTTATGTGTTCAAGCTATATACAATCAAAGGGACAAGTTGCACGTGGCATAAACATTGTTTTTCCATAGAAAGGGTAATTTATAACAGTAGTAAGTAATAATGAGTAATCTGAGGTAAACTCACTCTATCTGCTACACCTGGGAGGAGCATAAAAAGACATTCCAAGAATAATTCTGTTTGAAAAAAACTGAGGTCACAAGACGTTTGTTTTGAAGTATACAAGCACTCAGAATTCTCCTCACAGGACTCCATTCTTAGACCATGTGCCAAGAGAGATACTTTGGTTTCTTCCTTTCCTACTTGTATCTTTTCTTTTTTCTTTTTTTAAAATTTCCTTCTCTTTTCTGATTTTTCTAGCTAGGACTTCAAGCTCTGTATTGAATAGGAGTGGCCATAGTGGGCACCTTTGTCTTGTTTCTGATTTTTTATTTTTTTATTTTTAAATTATGGGAGTTTGCTGGATTTTCTGAAAGGCCTTTTTCTTCACCAATGGAATGCCTGTGTGATTTTTTAACTTAAGTGTGGAGAATTGTTTTTACTGATTTACAAATGTTGGTATGATTTTTTTTTTTTAAAAAAATGTGTTCTTAAGAACGATTTCCAGGTATTTTTATTTAGAATGTTCATTCAGGGAGATTGGCTTATGGCTTTTCTTTTCTTTTGTTTATTTTGTTCTTCCCTGGCTTGGGTATTAGAATACTATTGGACCTGTTAGAAGATCTTGGTGGTGTTCTATTCATTTGATGTTACAGAATAATTTAATTTGAGGAAGATCCTGGTGTTACTTCTTTGAAGATCTGGTAGAATCCTGCCCTAATCGGTTTGGCCCCGAGCTTTTTGAGTTAGGAAAATTTTATTTAGTGTTTCTATTTCATCGGCTGTATTGCTGAATTTATGTTTGTTTAACTTTGGTAAGTCATATGCATCTAGAAATGCATGTGTTTCTTCTAGATTTGCCAGTCCAGTGGGATATAAATTTTAGAGTATGTGTTTGTGAGTCCCTGTATTTCTCCAGGAATTGTTGTAGCGTCTCCTTTGTCATGTCTAATTGTATTTACTTGAATCTTTTCTCTCTTAATTTTGGTTAATTGACTAAGGGCTTGTCAATTTTATGTTTTCGAAGAAACAACTCCGTCGATTCTATTATTCACCTTTCTCTATCGCTTACTTCTGCTCTGATTTTCTTCATTATTTCTCTCCATCTACTGCTTTTGGGATTGGTTTAATTTTCCTTCACCTACATCGTTAGGTGCTGTAAGCACCCATGCTTCCTTTCCTGGCCAGGATCACCTGATAGGGCGAGAGGAATTAAATCAGGCTAGTTGGAGGGACCACAGCAGGACTGAAGCTGTGACAGTTTTATTGAGAGAAATCAACTTTTTTTTATACCTTCAACAGGAGCAGAACATAATTGCAATTGCCAGGATCAATACTATAGTGAGGATTTTTGATTTCTTTAAAAACACAGAAATGTTATGGGAATATGTTTTTGTTTTAATCCCAAATATGGGATATGGGACTGCTTCAGATTGTCCACAGCAGCTGACAATGATTTGCCTTGTGCTCTAGCAGGGGCGTGATTTTGCCAGCTAAGGACAGTTTACGTTTAGAATTCTGGGGACTCTACACAGGAGTATATAGATGCCAGAGCCCGGAGAGGCAGGGTGGCTGCTGCTCCCTGTGCTGTTGCTGATTGCTGTTTGCTTCAGCTGCTATTGCTGGTTGCTGTTTGTTGCTGGCTTGCTGGTTAGAGATATCTTGAGAACAAAGCTGAAACTTGCCCCAAGGAACCTGATGCCCCTAATCAGCAGGAAATAGTCTAATACTATTGGCACCCTCTCTCCCCTCTAACCTTCTCTCTCTCCTACCTAGTATTGGGGGGAGGGGCGTGTTGAAGGGATAGAGGTGGTGTAGGGAGGTAGAAAAAAAAAGCCATTAAATAGCCAAAATGCCAGTTGTAGTTGCCAGGATACAATGACATTTGCAAGCTATATAGGGTACACAAGATTAATGTCTAAGACTAATTGTCTTGTCAAATTTCCATGCTTCCTTGACTGCTAAGGGAATATACAGAGAGACACAAAGTATCCTGAATACTTCACTGCCTGGAAGAGTGCATTGGTCTTTCTGGAACAGGAAGGCACATTGTGCCCCAGGAGTCATGGACTCAACCTGAAAAAAACCTATGATGCATGCTTCTCAAGGCAGCTAGGCCAAGCCAACTCTACGAATGCCTACAAGGTGCAATATCAGATTTTTTTTTTGTCTTTTGTTATTTTTTTCTATCTCTCTGATTTTTAAAAATGTAAACATTTAAAAACCACAGGCTTCTCTGTTAGGTCTGTCTTCATTGTAGCCTATAGATTTGAATATCGTTACAAGGTATTTAAAATACATTTGATTCTATATATTTTAAAACTTAATTGTTGATTTCTGCAATGACCGCAGTTATTACTCCGTAGTGTGTTATTTAATTTTACAGCGTCCTTTTGTCTAAAGAGTGAGAGGGCACTACTTGTTTTTAACTCCTGTAGCCCCTTGAGTGTGTTTATCTTTCTCTTTAGCCTGAAATATTCCTTCTACCGTCATCAGTCAGGCTGGGTTGGTGGTTGTAAATTTCCTTAGGCCACTTTTCCTTCACCATTGTCTTAGTTACTATTCGATTGCAGTGAAGAGATACTATGACTAAGGCAACTGTTTTTTAAAAACATTTAATTTGAGCTTGCTTACAGCTTTAGAGGATTAATCCATGATATCCAGGCAAGGCACTGGAGCAGTAGCTGAGGTCCTTACACCAATCTGCATGTAGCAAGCAGAGAGAGAGAGAGAGAGAGAGAGAGAGAGAGAGAGAGAGAGAGAGA
>OU015748.1:113631135-113658399 GCA_907169655.1 Acomys percivali
AGAGAGAGAGAGAGAGAGAGAGAGAGAGAGAGAGAGAGAGAGAGAGAAAGGAGGAGGAGGAGGAGAAGAAGAAGAAGAGAGGACAGGGGAAGAGAAGAGAAGAGAAGAGTGTAGGCTTAGATTTTCCAAGCCTACTTTATTTAGGGTTCCTAAACACTTCAACCTCACTTCTAACCCATCAACCAGAGAAGAAGAGAAAAAAATTTTAATAGGAAAAGAGGGTTGCGGACCTGTTTAGCTGTAGTTCCATAGGCCAATTCCACTCTGTTTTGTCAGGAGATGCCAGCAGTCCAGTCTAAAACCAAACAGCAACAGGAATCCGTGATGGTGGCAGAATCCAGCAGAAACAGCAAGGCTCAGTCAAATCGGCATGAGTCAGCGGAAGTGGCCAAGTCAGCTGGAGTACCACACGAAGTTCTCTGGAGCGTTTCTCTCTGTAAAGTGAGGAACGGTGAAGACCAGCAGTGTAGCAATGTAGAAACGCAGAAAGTGTCCTTCCGCTGCCCATGGGGGTTCTGTTTATACTCTTCCAAACATCACGAGCCCTCGCACGTGTCTGCTCCCAGAAAAACATCACATTCCCTCTCACATTCGCTCTCAGAAAAACATCACAACGACACGACTGAAACCAGAAACTTCCACTTCAGAAGAGGAGAGAAGGGGGGGGGGACTGGATTTGAGCGGTAGGAGATAGAGTTGGCTTGCTACACCAACTGGCTATAGTTATAAAATAAGAAATTGCCACAGGGAAGGGACGGGAGTTGAGTGGAAATACAGTGACGTGAACTCAGTGGCCTGGATGTTGAGTCTCCTTGATGGACTATTTGTTTTGTGACCCTGGCGATACTCCCTGTTGGTTTTTATAGCTGAGTTCTTTCTTCCCTTGTGCTCACCTTTTGTTCTTTGTGTGTGCAGTTTTCTTGACTGTGTTCTCTGTACTATGGATATCCAAGTCAGCGGCAGTTGCAGTGTTCCAACAGGGAGGGAGTGACCGGCGGCTGTGTCTGCCCAATACTCCATTTGGAACTTGTGCTTAGGTATATGAGAAACATTATTTCCTATTCAACTTGGCTAGCTCACTAAAGGTCAATATTCCATAAATCTCCCCACTTTATGAGACTTTTTTTTTTAAGCGAAGAAATTAAAAAAAATCCTTTAATCTCCCAACCTTGAAAACATTTTATATAAATATTTTAATCTTATCCCAAGGAGTAAAATATATATATATTTTTTATTCAAAGGCCCTGTTGTATTCGTTCCTGGAATTTAAGGGCTCAGAGCTCCCAACTCCTTCCCCTTCCCATCGCTTTCTCTGTGACTATTCGTTTAAAACTATCCAGCCACAAGAGACTGCGAAGTCAGACTCCTCCCAATGTGGAAAGGACACAGTACTCTTGTGTTAGGATAAAAATCTACCAAATAGCCTGCTCAGTGTGCTTGCTGGCCCAGTTTGTGATGTGGTGCACACTTTTAACAAAACAAAATTGCCTTGCTGGTTTATTTCCACTGTATGCTTCTTTATGCCGTGGGGATATTTTTCTAACAGATTTCACAGCTTTGTGTTTCCCCATTGTGGTGCTGATGGTGGCCCTGGCACTCCTATTGGTGCCGCTTTTATAGATTTTTCAGATAGAATCTTTCAGCATAGCTTTCCTGGAGTAAAATGCCGCTATGGCAATGGCGCCTACTTTGGTTGCAGTTGCAATGGCAAGTCCAGTCTGATTGTAGAGAAAGTGCTTAATGATGAAAAGTTTTGTTGAGGTATCGATCAAGTTGATTCTGGGATGGGAGAAGTAGCCGATAAGGTAAGAAAATATTCTCTTTTCCTCTAATTCTTAGATTGTAACCATTCACTTATTCTAATTAAGTTTTTAGTGCACCACCTTACCCAGAATCACTTTCTTAACTTCCTTAAACAGCTGGGCTAGCTCCTGTGTGTTATAATTCAGAAAATGGAATGGATGTTTATTTTTAATTTACAGTAACTTCAAGGCACACAGATTAGGGATCTCAGCTAAGAAGTCTGGATCCTTTTAATTCAACCTGGCAAAAGCTGAAATTATTTGTATTGAGATCAGTTAATTTTCAGGGCTATCTTTGGCTGAGCCATCAGGATACACAGATACTCTGTGCAATGTTTCCATGGTCCAGACAAGATGATGACCCTGTGCTGTTCATGCCTTGCTCACCATTCAGGACTGGTTGAACCCAATGTTTATCCATCTCTAACTTATTTAACTTATTTAACTCTATTGTCTATTAGCACTTAGTCAATGGTCTTGCTACCTCTAACCATACAGACATCTCAAATGCTCTTAGGAAACTAAGCTTTTTATTTATTTTTTGTTCCTGTTCTCACAGCTGTCATGATATAGCTGCAGCCTCTCTTAGTTAACCCCAGGTCTACAAGATGGTTTTGGGGTCACTTTACTGAAACAGATGGAAGCTTCTTGTTCAACATTATATCTGCTTAAAATTTATTTGTTGTACCTAATTGTATTGGAACAAGGATGAAAGGACATTTGTGTCTTATAGAAGTGCTCCAGGGGCTAGGGCAGCCAGCCTGCTATCACTGGCCTACAGCCTTGTCCTTCTTCTTACGGCTTTAGTTTGATTATCTTATCCCTAGCTATGAGCACACCCATCGATCTTCCTCAGTGCTTCAGACTCTGCCATTTTAAGCCTTTAATCTTTCTTTTGACCCCATCCTCTGTTTTCATTGCAACACATCTGAGGAACTTGACATTTTCTCCATGGACACATTTTCTTATTACCCACATAGAGCCATCTTGTATATGAATTATGTTCTCCTGAGGTCTTGAAGATCAAGCCCAGAGTCTCACACATGCTAAGCAAGCACTGTGCCACTAGGTATATATGCCCACATTTTAAGTAATCTATTTTTAGCTCCCCAAATGATCTTTCAGCTTTTTGAATTTTTCCTCTAAGGGAGGAAGTCTTTTGTTGTTATAGTTTGTCCTTTGCTGTCTTTTATGTTAGTGGGTCTATGAGGGGTGTCCTGACTATTGGTTCTCCATTTAAGAACATGTTAATAATTAAAAAAAACATTTATTGATTTTTTTGTGAAGTTCACATCATATACCCCAATCCCACTCATTTCCTCATCCCCCCAATATCTTCTCACTGAACTTTCAACCCCTCTCAAAGCAAGCAAACAAACAAGCAAAACAAAACAAAAATCTTGCCATGGAAGCTGCAGTGTGTTACAATGTATCACACACTATATCTTTTTGGCCAAACAGCTTTATTTGAAAATGTTCATTTCAATGAGTTACTGGTTTTGTTTGAGTCCTCTGGTTTCTGTTACATCATCAATACTGGGTCCTCACCAGGACTCTTCCTGGATATCCTGTTGTTGCCCTGTGTTATGGAGACCCTGAGGCTTTGGTTCTACAGAACTGGCTCCTCCATTGCTCCATTAGTTCATAGATGGGGTAGGTATTGGGGTGGGCCAACTCAAAGCCCTGGATCTCAGCCTGGGTGGTAGTTGAGTTGGTCATCCCACCAGCTCTCCTGCACCATTGGCACTGTCCTGGCTAGACCACCCGGTGCCATAGCCAGCAATGGACAGGGCCAGCTCTCCAGCACTGCTGTGGCAAGGTACAAGGCCAGCTCTGCTTAGTCCCTGGACATCAACATGTCCCCCAGGTAGCCCAGACTAGGGACATCCACATGACCTTTGGTGATAACATTGACAATGGGCACCATCCCCAGTTGCTGCAGGGCCATGGGCCCAGAGGTGGCCATCGGTGGATATCACCATGGCCTCAGGTGCCAGTGCAGGCTACTCACCTCAGGCTATTCCCCACCACCCTCGCACCTTCAGTTCTGCCTTTCCTCACAGCGCACAAACCATATTTGATTCTTTCCATCACATACTTGCCGATCATTGTGGTGCCTATGGTGCTTGATGGCCAGTGGACTTCTCGTCTTAATAGATAAAGTCCCGTTATATTAGCAAAATATGCAAATAAGCAGAGCTGTCTTCCTCTTTAAAACACATCGATATTTATTTTCTGGAAATATGCCATTATTTCCTTGAGGATGAGCTCTCACTAGCGGTCTGGAGTCATAACTAAAGTCTTCTCTTTTTATTAACGTTGCTTTGTTTATTTGTTACTATCTGAAGTCTCACTGTGCCCTCTTTTGGGGTCACTGCTTTAGGTACTGGAACATTTATAGTGTAATATTTTCAAGGAAGAACTCTTACGTGGATATTTGGGGAGCACTAAATGATCGGTGAGTAGAAACTTGGGCCTAAGACACATTTAAAAATTATACTAGGTAGGAATTGGGAGTGGAGCTTAGTGGCAGACTGCATTAAGGGTTCTGGTTTTGATCCTGGCACTTGAAAAAGGAGAGAAAATAATGCTATAGTTGGAGGTGAAGAAAGACAAGAACTACAGAAGTTTTTGTAGTGTTATGTCTTCCTACAAGCATGAGCCTGGACTCCTGCCATGCACCAAACTACTTCAATAGAAGCCAAGAAAAATCAGGCGAGAAACTAAAGTGTCTGCTTTTAATACGACAGCATTAGAAGACAAGCTATATTAAGAGAGGCAGGGAAAAGACAGGCTTGCATAATTCCTCCAGCTCCAGGCAGCCCATCATGGGGATAACCTTCTCCAAGTCAACTTGCTCCAAGTCTTACGTATTAGACCTGTTATCAAGCCGACTGATATGCAGTCCTGGGATAAATGCTATCACCCCCAGGACTAGGTTAGTGCTTGTGGACTGAGACAGGGGAACTACCAGGGAATTGGCTGCTTCTAGCACCCCTCCCCCAAAGAACAGAACATGAAAACTACTACCGTGGGGGTGGAGAGGCGGGTTATTGGTAACTGCACTAGCTGATCTTCCAGAGGCCCCTGAAGCATTTCCCAGTAACCACATGTCTGTTCACAACCATTTGTAAGTCCAGGTCCAGGAGTACTAGTGATGTCCTCTGATCTCTGTGAATACTAGGCACACATGTAGTGCACAAATGTACATGCAGATAAAACACCCATATGCATTATGTAACTTATATATAAATGTGTAAATATATATACATATAGAAAATGTATGTATAATAATTTTTAAGTTTTTCTTTTATTGAAAATAGATTTTTTTCATACAGAATATTCTGATTATAGTTGCTCTCCCCTACTCCTGGTTCTTCCTCATCTCCCTTCCCTCAGGATCCACATTCTTTCTGGCTCTCATTAGAAAAGAAACAGCCCCTCACTGTTTGATTCTCCAGTTTTAGCTTTCACTCCATCTGTAACTATTATATTTCCTCTTCCTAGGGAGATCTATCCCTTCCCCAAGTCTCTTACTCTACACCTAAGCTCTGTGGTTCTACAGGTTGTAGCTGCTTATGATAAGCAGGTTAGAAAATTAACACAAGAAAATCAGTAACCTTTCTATATACAAATGACAAATCGACTGAGAAAGAAATCAGAAAAACAACATGCTTCACAACAGCTTCAAAAAATAGAAAATATCTTGGAGTAACTCTAACTAAACAAGTAAAAGACGTGTAAAAACTTTAAGACATTTAAGAAAAACTGAAGAACACACCATTGAAGGGCTCCCATACTCATGGTAAAATTAACAGAGTAAAATGGGCTTCCTACCAAAGGCAATCTACAGATTTAGTGCAATTCCCATCAAAATTCCAAGGCAATTTTTTTTTTACAGAACTTGAAAGGACAATTTTTAGTTTCATATAGAAACACCATTCCCCCCAGTGATTGCAAAAAATACTTCTGAATGATAAGGAATGTCTGGAAGAATCATCCTCAACCTTAAATTATATTAGAGAGCCACAGTAACAATATAAAGACACATTGATCAATAGAATCGAATTGAAGACCTACAAATAAACCCACACACCCACAGACACTTGATTTTTGATAAAGAAGTCAGAAATACACACTAGAAAAAAAAGATAGTATTTCAACAAATAGTGCTGGTCAAACTGGGTAGCTGCACATAAAAGAATACAAACAGATTCATGGTCATCATCCTGCATAAAACTCAGCTCCACATGTACCACAATGTGTGGTTAGATACACTGGATTTGACAGAAGAGAAAGCAAGGAATAGTCTTAAACTTAATGGCATAGGAAAGGAGTTTCTGAAAAGGACACTAATGATACAGGCACTAAGAACAAGAATTAAGAAACGAGACTTCATGAATCTGAAAAACTTTCTGTATGGCAAAGGGTACCATCATTTGAAGAAGGCACCCTCTATAGTTCAAAAAGATCTTTATTAGACACCCGGTTGAAGGTTAGTATGTAAAACATATAAAAAATTAAGGAGCCTGGATATCAAGAAAACAACCAAATTACAAAATGGGGAACAGACTTAAACAGAGACTTCTCATAAGAGGAAACTCAAATGGCTGAGAAGCACCTAAGGAAACATTTAACATCTTCAGTCATTAGGGAAGTGCAAATCAAAACTATTTTGAGATTTCATATTACATTCACTAGCATGGACATGATCAATAACACAATGACAGCTCATCCTGGTGAGCGTGTGGGGTAAGGAAAACACTCATCCCATAGAAGCGGTTTGAAGGGAGATATTCAGTCTGGCCCTGGGCTTCTTGTTTCATAATCTGTGGTTACCAAGGTGAGCCTTATCACTTCATAGAGTAACTCCAATTAAACTAGCTTTTAAAAACATGTTTTTTCACCAACCTTCCGCTTTCCCTTCATTCCTATATATTTGTATTTTTCACCAACCCTCCTCTCTCTCTTCCTTCCTGTAGATTTGTAGTTTTAGGGAGGTTATAAAATAATAGGTTTCCATTTGTATTTTTCAATTATATTTAGTTTTATTTACCCTTTCCTGAATGCCCCCTCTGTTTTTCTCTCTCATCCGAACAATTCTCTTTTAACCTCAGGCTTTATTAATTTCCATTTTCTTCCCTCTCCTATTATTGTTGTAGTTATCTTTTCAAAGAACCACTCTCCACCAACCTTAAGAAAGAACTTGGCTATATGTAGTAATCTTAGTTGATGATTTTTTTTATTGTCAAGGATTGAGATATTATATGCTTTCCCCTCCTTTCCATTTGCTAAAGAAGGTACGATGTTCTAATGGCTCATCCAACCTCTTTATCATTCCCACACTAATAAAATATGCCCAATAAATGTTTAGGTTCCTTTCATCACTATTAAACACTATTAAAAATCAATTCCTACACATTATTTCCAGACTTACACTGAAATGGCTTAGAAAACTCAAGAAAGTCTTTAGGGTTACACTAGGTACCTCTTCTCTAGTAGCATGTTGAGCCTCGAGTGTGGTTCTAAGTTTAGAGGCGCAAATGCATAGGCCCTGCTAGAGGACAACATGGGTAAAAATACTCCAATATATTAGCAAGGATCTTCTCAACAGGACTCCACTAGAACAGGAAATAATTTCAAGGACTGGCAAACTAGCCTGTACAAACTTAGGATTCTCCCACACAGACAAAGAAAATAACTATGCCAATATAGATAGAGCAGACATAATGGAAAATACTCATACATTCCTACACCAGACAGAGGATTAACATGCAAGATATATAAAGAACTTCATAATTTACATACCAAGACTCTAATGAAAAAATGGCCTAATTTAATGAGTAGACAATTCTCAGATGAAGAAATACAAATGGCAATAAATCATATACTTGAAAAAGTGTCCCACATTTTTAATGGTAAGGGAAATTCAAGTTATTGCTATCTTGAAATTTCAGTTCATTCTAGTCAGAATGCCTATGTTCAAGAAAACAATGACAGCAAATGTGTCAAGGATATGGGGAAAGAAGAACTCTTGTCAGGACTTGTGTAGCCACCGTGAAAATCAATAACATGGTTATTAACATGTTAATAACAAACAAACAAACAAATAAAAAACAAAAACCGACCAACTAGCCAACTAAAAATAACTACAAGTGGACGTAATATGACCGATATGTTCCTGTACTATAAGTAAACACACTACATCAGAACTTACAGATCTATGTTGATTGCTACACTATTTACCTCAGCCAGAAAATGGAACCAGCCTAGTTACTCAACAGTAGAACACTTAAAGAAAGTATGGTAGACATAATAAAGGAATTTATACAGCTATAGAATAAGATCATGTCATGTTCAGGAAAATGGACAACTGGAAAACATTATGTTAAGCAGAATAAGCTGTATTCAGAAAAACAAACACTGTATAATTTCTCTATAAGAACTAAGTTTAAATTGTATTTATTTAGATGGTTAGACTATAATAGGTTTTGCCATGGCACTGTCATGTGTGTTTATTACAGATTGTTAGCATTTGCTTCCTTTACCACTCTCCCCATGCCCACCCATGCCCACCCATGCCCACCCATGTCCACTCCTTCCACAGATGGTCTCTTTTGTTCCACTCATCAAATATTTACAAACAAGATTATGAGAGATCTTCCTTTTGATCTCTTTTAACATTTTTTTTTCATACCAAGAAATAAAAGCAGTTCAGCTGGCCATTCCTAGTAGCAACAGTAAAAGAAGAAAGAAAACAGAAAAGAAAAAGCTCAAACTTTCAAATCTCAGAATGGCTTTGCACATATCATCTAAACGTTTACATGCCTGCCCTAAAATAAACTCCTGTAGATGCGGGCCTCAGGTCTCTGAGTCATGCAAAAACTAGAACAAAACTGGACTCAGAGGCCCATTGTATTAGTGGCTAAATTAAAGCACAGATAAAAAAAACTCCACTTAAGAAGGTATTCTTTGTCAAAGTTAAGAGAATAGACCAAGAATGAGATTCTGAATATTAGAATAGAAAAATAGACAGACCACAATAAAATTCAGCACAATGATTCTTCAACTTTCTGTCTTTTTTTTTTCACAGCAGAAGCATATTTTCCATCCCTGTCTGAGAAAATGTATCCAGTTTCACCCAAAAACCCTGTAATAAGTTCCCTTGACATAGCTGTCTTCTAAAAAGCCTCTAGTTTCCACCGTTACCAAGCCTTTTGGTTTGTAGACTCAGGATTAGAAGCAATGCCCATTAAGTCTTCGTGGGTAAGGCATAAAATACAATCCAGACAGAAGTGTTCCACACACTGAAACAAAAACCACAAGATTGTCCCTATTTATAAAGACAGAGTTGTGTGGAATATGTGTGAAATCATATGTTAAAAGTGTGGAATGATATTGCAACACACAAAATAAGACTAGGTTAATTTTATCCATATGGGTCCATCAAACATGAAGTTTAATATTTTAGCTCAAGAAGCTGCGATCTTTAATGGTGTTTGACTGGAGCCTCAAACATAGACCAAAAAAAGCTGCATATGTTAACTAAGGGTGGAATAATAGAACAGTTTTTGTATGCTAAAAAGGAAATATACAAAAACTTAGAAAGATCACAATGGCTGTCTGGAGTTATGTAAGTATGGCTTGCCTAGATGGAAAACATAAGTTTCTCTACAACGATAAATTATCCGTGAGAATAACTTGGACATTTTTGAAAAGTCCTGTAAGGCCTCTTCTTCCTTTTTTTTTAAAAACTTCTGATCATGTAAAGGGCCCCAAAACAGAATGGAGACAATTCAATACAAGTGCTGGTGACCGTCAAAGACAAGGAAATTGTGATTTATACAATAGGCAACTGGGAACAGAGTCAAATCAGTAACCACAAAGAGATCTGCTTTGTCGGTTAACTAACTATGGTTCTTCTAGGAAAAAAAATCAGATAATCTGTTATTATGTGGTCTGAAGAAGAGGAAGAATTCTAAGGCAAATGACTTGAATATGATCTTGAACAGAGTACATACCCCTCATCACTAGAACCACGTGATTATATCCCCATCATCACTTGAGTCGAGGGAAAGTTGGTGACCAAAGAAGTGCGGTCAAGATTTATGTACACTGTTACATAGCAGGGAATAAAGGAGAGGCTCTGTCTGAGAGACAGTAAATATATAACTGGCACAAAATTATTCTGCTAAAATGAATTTAGATAAATTTACCTCTGTCTGTAAAAAAAAAAATCCTCCTTATTTATTTGATTGCTTTGTTAGTTTCTTGGTCTATGATATTACTTTTAATTTTTAGGAAGCTGGAATGATGTACTTCTTAAAAGGAAAAATTATAAATTAGTTTTCTAAATATATATGTTACAAGGTCAGTTGATGATATCTGATTAAATATAATAATAAATTTTAAAATGTTTCATTAACAGCAAGGCACTCTTGTTGATAGTAGGGGGCATAAATCTGCCAGTCAGCCTCTCACATTCTAATCAGTTCTATCAAGGGAGCTTCTCCTGGGAACCTGTATTCACAGAGAACTAGTTATTCTAGCAAGAAGACTTTGTGATCATCAAAAATAAAGCCAGTCACATTCGGACCAAGTTGAATAACCATAATGTTGACTATTGTACAAGTAACAAGTGATACAATTACTGCATCCTTAGTCTAAGATGATTATTTTTTCTAGCATTTTCTTAGAGCAAAGCATAATGAGCTAGAAATATATTATTGCAATAGAGCAATGTGTAAGGGTTATTATTTTACAGGATGAAAATCCTTTCTCAACTTTGAAATTTGTTTCTGCAGGATGAGCTCCACTTCACAGTTGTACAGCAGCAGGAGAGCATTCTCTTGTGACAACACTTCCCCGCATTGACATTATCTGTTAATTATCTTTGCCTCCGCTAATTTTGAGCCCCAGGAGATGTCCTGGTCCTAGCAGTTGTGTGACTGCTCTTACTTTCTCCATAGGTGAGTCTAAAGGAGAAGAAAACCTTAACCAAAGGTGGAGTCAAGGCAAAGGTTATTATATTTTAGAAGCATTTCTGAAGACACTCTGATCATATAGTGTGATTCTCAATAATCATGTGATCTGCCTCTCACGTGACCCATGGATGTCCTTGCCTGAGGTACCTCTCCTCATCACATTGCTATTTTCAAAGAACTTCTGAGTGAGTTTCAGGTAGCTTTCATCTGAATCTATTCTGCTTCGTGAATACACTCCATAGACATTTCATAAAGCATCAATTCTGTAGAAAGATAATGGGATGTTTTGGGGGACAATGGAGGAGTGAGGAGGAAATCCATGAGAAACAGAAAACAATCAGTGAGAACACAAAGAACAGACAGCCTTGTTGAAGAGCCATATTTACAAGAATGTAACTCAATATGACTATGTCACCTCTTCCCCTGGGGTAGGCTTTAAGTCCCTCATCTTTGCCTTCCTGTCTTGTTGAAGGAAGACTTTCCAAACTTTCCCAACCTCTTAGTTCAGTTCTTGTGCTCTTAAGAGAGGATACACTCATCATGATGTTCTTCTTGTAGGTTTCTAAGACCATCTGGATCCTTCTATTTCTCCATTCTCCCATACTTCTCTCACTTAGAGTCCCAATAGGAAGTCCCCGCATCTATCCCAATCTTCTGATAAGTGCAGACTTTCATGGGACATCCCTTTTGGGCTAGTGTCCAATTATAAGTGAGTATATACCATGTTTATATTTCTGGGTCTGGGTTAACTCACTTAGTACAATCATTTCTAGTTTTATCCATTTGCCTGCAAATTTCAGGATTTCCTTGTTTTTAGTAGCTGAGTAGTATTCCACAGGGTAAATGTACCATAGTGTCTTTATCCATTCTTCGGCTGAGGGACATTTAGGTTGTTTGTAGGTTCTGGCTATTATGAATAAGGCTGCTATGAACATGGTCGAGCATATGTCCTTGTTGTATGGTGGAGCATCCATGACATGCGGATCTGGACCCAGGGGGATCTGCTCAAAGTAGTGCACCAACCAAGGACAAAACATGCAGTAAACATTGAACCCCTATTCAGATCTAGCCAATGGACAGGACATTCTCCACAGCTGTGTGGAGAGCAGGGATTGACTCTGACATGAACTCTGGTGCCTCATATTTGACCACTTCCCCTTGGTGGGGGAGGCCTGGTGGCACTCAGAGAAAGGATAAGCAGGCTACCAGGATGAGACTTGATAGTCTGTGACCATATGGTGGGGAAGGAGGTCCCCTTCTGTCACAGACCTAGGGGAAGGGAATAGGGTGAAAGCGGGAGAGAGGGAGGAATGGGAGGATACAAGTGATGGGATAACAATTGAGATATAATCTGAATAAATAAATTAAATAAAAAAGTCTTAAGAAAAAAGAGAGCAGATACGCTATCTCCTTCTAACCTTTGTCCTCCCAGATGGAGTACAGTTTGTACTCTGTATCCTTAGATTCGAGCTCTGAAAATATTAGGAAAAAATGTATCTAATGGACAGTATAAACTTTTCTCATTCACTAAATGATGATATTTCTATAATCCACATAGCACTTATATTGTATTATACATGTATATTTAAGGTAACAGGACATAGTGTGCATATTACATACAAACACTATGTCATTTTATTTGTGTTCTTGGAGAAGAAAAGAAGCTAAATATGTTTGAGCAGAAAAAAAAAAAAAAAAAAAAAAAAAGAACGAGGAGCTGGCTCCAGTGGCTTCAAGCTACCTATCTCAAGACAGTCTATGTTCATTTGAGCCCTGAAGAAAGTTGTTTCTTGTCACTAATTACAGTTACTAGGTAGGACTATGTAATGTGTATTACAATGAACCATTTGAGCATTTAATTTAGCTATAAGCAATCAGAATCAATACATTATCTTAGTTCTTTTAATTACTGCATTTTGGTGTCACTTCAAAGGAAAATTAGGGATGTCAGACTATAGTTTAGCATAGCTTCATGATCTCCATTGACAAAACAGCACCTGAATCCACGTTTAAGAGTCTATTGCTCATTATTGGAGAAAGAAGAGCTTTGACACCATGCTTGAAATGGTAGGCGTTTGTAAATAAAGAATTATTAATCATAATGTACTAACTCAAACTCATTTACATATTTAAAATGCAGGCACTTTTTCTATTAAGGCAATATAGAAAATGTATATGCTTAGTTTTAAATGTTATCCTGGCTTCACCTCCTGGATGTACTGTGGAGAAAACAGAGCAAAATATGGTGAGTCTGGCTAGTCTCATATTTCTTACTCAGTTCTAGGGAACACACTGCTTTCTGGAGAAAAAACAGAGAAGGCATAGCAGAATAGGTAATCTTTTTATATACTAGTTAAAGAACACCAACAACCAGAAAAACACCACAATAATACAATAGTAAAAAATTATAACTCTGATATCCTCAGAATACACAAGATTTTTTTTTTTTGAGGACTTGAAATATCGTGGTCATTAAAGAACGATGGCTACACTAACCACAGATTCATTTTATTGGAAGTTTTGGGTCAAGCAAGGTAAAACTCTGGTATATTTCACTCTTTAATGTCAGCTCAGTGGAGCTACAATTTCCTTCCCTTACTTACATTACTTTCTTAAATGATGCCGCGTCAAAATCACTGTTATTTGTGTTCATCCATCTTCTCAGACCGCGCTCCGTGCAGGACACTTTAATTGGTTTTACAATATTGCTGTGCAGTAAAAATGACACCCACCTTTCCCCTTAACTGAAGGCAAGAACTACTGAAAAACCTAAATAATACATAAAGGCTAGTGGTTAATCAGTAAGATATACTGAGTTAGGTCTTTTTGACTCTTACTTTGGTAAGAGAAACGTGCACGCAAAATCGCAGCACAAGGATGTTCAGTGAGGACTCCCTGGATGTTGTGTTAGCCTTTAAGCCTGGCTTGACACTGACACCACGGTGAGGCTGCGTCTCAGGGTTATGCTAAAGAAGTTTGGGGCCATTGTAAAGATATCTCCCGCACATTAAAACCATGTCAAAAAACTTAAATATGATTGGAAAAATTTCTCCTTTCTATGTCTATTACCTGATATCCCCCCTCCTTCTTCTTCTTTCATTTGTTTTTGTTGTCATTTGGCTGTTTTTTTTTGAAGAGAGAGAGAAGGAAAAGTCATGGAGTTGTATGAAATAGGAGGTGGAGAGGAGCTTGTAAGACTTGGGGGGGGGGGAGCAGAAAAATAGGACGAGAATATATTTTATGAAAAAAGCTTTCTTCAATAACAATAAAACAAAAACAATATAAAATAAAGTTACCAGTTATAAAAAAATTTAAGACACAAAAATTTAACTCGAAGTTAAGTAAAGATGAAGTGTTGAGAAGAAAACAGCAACAACAAAAATTGGTGTGTGAGTGGTTCTGTTTGATATTTATAATAATTTAAACTAAGAGACTTAAAAAATAAAGGACATTTATTATTCCTAGTCTTTGTACATCATAAACTAGAAGTTCTTGGCAATAAAGTCAGTGATCAGAAGCCACAGCCTGCCCGAATTGGAATTTAAAACCACCTCAGAAAAGAAACTATGCAACTGAAAATTTTAAAGAAATTAATAAGAAAAAATCATTTTTATTACAAATTTTAAAACAGATGTTCTTTCTTTCTTACAGAAAATATATTTTATTTCATACAAATATTCTGATTATAGTTCCCTTCCCCTAACTCCTCTTAGATCCTCTCCATTTCCCCAAATACATATTCTTTTGTTCTTTTGTTAAAATACAAACATGCTTCTAAAATGATAATAATTAAATAAGATAAATTAAAATCAAACCATAATATTAAAAAAAACCCAAAAAGAGTGAAAGAAAAAGCACAAGAAACACACAAATACTGATATATACACATTCACACACACACAGAAAACCCATACAAACAAAACCAGAAAGTATAATATAAAAGCAAAAGATCTATAAGGTTAAAAAAAATCCCAGACAAAGCAGTTTGAGTCAACAAATTTCCCTTAAACACCACTGGGTTTATTTTGTCTTGACATCTCCTGCTGGCCACGGGCCTGCCCATAAGTGTGATTTTTATCCTCAGTGACACTCCATGGAGAAAATGATTTTTTTTCCTTTGTAAGCAGTTATCAACTAGAGACATGTGTTGGGTTAGGGATGGGGCTTGTGTCGACTTCTCCTCTCAGCACCGGAAGCCCAGTCTGGCTTAGACCTGTGCAGGCTCTGTGCACACTGCTGCAGTTCCTGTGAATTCCTGTGTGCCTCAGCCCTGTCGTGTCTAGAAGACCTTGTTTCCTTGGCATCTTCCATCTCCGCTTGCTCTGACAATATCTCCTCCTCCTTTTCTGCAGGGTTTCCCAAGGCCTAAGGGGAGGGGATCGATGGAGACATCATATTTAAGACCGAGTGTTCCAGGGCCTCTTACTCTCTACACACAATCCAGTTGTGGGTCTCTGTGTTTGTTTCCATATGGTGCAGGAGGAGTTTCTCTGATGGTAGTTAAGCAAGATAGTGATCTGTGTATGAGTAGTTAAAACCATGTATTGGTTGGTTACTCCTACAAAGTTTTTGCCACTACTGCACCAGCGAATCTTTCAAGGAGGTCACTTGGGATTGTAGCTGGGTTGGTGTTTACCTTTCTCCCTCGTAAATCAAAACGAATCACAAGAGAAAGGGAAAGATACTAAAAAGTCATCAAAGGAGAAATTCGCCAAGAAGATATTGCAGTTCTCAATATTTATACACCAAACAGAAGGATATCCACTATCTTCAAACAAATATCACTACAGCTTAAATCACATATTAACCTTCATATACACCGATACCCTACTTCAATGTCCTACTCCCACCAATAGTCAGGTCATCAAGAAAAAACTAAACAGAAAAATTCTGAACCTCACTGACCTAAGAAACCAAATGGGCCTAACAGATATTTATAGAACATTTCACCCAAATATAAAAGAATATACCTTCTTTTTAAGCGCTTCTCGGAACTTCTACAAAACTTACCATATATTCGGTCACAGAGCAAGTCTCAACTGATACAAGAAAAAGTGAAATAACTCCCTGCGTCCTATGTGAGCATTATGGATTAAAGATTGATATCAACAACAGAAACAACGCATAGCTTATAAACTCATGGAAACAGAACAGCTCACTACTGAATGAAAAATGGGTGCAAGATATAAATTAAGAAAAAATTAAAGACTTTCTAGAATTCAATGAAAAAGAATACACAATGTACTCAAGTTTATGGGACACAATAAAAGATGTTCTAAGAGGCAAGTTCAAAGTACTAACTGCATACATTAAAAAACAAACAAACAAACAAACAAACAAACAAACAAACAAACTAGAGAGATCTCAAACTAGCAACCTAACAGAACACTTGAAAGCTCCAGAACAAAAGGTGGAAATCACATCCAAAAGGGGCACATAGCAAAAAATAATCAAACTCAGGGTTGACATCAATGGAATAGAAACAACGACAAAAATAATGCAAAACCAGAGTTGTTTCTTTGAGAAAATAAGTTAAGATTAACAAATATCAAATTAAATGAAAGGCAGAGGGAGAAGATCCAAACTAATAAAATTAGAGATAAAAGCACACATAACAACAGACACTGAGGAAATCCAGAGAATCATAAACACACTATTTAAAAACCTGTACTCTGCCAAACTGGAAAATCTAAACAAACAAACAAACAACCAAACAAACACCAAAAGGATAATTTTCTCCATACATAACACCAAATTTAAATAAAAAGCAGATAAACTATTTAACACACCTATAGCCCCTAGGGAAATAGAAGCAGTAATTAAAAGTCTACCAACCAAACACAGCTCAGGGCCAGATGGTTTCAGTGAAGAATTCTAGCAGATACTCAAAAAGTAGAGTTAAAGCCAATACTCCTCAATTTATTCCATAAGAGAGAAACAAAAGGCACATTGCCCAATTCTTTGTACAAGGCCACAGTTATCCTGACTTCAAACCACATAAAAACTCATCAAAAAAGAGAATTAAAGACAAATTTTTATTAGAACATAGATGCAAATATTCTTTTTTTATTTTTTTGGATTTTTAAAATTAATTCATATTACATCTCAATGGTTATCCCTTCCCTTGTATCCTCCCATTCCTCCCTCCCTCCGATTTTTCCCTTACTCCCCTCCCCTATGACTGTAACTGAGGGGACTTCCTATGCTCATAGGGTATCAAGTCTTTTCTTGGTAGCCTGCTATCCCTCCTCTGAGTGCCACCAGGTCTCCTTATTCAGGGGACGTGGTCAAATATGAGGCACCAGAGTACGTGTGAAAGTCAGACCCCACTCTCCACTCAACTGTGGAGAGTGTCCTTTCCATTGCCTAGTTCTGGGTAGAGGTTTGAAGTTTACGGCTTGTATTGTCCTTGGCTGGTGCCTTCGCTTGAGCGGGACCCCTGGGCCCAAATCTGCCTATCGTAATGTTCTACTTGTAGGTTTCTAGGATCCTCTGGATCCTTCAACTTTGCTATTCTCCTGTGCTTCTCTCATCTAGAGTCCCAATAGGATGTCTTCCCCTCTGGTTAGTGAAGACTTTCATGGGACATGCTCCTTGGCCTAGTATGCAGATATAAGTGAGTATATACCATTTGAGTCTTTCTGCTTCTGAGTTAACTCACTCATTATGATCATCTCTAGCTCAATCCATTTGTCCACAAATTATGGGAATTCCTTGTTTTTAATAGCTGAGTAGTATTCCATAGTGTAAATGTATCACAGTTTCTTTATCCATTCTTCTACTGAGGGACACGTAGGCTGTTTCCATGTTCTGGCTATTATGAATAAGGCAGCTATGAACATGGTTGAGCAAATTTTCTTGCTGTGTGCTGGTGCATCTTCTGGGTATATTCCAAGGAGTGGAATAGCTGGGTCTTGAGGAAGCCCTATTCCCAGTTTTCTGAGATAGCACCAGATAGATTTCCAAAGTGGTTGTACTAGTTTGCATTCCCACCAGCAATGAAGGAGTGTTCCTCTCTCCCCACATGTGAGGACACCTCGCCAGCATGTGGTGTCGCTTGAGTTTTTGATCTTAGCCATTCTGATGAGTGTAATATGGAATCTCAGGGTCGTTTTGATTTGCATTTCCCTGATGACTAAGGAGGTTGAGCATTTCTTTAAGTGTTTCTCAGCCATTTGATATTCTTCTGTTGAGAATTCTCTGTTTAGTTCCAAGCCCCATTTCTCAATTGGGTTATTTGGTTTGGTGGCTTTTAATTTCTTGAGTTCTTTATATATTTTGGATATTAGACCTTTGTCAGATGCAGGGTTGGTGAAGATCTTTTCCCAGTCTGTAGGCTGTTGCTTTGTTCTCTTGACAGTGTCTCCAGCCTTACAGAAGCTTCTCAGCCTCATGAGGTCCCGTTTATTAATTGTTGACATTAAGGCCTGGGCTGTTGGTGTTCTGTTCAGGAAGTTGTCTCCTATGCCAATATGTTCCAGGCTCTTCCCCACTTTTTCTTCTATCTGACTTAGTGTCTCTTGTTTTATGTTGAGGTCTTTGATCCACTTGGATTTGAGTTTTGTGCAAGGTGACAAATATGGGTCCAGTTGCATTTTTTTTTACACATAGATATCCAGTTAGGCCAGCACCATTTGTTGAAGATGCTATCCTTTTTCCATTGAATGGATTTGGCTTCTTTGTCAAAAATCAAGTGACCATATGTGTGTGGATTCATATCTGGGTCTTTGATTCGATTTCACTGATCAACTAGCCTGTTGCTGTGCCAGTACCATGCTGTTTTAATTACTATTGCTTTATAGTACAGCTTGAGATCAGGTATGGAGATTCCTCTAGATGATCTTTTATTGTACAAGATTGTTTAGCTATTCTGGGTTTTTTGTTTTTCCACATGAAGTTCAGAATTGAACTTTCAATGTCTTTAAAAAATTGTGTAGGTATTTTGATAGGGATTGCATTGAATCTGTAGATTGCTTTTGGTAAGATGGCCATTATTACTATGTTAATTCTCCCTATCCATGAGCAAGGAGGATCATTCCATCTTCTCATGTCATCTTCAATCTCTTTCTTCATAGTTTTGAAATTATTTTTTCAAACAAGTCCTTCACTTGCTTGGTTAGAGTAACTCCTAAATAGTTTATATTGCTTGTGACTAATGTAAAGGGTGTGGCTTTCCTAATTTCTTCCTCTGCAAGCTTGTCATTTGTATATAGGAAGGCTATAGACTTTTTTGAGTTAATTTTGTATCCAGCCAATTTGCTGAAGGTGTTTATCAGCTGTAGTAGTTCTCTGGTGGAATTTGAGGATCACTTATATACACCATCATATCATCTGCAAATAGGGATAATTTGACTTCCTCCTTTCCCATTTGGATACTCTTGATCTTCTTTTGTTGTCTTATTGCTCTGGCAGGACCTTCAAGTACTATATTGAAGAGATATGGAGAGAGTGGGTAACCTTGCCCTGTTCCTGATTTTAGAGGAATTTCCTTGGGTATCTCACCATTTAATTTGATTTTGGCTATTGGCTTGCTGTATATAGCCTTTATTATGTTGAGGAAAGTGCCTTGTATCCCCGATCTCTCTAAAACTTTAAACATGAATGGGTGTTGGATTTTATCAAATGCTTTCTCTGCTTCTAAGGAGATGGCCATGTGGTTTTTAATTTTCAGATTGTTTATATGGTGGATTACATTGATGGATTTCCATATATTAAACCATTCCTGCATGCCTGGAATGAAGCCTACCTGGTCATGGTGAATGATATATTTGATGTGTTCTTGTATTCGTTTTGCAAGTATTTTATTGAGTATTTTGATGCAAATATTCTTAATAAAATATTTGCAAGCTGAACACAACAACACATCAAAACCATCACCTCCCATGATCAAGAAGGCTTCATTCTGGAGATGCAGGAATGGTTCAACATAAGCAAATTGACAAGCGTAATCCACCATATAAATGAACGGAAAGACAAAAACCCACATGATCATCTCAGTAGTTACAGAACATTCCTTTGAGAAAAATTCAACATTCCTTCATGAAAAAAGCCCTGGAGAGAGATTAGGGATACCAGTGGCATACCTCCATTAATAAACACAACCACAGACAGAATTAACGTAAATTCTACTAAATTAAGAACAAGAGAGGGTTGTTTTCTCTCTTCATATGTGTTCAATAGAGTATTTGAAGTTTTAGCTAGAGCCAGCCGTAAGACAACTGAAGGAAATCAACGGGATGCAAATAGGAACAGAAGAAGCAAAAATGTCTTTATTTGCAGACGATATAATTGTATACATAAGTGACCCTAAATAGTGCATGATACCGGCACAAAACCAGACACATTGATCAATGGAAGATGGAGATGAATGCATAAATTTACATGTCTAAAGACACTTTATTATTATTATTTTTTTTTTTATAAAAGAGTTGCAAATGCACACTGGGAAAAAACTAGCATCTTCAACAACTGGTGCTTGTCAAAGTGAATGGCTACATGTAGAAAAATGCAAATAGAACCATATTCATCACCCTGGAGAAAACTCAACTGGAAATGGAACAAAGACATCAACCTAAACACAGATATACTGAACCTGATAGAAGAGAAAACGGAAAATTTCCTTGAACTCTTCGGCACAAGAGAAGACTCTCTGAACAGGACTCTGTTAGGACAGGCACTGAGTTCACAATTAATAAAGGGGAGCTCATAAACCTGAAAAAAAAACCCTTTCGGTATAGATCTCTTTTATTCCCATTTGTTGCCTTGTAACATGGGTAGCGATTTTGTATAATGTCTTAGAAAAGGTGTGACCTCTCAGCCTTGCTCCTTTCATAGGGAGACATTGCTGGGCTTTCATCTTAGAATATATTAACTATAGATTTTTTTATAGATACATTTTTTTTATCAGATAAAGGAATTTCTTTTCCCTTTGCTTCCCTTCTATTCCAAGACAACCCAGAATGTTACTAGAAAGGGGTGTTGGATTTTTGCAAGTGCCTTTTCTTCAATTATATATTTGATTGTATCTTATTTCCTTTTAATATATTTTACTAGCACATAACTTCACTTTATTTTGCACGTTTCTCTCCCTGTGGTATGCCAGTTAAGAAAACCATCCCACTAGGTCAATTTCAGTTTGTAATTATGCCTAGACTGTGCCCAGTCTTCAATATAACATCACACTTTGTCAATATGTATGCCATCCTCCTCCTCTTTCCTCGCTTCCTTTCACTATTCTTTTAATCTTCATTTCTGAGGCAACATTTAGTTATTAAAGTTACAACCACTTCAGATACAGCATAGTTGCATCTATGTTTATTTTGGAATGAAGAATATTCAGTCTCAAAAGATTATTATAAAAGTTAAAGCATTTTAGAATACAAACAGTGTGGAATAGTAAATATTTTTTTTAAATGAATGACTCAGAGTCAGGCATCTGTTTTATCAACTACTATAATATATTACATATATATATATTCACAGACAACCCTGATGAAATGTTTTAAGCATCTAAATAAATATTTACATATTTCCTTAAAACACAGAATGAGGGTTTC
This sequence comes from Acomys percivali, assembly GCA_907169655.1. Taxonomy (NCBI): domain Eukaryota; kingdom Metazoa; phylum Chordata; class Mammalia; order Rodentia; family Muridae; genus Acomys; species Acomys percivali. The sequence goes on from OU015748.1 coordinate 113,652,478, forward strand.
CGGCTGGACTGTATGATGTTATATTGCTCCGTACAGTTGAAAGACCTGTGACAACATGGATTAATGTAAAAAGTGAATCCTTCCATTAGTGTAATAGAAACTCCAGTGTATTTCTGTATGAAAATGATGGTAATTAGACAAAACTATAAAATAACTGTTCTGTAATATTTTAATTTGCATAATTTAAAAAGCAGGAGTATATGAAATTTGTTTTATATTACATATATTCTCTCTCCTGCAACTTAAGCTTTTATATAACAAGAGCCAATTTTTCTTTAATTGGGGAAATGAACTGTTACTTGCTAGATACACCATATTTAATGTGTATGATCACTTAAACTCCTTGACCACTTTTTCCTTAAGTAATTTTGTTTTCGTTTCACTTTTCAGCACAAAGCACTAACTAGGACCCAAAGAGATGCCATACAACACCCAATCAGAAAAAGCATTTGAAACAAATGAGACAGTGCTGTACTGATTCCCCTTAGACATAAGAAACACAAAGTGAATTAGCCCTGAAAACAGAGAAGGGTTTATTAAATAAGACTATGAGCTGTTCTCTTTGTTTTCTAAGCCAAAGAATAAAAAACTATTTTAAAAGGTAATCGGAGATGTACAAGATGGTTGAATAAATTTACCCATCACTCACCCAATCTCTCACAAAGCAAAACTGAAGTAACAGCTGTCTAGGCACATATTGAGGCTAGAGACCACAAGACAACACTGGGATTTGACCACAGACAAGTGGAAACCTTGTAAACTCTGGAGGATGAGGCAACATACAGCAAGAAACGTAGAACCACCACCCTCTGCCCTAGTTCCACTGGTGAGGAGGGAGTGTCCTAAAACAGTCTATCAGCACAGATGGTGATGAGTCTAGCTGTTGGAAAGACTGTGCAATAGTCTGGTTTGGGAAAAGGTTGTTTGTTAAACTGGTAAATCCTCAGGAGACTGTAGTCTCGAATTATCTTGAATGACCTATTGTCTGAATTTAGAGTGTGTTAGGCGTTCAGAGAGCCTTATATGTTATTATCATTGAGACCCCATAGAAACCCAGTAGTTCTGATTCTATAAGTGACAGATAGACACCTGCTGGGAGTGTTACATATGGGACCAAGCGTGGTCACATAAATGGAAGCCTAGGATGCTAGTTGCAAAAGCCAGGGAGGGGATTCAGGCTACCTCTGGGGTATGAGGCTCAGTCAATCGCCTATGGCACTGCGTGGTTCTAGAACTTAAACAGATGCATAAATGATTCCTGCCATCCTTCTTCTGGAAACTTATATGGAATTCCTAAGAAGGTGGAGAAAGAACTCTACAGCACACAGCTCCTTTGTCTGCAGAGGCATCTGAAGTAGTGGTTTCAAGCAAAGCCACCATAGATACAGCTGTTGCTCTTCCAAGAAGTGCACAAGATCAGTATTTCCCAAGAGAAACCTTCCCAGTGCTAGCCGTTAGTTTTAAACCACTCCTTTGCCATGCCTCAACTGAGAATTCTGCCCATCTGTAATGATGACTTACTTTCACTGCCTTCCAAGTATGACTGAAAGGACAGGAGTGGAAGAAAGGAAGCCAGCTATGACCCTCATCTCCAGGCAAACACAACTGGAAGTGTGTCCTAATAAATGGGAATGGTTAATTTGACACAGCCTAAAGCCAACTGAGAGGAAAGCCTGGCTTAACAGATTGATATAGATCACATCGGCCCATGTGCATTTATTGAGAACTGTCTTGATGCAGGAGGACTCAGTCCACTGTGGGTGGTACCATGGCTAGGCAAGTGATCCCAGGTGTACAAGGATGATAACAACAGATGTGATAATATGGAAGGAAGAAATCTCATGGGGTATCAACCCATGGCAACTAAGGAATGCTGAGAGTGCGAGAAATAGTCTTCCCTAAGAAAAAGCATCCAATCGGTTATCCTATACTAAGTGGTCAGCTCTGAAACTCTATATGTACAAGTAACATTCTATGGGCTTAGAAAAGTGTATACATATATTTAGAAATTTATTTTAAATAAATAAAAGCCACGAATTTGAGGAAAGAGTAAAGAGGTGCACATAGGAAGGGTTGAAGGCAAGAAAGCAAAGGAAAATTGACGTAATTATATTTAAAAATTTAGAAGGTAAAGCTAGGTAAGCATGAGCCTGAGAATGAGTGAAAAGACAGGCAAACAGTGTCCCTCTGGTCCTTAATAGTTTTTTTGTGTTAGACCGAATTCCTGGCTTCCCTCCATGTTGGACTGTGGCCTGGAAGTAAAAGATGAAATAAACCCTTTCATCCCATGGTTTTGGTCATGATGTTTTATCACAGCAATAGAAACCAAACTAGAGAGAATACCGTAAACATCACCAGGGGAGACTAAAGCAATGTGTTTCTGGTATCACACCATGGAGGCCCTCTGTCAATGCTCTTACACCGTGTCTGCTCACATAATTAACAACAAACTGGTTATGAGTGTCACAGAGGGAGGGCTGTGATTAGTGACCCTGTCTCTCTCCAAGAATCATGTACACCTGTAACAGTGTGTGGTCAGGGGACCAGGGCATTAGTCACCGCAGCAGCATGGAGAGAACCAGCATCAGAGAACCACTCAGGTAAACCAACCAACCAACCAACCAACCAACCAACCAACCAACCAACTAACCAACCAACAAGCCTTGCCTGAGGAACTTTATCACCATTGAACAACAGAAGCCACAGCTCTCAGCAGCACTAACTGTATGAGGTATAACCACATGGATTCTGACATTTATAAAACAGGTGATGGAACTGCTGGTACCCACACTCTTTAAAACACATGACTAAGAAGAATGGTTCTTTTGAAATATCTATGGGATATAAATGAATACAAATAAATACTAATTGAAATTAGGATGCTGAATGCAGATTATGAATGAGAAACCTATCAGGGAGACAATTAGAAAAAGTAGCAATCAGAAGTAAAAAGTTCCAAACCTCCAACTAAAAAAAAAAAAAAATTGTGCTCAGTGCTTCAAGAGCCTATGAGGCCACGTGTATGACAAACTACTAAAACTTAAAGGCAGTCTTATGAAATATCAACATTCAAATATACACTCACCCCCTATCAAAATAATTTGCTTTCTGCAGCAGATGGAATTACTAGGAAAAAAAACCCACATCGTTTAGTATTGGAGGATTCTGGGAAAACAGATCTATTGGAAATCTTGCTGAAGGCTGTCATCCAAGGTGATCAAATGGTGGCACGGGTGCATGAAGGACCTGCATAGGGAGCTGACAGATACGGAGGTGGGTCTACTGAGAAAACTGATGTCAAGATTCATGCTAAAAGATGTTGTGTGCAGACCTAGTTGGAGGCCTATGACTCAGTTTTATACATTTCACACTTATCTGTAGAAAGCCTAGTTTTTCTCTCCCCGGTTGGAAATATATTATTAGAGGTAATGACAGAAGACCAATCAATTGATCAAGGTGGATGCAAGCTACTTTCCATTCTTAAAGCAGAGAAGAATGTTCCTGTCTCCCGAGGAGGTTATTTCTTGAGGATGGTGGTGGATTCTATGAACTTCTGTGCTGCTTGGGTATGCTAAGTAATGCTGCTTACTTTTGTGCTTCTGGTGTGAAGTTTGGATTCAGTGTAAGCTGATCAAAACAGGACACTAACCATAAGAAACGCGCACAGCATCAGTTGATAAAATGCAGCCTCTTCGCTCCCCACTCCAAAAGTATAAATGACACTTAAAGTATCATTATAAGTGAAAATGACCACAGAAGATTAAAAAAATGGTTCCATATTCAGACTTAATATGTGTCACTTATTAAGAGCAAGGTTCTGGACAAAATATTGAGGCCATGTAAGCATCTACTTTCTCAAATGAAACAGAAGTTGATAACAGTCATCGTTACTATTTGTCATGGTAATGAAATATCTTGTGTATGCTGATATATAATAGGCACTCCAAGATACAAGTTGTTATGCAAATGCTTGCATAATAAGGTTAATGAATAAAGTTGTTAATTAGGGATTCTGGTATAAAGGAAGAGGAGAAAGCAAAATGTTAGACACTCACGGCGTTTCTATGAGCGGCTCTGGGATTCTTGACAAGTCAAACAAAAAGAGTCAAGCTGCATTCTAAGCATCCTCACTATAAAAATGGGAAAACGTGCTTGTTTACCAGAAGAAAGATTTTAGTATCATATCCTGCAAAAATAATTCTCGCTCGGGATTTTATAGTGGAGGAACAGACAGAGGCTTTAGAGGATGTTGATGCTGGCCAGCTCTTTCCTTTCTCCTAAGCCACCAAGGGCAGGCTGGGTGGGAGTCAAGAAAGAGGACACAGGCTAGGGTGTGTGAGCAACCTGAGTGCTGCTCTCTGCACACCATGGCTGTCTGGCTCCAACAGTTGGCTTTCTGGGGGTCCTGCAAGGCTGTTAACTCCCAAGATTTAGTTCATGATGAATTATTATACGTTTCGCTCTTAAGACATTAGATCTATCCATTTAACTTTCCGTGAGTGTTTTGCCGGCACATATGTCTGTGCACTATGTGCCACTGTGTGCATACTAAGTGCTGTTGGAGGTCAGAGAAGGCATAGGATGCCCTAAGACTGGAGTTACGGATAGTTTGAGCCGCCATGTGGGTGCTGGAGGTTGAATACAGGTTGTCTGCAAGAGCAACGATCGCTCTTAACTGCGGAGCACACTCACCAGCTCTGTGCTCTTCATTTTAAAAATAAATGTGGTCTGCAGCAAAATTTGATTTCTTTTTGCATACTCCACTGTGTGCACTTGAGATGAAGCTTAAACAGTGGCTCTCTGCAAAGTGCAATCATAAATTTAGAAAAATATCCCTAAGCTAAGAACCCTGGCAGAACCACCCAAGACGAGAGGCGCTGGAGCCTATTTTTGTAGCTGCGGGTAAAGAGAAGAGATCATAGATTATTTTTGTAGAATTCTCAGGTCCTGGGAGTTGAGACGTCTTTCACACTAAGATTTTTCTGAAGTCACTTTGCTATTTTTGATAACTTTAATAAAGATTGTTAAAAAAAAATAAGGCTTAAGGACTCTCACACAGAAACTTTACGACATCCATTTGGCAGGTAACAGCTGTTGGCGGGTGGGTATCATTTTCTGTAGCAGTGCAGCCGCTGGAAGTTGCAGTTGCTGCAGTTACTGACTTGTTACTCATACTCAGGCAAGGAACTCTAATGAAACTCAGTGGGTCACACACAGCAAGAAGAAAGTAGCAGGGGGCTTATGGAAGAGCGTGGATAACAACTAAAATTCATCATTTAAATGCATGAGCCTGTCAATCAATAAGATATATGTTTAAAACAGCCACCAGGGATAACAGATTTATGCATATCAATTTATACTGTAGTAGGATGCCATATAGTAGTTAAATTACTATAGCATATTCTTTCTTTTTCCTTGGGAACATTAAGAATAAAATCAAGCATGCAAGTCTGTTATTTCTGACTGCATAGAAGGCATCAGGTACTTGGTGTGGGGCTTTATGTGTGCACATACTGAGCAAAAGGAAGGAAGGACGCATGATAAGGGCGCCTTCTGTCAGAAGTGGAAATAAAATTGGAGACACATACTTTGGCTCACAGTTTCAGGGGTCACAGTCCATCGTGGTGAAAAGGTATGCTTACTGGAGGGCTTCAGTCTGTGGTGCCAAGAGCACAGACTGTTTCTTCTACTGTGGCAGTGGGGGCTTGCTGTGCTCCTTGGTCGCATCTTGACAGATATGGAAAGGACGGGCTCAGCATGCCTCAGGTAGCCAGGCCACTCTTTTGAAATGTCTGCAACATCCCAAAATAGCACCACCAGCTTAAACAAACAATCTCTCTCTCTCTCTCTCTCTCTCTCTCTCTCTCTCTCTCTCTATATATATATATATATATATATATATATATATATATATATATATAT
>OU015748.1:113658409-113671031 GCA_907169655.1 Acomys percivali
TATATATATATATATATATATATATATATATATATATATATATATATTGAGATCTTGAGGGGAAACAGCTCAGGCCTAACTCATGTATTGCAGACTTTAAATTTTCATGAGCAATAGGCAACCCGTGTGGCACATATATTATTCACGACCTGCTTCACAGCAAATAACTGCAGATCTAGCTGTTAGAAAGATCTCCTATTTATATCAGCTCAAGTCAGGGGGTCTTGGCTCCGGTTTCAGAAGGCTAAGCCAATACTGGGTTTATTGTGCTCTCATTGTTCCTTTCAAAGCTACTTACTGGTTTTGAATAGAATTTAGGCCCAGATACGCATTTTCAGACACGTTCCGCGCAAAGTAGTTTAGGTTACTGTGTCATCGTGGAAAAATTACAAACTAAGAAACCTATATATAATATCAGTGACGACATCATCCCGTGGGACAACCTTCATGTGTGTGATCTATCAGTGACACTATTATGCTGCACGTGACTGTAGATGTTTGCTTACTTCCAGGCCTATAATCAGCCACCTTTGCTTTCAAAGGGCTCATATGCTTAGGCCCTTAGGGTAACCCAACATTCTTATATTAATATGAAACAACTTCAGACCATAACTGTATACCATTGGGAATAGTGCTTATGTGCCTTGGATCATAATGATAAGAAAGGTTGGTTTAGCTAGGCACTGGGAAATAAATGTGAGGGTGACCACAGAATTGGGACTCCCAGGTTCTGAGCTTAGCATCACCCTCCCAGCGTGAATGACATTTCTGGGAGCAAATATGTCTTATGATTCTCAAAAAACTAAATGTATGAAAGTTCATTTGCTTACTAAGATTATCGAGGGCATCGGACTAAATTTAATGACATCTGAAGGAAGTGCAAACATTAGTTTTGTAGCTTAGTGGGAAACACAAACAGGGTGTCCCATTAACTGAAGTTTTAGGCAGAAAATAAGAGACAAACTCTAGCTGCTTACCTTTCCTATTCAGCTAAAACACTTTTAAATAGGTTATGACTTTGGTGAAGGTGTTAGGATCCTGTCAAGTCAATGCTCCCTGTGAAGGTGTGTTTTGATTACTTTGAGGAGTCGGTGGGTGGGAAGAGTACAGATTTGAAGATTCATAGATTCCTGTAACTCAAGTGCTTTGTTCAAAAGCCTTTATTGCTTATTTTGCAATTATAATGTGATATTTTAAAATAAGAAACATCTTATGTACTATATAGTATTTACTATTTAATTAATGATTAATTTAAAATTCAAGGAGGAAGCAAAGGCATTTCTTATCTATGTATTTGTTAGGGTGGTGGGAATAGACTCATTAAATATTCACGGTGACTTTTTTTTGCTATTTAAAATATACTCATGCTCAGCATACCTTATCAAAAGCCATATCTGATTTTTAAGATCTAAAAATTTTTACTTCCTAAAGTAATAATCCTATCACTGGCTAGTGAAATAATTGCAGGTGCTTTTAAAAAATTCTTTATTCAACATTTGCAAATATGGCCAAATGTTTTTTCCAAATTTGGAGCCTAGTAGCATTTACAACTTTTTAGGAAAAAAGAGAAATAACAACCAACCCACCCACCTGAGCCAAGTGCTAAAGTAATATCCTTCCTACTGCTACCCAATATCCTCATATCGAGCCTTGTATATTCTCTTCTAATTTATTTTTATTTTCATTAGTTGACAAGTGCTAGTTATATCCTGTAACTTTATGGTACAATGAGATGCCTTAATATCTGATTAATAAAATATTTAATGTTAGCTATCTCTTAATTACTGCCTCTTATAAACATTTACCTATACTTACATAGAATTTCCCTCTTTGATATTCATGTACTATTTAATCATGCTATATTATCCATTTTATATATTGCTAAGATTTTTTGCTCACTTTTCCTTTCATTCAATATCAAGGTGATGTCGGATTTCTACTGGCATCATAAAATGAAGTGGAAAACTTCTTTTCCTCTATTTTCTGAATAAATGTCTAATTTTGATTTTACTTCTGCCTTCAAAATATGTATGAATAGCCGGGTACAGTGGCACACTCTTGTAATCCCAGCAATCAGGAAGATAGAGGCAGGCAGACCTCTGTAAGTTAGAGGCCAGCCTGGTCTACAAAGTGAGTCCAGGACAGCCAAGGCTGCACAGAGAAACCCTGTCTCTTAAAACCAAAAACCAAAGCAACCAACCAACCAACCAACCAACCAAACAAACAAACAAAGAGCAGGAATCCCACCTACAAAACCTTTGGCCCAAAATTTGTTCTGCCTACAAGTAGTGCTGAGATAAAGATGGAGCAGGGAGGTCAAGGAATGGCCAACCAATGAATGACCCACCCCAAAAGAGAGAGACAATCCCTGACACTATTAATGATACTCTGCTATGCTTGTAAACAAGAGCCTAGCAAAACTGTCATCTGAGAGGCTCCATCCAGCAGCTAATGGAAACAGCCAAACAATAGGCAGAGCTCAGGAAATTTTGTAGAAGAGTGGGAGGAAGGAATTGAGGGAGCCAGAGAAATCAAGGACACTGCAGGAAGACCTACAGAGTCAACTGACCTGGGGCATGGGGACTCACAGAGACTGAACCACCAACTAAAGAGCGTGCATAGGCTGGACCTAGAGCCCCCTACACATATATGGCAGATGTGCAGCTTGGTCATCGTGTGGGTCCTCTCACAACGGGAGTAGGGGCTGTCTCTGACTCTGTTGCCTGCCTTTGGATCCCTTCCCCTAGCTGGGCTGCCTTGTCTGGCATCAGTGGGAGAGGATGCACCTAATCCTGCTGAGACTTGATGTGCCAGGGTGGGTTGGTATCCCTGGGTGGCCTCTCCTCTAAGGGAGAGGGGAAGGAGGAATGGGGGAAGGTGGGACTGGGAGGAGAGGAGGGAAGGGGCTGCGATCAGGCTGTAAAGTGAATAAAAATAAACAAATAAAATGCGTAGGACTTGACGAGTGAGATCTTATGCACCTGAAAGTTGCCTTTGTGAGAAGACCGTTGATAACAAGATTCCCTTAAAGATCAGAAACAGACTTTTATTTTCCGTTTTTCTTGTATAGTTCACTATGGTGTTTTACGTAGATTCTCCACAAGATAAAGTTGCCATGAACTGCATCGCAACTCACCACTGCGCTTCTTGCTTCTGATGTCTGAACAACAGAGCAACAGGCCAATTGCCTGCCTTCCCTCTTTCCTACCTCAATCAACTTTAGTCCTTCAAAAGATGTATTTTTAAATTGGTTTTTTTTTTTGGTATTTTCCTACGTTCTAGTCATCAATTTCTGTCGTATATTACTTAACCTAAGTACATAGCACTTATTTACTTAAAAATAATGAGATATATTTAGCTTTAATCAAACTAGTCAGCAAATTATATTATTTATTATGCAATATGATGACTTAAGGTACATAAACACATACATACATGTATACGTACTGTGAACTGAGCACAACAACTAATTTTATTAGCTTAGCATTTCACATATTTACCCATTTTTGCTTCTTGGCAAGAATGCTCACGGTCTATGTCTTTACTAATATAGACTGTGAGGACCTACTATTATTAATTAAAATCACCATCTTGCATGTTCGATCAGGATGTACTGACATTCTATTATGAAATAGTTTTCACACTTTGATCACTTCCTCTCCAGTTCCTCCAATCCTCGTCTCTAATGACTGTTATTGAACTCTTTACGCTACTGAGTTCAACCTTTTCAAATCCCAATTTAAATGTACGAATGACACCAGACAGTACTTTATCTTTATCTGAACAGTTTCACAATGTATATAATTCACTCCAAGTCTCTCCAGCAATGTCATCTTTGTAAAACCTGAATAATATTCCAAATGTGTATGTGTGTGTGTGTGTGTGTGTGTGTGTGTGTGTGTGTGTGTGTGAGCAAGAAGGGGAGGGGTTTAAACGATGGAGACAGACCATGTCTCTATCTTGGCTGTTGTGAATAATGCTTCACTGAACGTGGGAGGGGCAGTATCTCTTCAATATACTCACCGTCAGGCTGGAGAGGTGACTCAGTAGTAAAGGGCACTTGTTGAACAATCTTGAGGACCAGAGCTCTGATCTCAGCATCCAGATTACACTGTGGGTACCATGCACATGCCTGTAATTCCAGCTCTGAAAAGGGTGGAGGCAGGAGCATCTCTGGGGATTGTGTGTGATCTTAAAGTAAAAAACTTCAGGTCTTTAAAATAATGACAGCTATGAAGTTGTCATATGGCATTATTGACTTGATGTAATTTCTTCCTTACCCACTTTCGGTGTTTTTGCCAGCCTATGTTGTGCTTTGTCAAATTGCTTTCTCTCTGGGTATGCTGAGGTAATCATATGCGTTTTGTCTTTCATTCCATTCCTGTGCTTTATTACACCCACTGACACATGTATTGTGACTTGTTTCTTTTTAGTAGTTTTGATTACTTAAAATGTGATAAAACCTAAGTCTTCTTTCCATTTGTGAAGAGTTTTACTTTATTTTCTATCTGTTCATCCAGTTTACCTGTGTCAATAAGGGTAAACTGAACAGTCCAAAGTTAAATCAGAATTTAAAAAAATGTGTTCTTCACAGTTGAATGGAGAGTGGGGACTGACTTTCACACGAACTCTGGTGTCCCATATTTGACCACGTCCCCTAGATGGGGAGGCCTGGTGGCACTCAGAGGAAGGATAGAAGGCTACCAAGAAGAGACTTGATACCCTAGGAGCATATACAGGGGGAAGAGGTCCCCCTCAGTCACGGTCATAGGGGAGGGGAGTAAGGGGAAAATGGGAGGGAGGGAAGAATGGGAGGATACAAGGCATGGGATAACAACTGAGATGTAATATGAATGAATTAATAAAATATATTAAAAATGTATTAACAGCTCTGTTTTAGATCAGAGAACTTTAATCAATTTTACATTCAAGAAAGCACTTCTGAAATTTTGTCACTGCTTTTTGTATGGTTAGCATATCTTTTGTTGCTTTCTTGTTACTTTTGTTTTTTGGCTATTTAATGGTTTTCTACTAGTGGTCCACTTTGATTCCTTGCTTAATAATTAGAATATCTAATGTATTTTCTTGTTGGTTTCCATTAGTCTGCACAAGGCATCTTACAGCTATGATAGTTCCAGATAGTGACGATTGAACTGTGATTGCAAACACCTTTGCTCCCTTTGATGTTTTTAATACTATTTCCTGTTGATGACATGTGTTCCTTCCTGGATTATTTCAGTTCTTCTTATATTTAGTAGTTCTGTCTTTGCATTCCAGGCATAGTAATAAGAATGTGTTCCTATTCTCTTTTTGCTTAAAAAGGTAACTTAAGGTCTGTTTCATGTTTTGTTTTGTATTTATTTTAACATTTGTTTTATGTGTATGAATGTTTGCCTGCATGTCTGTATTCATGTCCAGTAGGTACTGGACCCTGGACAGGAGTGACAGATGGCTGTAACCCACCATGTGGGTGCTGAGTCCTCTGCAAGAACACCACGTGCTCCTAAGTACTGAGCCACCTCTCCATCCCCAGTTGGCTTTTGCTTCCTTTTTTCTTTTTGTTCCAAAAATAGTTTTAGTAAGAATACTGAAACTGGTTTCTTATCTATGTTGAGTATGTAATTTTCTGTGTTTCTCTGGAAATAATAGTATTCACTTTTAACTAGTGCTTTGTCTAAAGTTAATATAATACTAGTCCATGTTAAATACAGGGATTTTGCAGTAGTCTAATTCCATGTCTCCCCTGCCTTCCTTATTTATCTTATTGTCATATTCCTATATTTACAGTATGTCGCACAATATTGCATTGCGTGTGTGTGTGTGTGTGTGTGTGTGTGTGTGTGTGTGTGTGTTGTGCATGCATGTGCACAGTGGAGACAAAACTCTGAAACTTGGTATGCTAGGCAAGCCCTCTACTGGTGATCTAAAACCCTAGCTCCATGATTAAAATTTCTTTTATATTGTTTCCCTGTCTAGATTTTCTCAGCAATTGAACAACTTATTATGATATCATCTGGACCTAACTCCCTCAAGATGTGTGCATATTCATAACATATTTCTGTTTTCAGAATGATTTCACTGGATGAACACATTTAATGACTCTTCTGTTGACAAACATTTAGCTATCAACATATACATATAAACATTGATTTTTTTTGAGGCTTTTGCTGTGCATGTATTTTCTTTTATACTTGGGTAAATACCCCTGAATGTAATCATTGTGTTATAAATTAGATTAGTGTTTACCTGTATTAAAATACACAGATTCTTCCTAAGTTCATTGAAAAAGCAACTGTCAGTGGCCTCAAATGTAGCTACTACAGGGGACATAAAATCCCATCTCACTGTGATTGTAACATTGTTTCATGAACCCATTGGCTATGTGTATGGATGCTTTCATGAGGAGAACAGCTCTGTCTTCTGATGGTGATTGGGGAGGGAGTAGTCATTTGTTTACTATATTGTTTTGGAAATATTTTTATATGTTTTGACTGTGAGTGTCAAATTATGTGCCATGAATCTTTCAAGTGTGTCCCAGTCTATCTCTCTGTTTTTATACGCTTCTTTTTATGAACAGAATGTTTACCATTCTTTTAATTAAACCCAATATATAAAAATCTTCCTTCTTCTCTTCCATCCCTTCCTCTTCCCAAGAGAATGGTTTCCAGGTACTGCTCGTTCTCCATCTCCTCCCTTTCTGTAGAACTCCCTTATCATTATGTTAAAATTATTAATATTGTTCCACTTAACTACTGGCAAGCTGTTCACTCCTCTTCATAATTTGTTATTCAAGCTGTATGATTTTACTATTAGAATTTTATCTAGACTCGATTTCAAGTTTAATATCATTTTGTTGCAACATTATACTAAAATTACTCTCACATTCATCCTGAAAAATTTTCATTTAGATGCCCTATATTAGCTTCCGGATTGAGCTCAGGGGATTCGTGATTGCCTAATAAATACAAAGCCCAGAGTTCGGTTCCCTACACTGCAAGAATAACCGAACAAAATAATATTGTAGTTTTATATATAGATTTCCAGTTGACTATTTTAGAAGATGTTCTGCTTTTATTCTGATTATCTTTTAAATAATTAAAATTATGCATTATGTCTGGTATAAATATTAGTTAAGCTAATCCAAGCATCCGAAGCTTGACAATTTTGAAACCTTTTTTAAGTCAATATTTTGAACTTCTTTACTATATTTTAAACATACAATTTTTACATCGTACGGAGTCATATGTGATTTTTTTATTTATTTCATACTTTTGTGTGTAATGTTTATGTGTGCTTCTTTGTGTTCGTGTGCTTGTGCAACACTGCGGGCATGTTTGGCTTAGTGTGCACACGGAGTTCTTAGGAAAACCGTAGGTGTCTAGGTTGAAGGTTTGCTGCCTTCCACCTTGTTTGTTGTTTGCTAGCTTTCCTATCAGCTTCTGGGGATTTTCCTATCTTTAGCTCCTTTCTTGCTATAGAAGTGCTGGGATTGCAGGGATTGCAGGCGAATAGCACTTTGTGTGGTTTCTGCAGGTCCAAAATACTGTCTTCATGCATGTATGTCTAGCACATCATCCACAGAGTTCTCTCCCCAGTCCCAGCAGTGCTGCTTTGAAAATGGTGTTGAGCTCCCCACCCCCCTCCACGCCTCCTAAAACCTGCTTAAATTATTGGGAGATGATTTGTTTAGTGGTGGCTCTGATTTTCTTTATTAGACAAATATAGTCAAGTCTTAAACCATCTGTCTTAGGCTTCCTCGAGTCCAAACTACAAGCTAAACAAATTCTCTGTGTGTCGGTGGGCTGCCTCTTCACCCTCCTGTGACACAGAGACACCAGCTGGTCAGTTTTCGGTGCAGAGTAGGTGAGTTCAGCCAACCATCCCATGCAACATCATATGCACGTGAGGCTTAGCTGTGTGCAGAAGTTGGCTGAATCCCACTGCGTGATTAAACTTCCACACGAGCAGTCTAACTGGTCTAACCCCTTGCCTCTGAACTCCAACGTGTTCATTCAGGGCTCGGCAAGATTGCTAACTATATTGAAGCTCAACTTTGGGTGCCCGTATCAGAAATGCCCCCAACTGAAAGCCAGAGTGATTTTGGGTACACTCTAAGGTTTTCTTTCTCAAAAAGAACACTCTAACCTACTGTTGTCAGTTAACTAAAAATAGTTGCCTCCTATTTGTCATCTTTTATAGCTTCTTTTCTTTTTGGCAGGAAGAAAAACATGGCATATATTCAATTAAGTTTGCATGATATTATTCTGAAGTTTTTTGTTTTTGTTTTTTTTTACAGTACATCTTACAATAAAAAAAGAAACCCTGAGATGTTAAACCAGATGGAGCAGGGCGCAAGTCTTAGCTCTGCTGCCTTCTTTTAGGATTAGAACTATCAATATATATTGGGCATGGGGATTAATTTGTATGCAAGCACATGTGGTGTTTTGACATGTTTTACCCTCTTTCCTGATACCCTCCTTGCCTGGCTTGCCCCTGGTCCCTTTCTCTTCCCTAACAGACCATCATCTACTTTAAAGTCATTAAAAACATTTTCACAAATGAAAGAAAACACAGCTCCAAACTGCAAATGATATAATTCTATTTCTTTACTGATAAGAAATACATCATAGTATTTGTGGACTGTATTCTCTTCTTTAAAAATTTTTATTCATTGACAGATACTTATCCTGATTTCATATCTTGGGTATTCTAAATAATATCATAATAAACACAAGTACATAGTGATACATGTTTATATTGACTTCATTTTCTTCAGATACATACTCGAGTGGTCCAGCTGAATGGCACAGTAGGTCTACTTTCAGCTTTTGTGAACTCAGTTACTTTCTGCTTGTGTGGCCTTGAAAAGTAACATTAATAATGTGAGTAACATTAATAACTGGATCCAAATGCAGAATTATTTATTTCTTTCACCTTGATCTAAAGATGCATTACTGTGCCTTTCATAGTTGTCTTGAATAACAAAGCTGATAGTGCCCATAAATTGTTTATAAAATGAATGGAATTCAACAAATAATAGCATTCCATTAGCTTATCTCTCTTTTAAGGTATAGAGTGGTACAGTCAAAGACAGTCATAGTTTTTTCATAATCTACAAAGCCACTTGTTATAGTTATGACGATTTAAGAAAAAAAGAGTGGGTAAAATGTGTTTAATTGAGCCTCTACTTACATTCACTGAAGCAGAGACAATTAAGTCTAGGTACACAACCAAAATTCTATTCAGCGTTTATTACAATGAGGAAAAGTTATTCAGAAAAAGAATGGTGCTTTATTTTCATTGACCCATCTCTTCTAATTTTGGTTTCTGTTGCTGTGATAAAACACTGACAAAAACTGACATGGGAGGAAAGGGCTTAATTGGCTTATAGGTTAGACTCCTTCATGAAGGGAAATCAAGTCCAAGTGGATCAAAGACCTCAACATAAAACTAGAGACACTAAATCGGTTAGAAGAAAAACCCAGGGGAAGATCCTGGGACTCATTGACACAGGAGACAACTTCCTGAACAGAACACCAACAGCCCAGCCTTAATGTCAAAAATTAATAAATGGGACCTCATGAGGCTGAGAAGCTTCTGTAAGGCAGGAGACACTGTCAACAGAACAAAGCAACAGCCTACAGACTGGGAAAATATCTTCACCAACCCTGCATCTGACAAAGGTCTAATATCCAAAATATATAAAGAACTCAAGAAATTAAACACCACCAACCCCAAAAACCCAGTCAAGAAACAGGGCTCAGAAATAAACAGAATTCTCATTAGAGGAACATTGAATGGCTAAGAAACACTTAAATAAATGCTCAGCATCCTTACTCATCAGAGAAATGCAAATCAAAATGACTCTGAGATTCCATCTTACATCTATCAGAATGGCCAAGATCAAAAACTCAAGTGACATCACATGCTGGCGGGATGTGGAGAAAGGGAAACACTCCTTCATTGCTGGTGGGAATGCAAACTTGTACAACCACTTTGAAAATCAATTTGGTGTTTCTCAGAATACTGGGAATAGGGCTACCTCAAGACCCAGCTATTCCACTTCTAGGAATATACCCAGAAGGTGCTTCACCACATAACAGGGACATATGCTCAATCATGTTTATAGCAGCCTTATTTGTAATAGCCAGAACCTGGTAACAGCCTAAATGTCCCTCAATTGAAGAATGAATAAAGAAACTGTGGTACGGAATACTACTCAGCTATTAAAAACAAGAAAATCCTGTAAGTTGTGGACAAATGGATGGAACTAGAAATGATCATATTGATTGAGTTAACCCAGACTCAGAAAGACTCACATGGTATATACTCACTCATGATTGGAAACTAGCCCAACAGGAATGTCCCAGGAAAGTCTTCACTTACCAGGAGGCTGGAATAGATACAGTGACCTCCTATTGGGACTCTAGGTGAGAGAAGTATGGGAGAATAGGGAAATAGAAGGAACCAGAGGGTCCTAGAAACCTACAAAAAGAACATCATGATGGGCGCATCTGGACCCAGGGGGGTTTGCTCAAGCTACTGTACCAACCGATACAATACATGCAGTAAATATTGAACCCCTACTCAGATCTAGCTAAAGGACAGGACATTATCCACAGTTGTGTGGAGAGTGGGGACTGACTCTGACATGAACTCTGGTGCCCCATATTTGACCACTTCCCCTTGGTGGGGAGGCCTGGTAGCACTCAGAGAAAGAATATGAAGGCTACCAAGATGAGACTTGATAGGCCATGACCATATGGTGGGGGAGGAGGTCCCCTTCTGTCACAGACCTAGGAGATAGGAATAGGGTGAAAGAGGGAGGGAGGGAGGAACAGGAGGAGACAAGCAAGGGGATAAAAATTGAGATGTAATCTGAATAAATTAATAAAAAAGGTAAGGAAAAAAAGAAAAGAGTTTTTACTGGGTATAGTAGTCTAGACTGACAGCTATGGTCTCTTAGAGACAGCAAAATATTTTCCCAGTCCCTTCTGGCTTTTAAAATCTTTGTTGAGAAGTCTAGTATAATTCTAATAGGTCTTTTCTTTTATTTTACTTAGTCATTTTTCCCTTGCAGCTTTTAAAATTCTTTATTTGTTTTGTGTTTTATTTATTATGCAGCAGGAATTTTTTCTCTTTTCATCCAATCTTTTTGGTGTTCTATAAACTTTTTATATGTTTATTGGCATCTCTTTCTTTAGTTTAGGGATATTTTCTTTTATTTTGTTGAAAATATTTTCTGAGCCTTTGAGCTGGGAATCTTCTACTTCTTCTATTCCTATTATTCTTAGGTTTGGGCCTTTCATAGTGTCCCAAATTTCTTGTATGTTTTGCGTTAGAAACTTTTTATATTTAACATTTTCTCTGACTGATGTATCAGTTTCTTCTATAGCGTCTTCTATGCTTGAGATTCTTCTATCTCTTGTATTCTGTTGGTGATGCTTGCGTCTGTATTTTCTGTTCTCTTACCTAGGTCTTCCATCTTTGGGATTGCCTCAGATTGTGTTTTCTTTATTACTTCTATTTCCATTTTTCAGTTATTCAACGGTTTTATTCATTTCCTTCACCTTTTCTGATTGTATTTTCCTGTATTTCTTTACAGGATTTATTAATTTCCTCTTTGAAGGCCTCAATCATCTTCATAAGATTGGATTTAAGGTCATTTTCTTGTGCTTCAGCTGTGTTAAGTTATCCTGGGATTGCTGTAGTAGTACAGCTGGGTTCTGGTGGTCCTTTATTGCCCTGGCTCTTGTTCACTCTTTCCTTACACTGGCCTTTAGCCATCTGGCTTTCCCTGGCATTGGCAGGCCTCCAGCAATGCAGGCAGAGGTGTGGGTCAGAAAAAGGAGCACAGGGGGAGCATGTCCAGTTCACAGCTGTTTAGAGTGCTGTGGAAGACCTGGCAGGCAGGGAATTGAGAGGGAAGGGGTCTCATCTGGTAGTTCCTGATGGCAGCAGGCATCTGAGAATGCAAGTAGAGTTGTGGGCCAGGAAATGGAGTACATAGTGGACAGGGCAGAACGTATTGATGCTGGGCTTGTGGGGGTAAGGGTGAGAGTGGAATGGGACTAGGGGGCTAAAAAGGAACCCAGGTGGCAGCAAATTGTGACATAGAGGTCTCACTTGTTCAACCCAGGTAGCAGCAGGCCTCAGGGGATCAACAGAGGAATTTCTCCTTTTTTTTTTTTTTGTAATTTTTTATTATGTTTCTTTTTAAATGTATACATTTATATTATTACACATGAATAAATTAAACTTACATACAGCAGGAAGAACCACAAGACAATCAGGAATCATATAAATGTTACATTCATAGTGATTCGGCTTTTTGTATTTGGCAAACTTGAAGTAAACATCTTTCCTATCCTCTTGGGTCTAAATTTCTGAATGAAGATCAATATCTATCATATCTCATCTCTGTTAACTTAAAACATCTACAACAGAGGAGTTTCTAATGGCAGAGGAGCACTTAAAGAAACAGGATGATCCCTAGTCATCAGGGAAATGCAAATCAAAAACGACTTTGAGATTACAGCTCAACTACTTTTCTTTCTTTCTTTTTTTTTCTCATGCAATAGCCAACTTTATTCATAGCACCAGACAATTTATACTCTGAGGG
>OU015748.1:113680388-113718799 GCA_907169655.1 Acomys percivali
AGAGAGAGAGAGGAGAAGGCTATGTGTTCTGTAATCTGAAAGTCAGAGATGTCTGTCCTACAAAATATATAAAATAAGGCTTAAAGCTATTGATAAATTTTTCTTGGCAACAAATTTCATTTTAATTGAACTCTGAGTAGCATGTGGGAACAAGTCATATGAAGATAAAAATGAAGCCCATTCAGGAAGGCAAGGGAGCCAATTTAAAGTCCCCGAATTAAGAATTATTTTCTGCTCCAGAGGAAAAAACACTGAAGGTCAGCATGTCAGAAGACTATGAAACGAGGCCAGGAATGCTGTCAGTTGGAGCCACTTAGGGAAGGGGCATATAGACTGTATAAGTTAAGTAGACTTTTGGCTGTGTATGGGTCCACTGGGTGATAGTATAGTATAGTATAGTATAGTTGTATCATATAGTATAGTATGTATTTTAACTTTGGGAAAAGCAAGCCATGTTTCATTTGTTATGAAAGATGGTGCAGGCTGCTACAAGGAAAATGGACTGTAGGGGAAGACTGATCTACTCACATGGTTAAAAACTTGACCGTTTCCTAAAAGGGAGGGAGAAAAGTCATTGATTTTTGTTGTTCATTTCCATGGTGTCAGTTGTAGGAAACGAATTCTCCATCAGTGTACAAATGGAAGAAAGCATGAAAAAGCAAAAGTAACCCATGAAGGTAATTACGTTTGTGAAAACGGGGTGCTACAACCAAGCCAGGCTTTGAGCACAGAGAGCAGGAAATGCAAGAGTACTGTTTTCTCATTGGTTGGGTCTGATCCCATACTCTTTTGTGGTTGGGTAATTTTAAGAGAATTGCTGTTTAGAAATGAAAGGTAGAATGTTCCAGGAATGTAGCAAGGCCCTTGGGTAGACAAAAGCTTTATCAAGGTGGGGAGATTAAAAGACTTTCATAAAACTTTTACAAAGTGGGGGTTAAATGATTTGAATCCTTTTGAATAAACTTTTGCAAGATGGTGGGGAGGGGGAGGTTATAGAATATTGGCCACTGGCAGGATGGCTAAATTGACTGATAGTTAGGTGTAACAAAAATTGTCATAAAAATATTCTGATTGTGCCAGTTTCTGCCCAAATTGCAATGCCCACATTTAACCATTTGTTTCGATGAGTTTGTAGAGACTGGGTAGAGCACACAATTGTTTATAAAGATAATGTGCCAGTCTTAGACAAATTGTCTGAGAGTGGTCATGGGAGCAATAGAAGAAAGTAAACAAATACATGATACACTGTGACGTCAAGTGCATAAACGTCATTATTGTCCTGGATTGGAAAGGATTGACTGGCAGAAAGTGAAAGGATTTTGAGTTGAGAAGCTAATGTGTGATTGTTTCACGGTCAAGGAGAAAGTACCAGAGGAGGAGGGCTTGTGAGAAAGGTTTTGTTTGGTCATGTAGGGACTGAATAACTTGAAAAATAAGTCAAAATGTCAGCTAAGCTAACAAAGATCTAAAGAATCTAGCTGATGGACAGGACATTCTCCACCACTGAGTGGAGAGTGAGGACTGACTTTCATACAAACTCTGGTGCCCCATTTTTGACCACGTCTCCCTCATGAGGAGGCCTGGTGGCACTCAGAGGAAGGATAGCAGCCTACCAAGAAGAGACTTGATACCCTATGAGCATATACAGGGGGTGGAGGTCTCCCTCAGTCACAGACATAGGGGAGGGGAGTAGGGGGAAAGCGGAAGAGAGAGAGGAATGGGAGAATACAAGAGATGGACTAACAATTGAGATGTAATACGAATAAATTAATAAAATGTTAAAAAAAGAGAAAAAAAGAATCTAAAGATCCCTGAGGGAGGGAATCAGGATCAGATTAACTTGTATTTTTTATGCTGCTCACTTTCAAAGTTATAATTTTGAAAATGTTATAATTTTAAAACTTGGAAGCATGAAATATGAAAATTAGTCTTCTCTGGTTTCAGAATAAATGAGAAGGCTGAGGTTTTAACCCTTAACAGATTAGTGCAGATATGTCAATTATGCAATGTCACAACCACCTCTGGATTTCTATCTACTATGAGTTCTTTTAATTAGCTGTCAATCTTTGAGATGGCAGAATCTTATCCATTCAGAAACTCTTTACTGCAGTAGCATCTGCTTGTGTGATGGCAGCGTGTGAAGAGATCATCATGGGTAGAGTGTACTCAGCTTTTGGTGTTAGTCATCTGTAATGGCATTCAACAATACATACTTACATCTGTCTTTCTTTTAGTTTTCTGAGCAGGTAGTCATTTATCACTCATGTCATCAGTCCCTACTCAATTTCCTCAGCTTCCCTCGGCTTCTTAAGTTAGCTGAGAAATGGTACTCTGTATTTTCTGGGTATACATGAGACTGAATATTTATGGATGGTTTTCAGGTTATTTGCCTTTTGTGTTGCTTAGAAAGAGCACAGGAACCAGTTATGAGAGTTAGTGGTCTGCTAAGTTAATATATTTTGAAGAAATGTTTTTCTTGATAGTTGAACTAATGTTCAGTCAGACACAGGGATGATCAATGAATAAATATTAGAAGGACTAATGGTCACTGGAGAAACTCAGCTCTGTCGGTGTCGAAACCTTAGCAATAGGGACTTTTAACAGTTGTTTCTTTAATCTGGAAACAGTTTCCTAATAGGTAGATAGGTTTTATACATGTCTTTCAGTTTATTACTGGTAAAAAGTGGATATATGAGTAGAAATAGCTAATACCATAGTCTGATTGGCTAAATGCCAATGAAGAAGGTAGACAAGAAATTAGTGGCAACTTGTAGTTTGTCAAGTAAATCTATCTTTCAGGCCAACTGGAAAATTATTTTTCCATTTACCACAGAACATGAGTCCACAATTAACCCCTCTGTGTCCTTCCTTTCACCCAAGGACCACAAAGCATGTAGCTTACATGAAAACAAACCTCTTTATCTTTTAAGAAAATTATCATTGCATTTCATTTTAAAAATAGAGAATTTACGATGGCATTTCTTTGCCCTAAATTTTTACTCTCACAAAATTCTATGCAAAATCATAATGTAGTGTTCAAAACCTCTAACGAACAATACATAGATGCAAGTTAGACCTTATGGTTTTTTAATTGTGAGGATCCAATGTTTGATTTTATGTTGAATTTTGTTTTAGGCTATCTAAGCCATCCCAACTCTTTGACTTCAGCATAGTCAGGTATAAATTTCCTTAGTAGAGATCTTATTTTGTCATAATCAGAGCCCTCATAAGGCCTTTATGTGTCTAGACACTAGGAAGAATTAAATTAGAACATTCCTAGTCCAAGACTTTCAAAGCTCTTTATTGTTATATTTTTAGAGTCTAGGTTCCTCTTCCAAACTCAAAAGAGTTACAGCTATCAAGCTTTCTTATTCTGAAGAAGAAGAATTGGGCAAACTTGATAATCTTCAAAGATTTTAATGATGACTGCTACTTTGAATGCGTCTTCCTCGTTAAGTGTAGGCTGTTTAACCCTAGATTTCTATTCTGAATTTTTTTCCTTCTAACCATTATAACCTCCCTCAGGATTCAGGCAAATACCTGGTACAGAGTGGCAATACTACAAATACTCATGAAGACATGAACGCTAAGATGCTTGAGATGCTAATCATTAAAATGGATCTAAATTATGGTACCTATGCCTATGACCATCATAGGCAAAATATAACCGTAGTGATGAGAAAATTTAAAGAGTAAGTTCCCTCTACTCGGTCTCTTCTCTGTTGCTATGATGAAGTACTATGACTGAAGCTATATAAGGAAGAAAGTATTTATTTAGTTCATAGTTCCAGGCTACAGTCACTCTTTGCAGGAGAGAAAGATTGCTAGAACTTGAAGTAACAGGCCAACATCACATTCAGAGCTGAGAGCAGAGAGAGTCAACGCGTGCTTGCTCGTGCTTAGCTTGCTCTCTCCTTTTTCCATTCAGGCCGGGGTCTGTTCTGAGAAGTGATGTCAGCTACGTCAGGCTGGGTCTTCCTATCTCAATTAATCCACTTGGGGAAAATCCTCATAGGCATGCCCCAAGGCTCATCTCTCATTGTGACTCTAAATTGTGTCAAAGGGTCAATAATATCAATCCATCGCGAAAGTTATAGCTAAATGCCTTTGCAAATCCTTAGCCATTGAGAATAGATTTCTACCTGGAGTCAGTGTGAAGTGATTTGCTTACATTTCCTTTGACTTGGAAGTGCTAAGTGAGTGCTGTACGTTTAATATTTTATTACATTTATTTATCTCTAGGTGTGTGCAGGCAAATGTGCATGCGGCATTGAGAAGACAAGCTTCAAGGTGATGTTCTAATCCTACCATGTGGGTCCCAGAGTCAGGTTCTGGGTCTTGCCAGTAGATACATTTACCCAATGAACCATCTTCCCAGCCAAAACTTGTTATTTTGAAAGATTCTTTACCTCTTCCTGGCCATATCCTGCATAACGTTTGGTTTTACATAAATGTTAGCAAATCCAAAAAAGAACAAACTGCAATCCTCTGAAGACATTTACTGGGATAAAGATACTGTGTTTGCACTGATGGAAACACAGCCAAACTCTTCCACAGACTTTGTGGGAGCAGCGTTTACATAACTAAGTACAGGAGGGACCTCGTTAAAAGGCAGTGGGAATCAGAGCTGAAAGTCTGTCTGCATCTGCCATCTCCCTAACCAGGAATTACTGAAACTCCAGCTGCAGGAAGCTAAACCATTGTCTGCCACTCCAACAAGTTTTCATGATTAAAAAGGCAGCCACTTTTTATTCTCTTCCCTAAAATTCTGAAAAGGAGAGAGAGGAGAAACATGTAGAACTTAGTCTGTAATTGTATTTTTTCACTTGTATTTGATTGAGGTCTTGTTTTTATTATTCTTTCTCATGGAGGTATAACAGATATGAGATCCAGCACTTGCATGGTTTGAAAGAAAACTGCCTTAATGTCAATCAGTTGAGGCTTTCTTGCCAATCTCTGTATATGAGGAGCAGGCTGAGCAGTGCCCAGCTACTCAGGGTTGAAGATGAGCCATCTGACTTCCCTGAAAGGCCTTCAGGAAGTATGCCTTACAAGCCCTCCCCCTTGTATTGACAAATTTCAAAGCACTTTTCACTTCAGAAATTTTGTCTTAAGTTTGAGTTGAGTGAGGTGGATAGGGCTGTTACGAGAAGGCCAATGAATGGCCCAGATGTTAAACAGAGTTCTTATTCAGAGAGAGACCTTAATATTTTATAAAATATTTAAGATTTTTTTCTGTTGGTTTTGGAGAGTACTACTTAAATTAATGGTACATTTAGTAAAATAATAAACATTGGAACGACATCGATACTCCAGTTGTGTTTAAGATTTATTGGTATAAAACTCAGTTATAAACTGAGTTTCTTCCATGATTGTCCAGTTAGTGTGGCGGCAGAAACCAAGCCTCATGAAGCCGCAAAGCTGTTTTGAGGTGTGAACATTATCATAATGCTTCCTGATACGAGGTGCCAGGCTTATTCTGTCAGCACGTTCTCTTGTGCCGAGCACAGCAACTG
Source organism: Acomys percivali (assembly GCA_907169655.1). Classification (NCBI taxonomy): domain Eukaryota; kingdom Metazoa; phylum Chordata; class Mammalia; order Rodentia; family Muridae; genus Acomys; species Acomys percivali. The sequence goes on from OU015748.1 coordinate 113,685,905, forward strand.
GTATGTGGAAAATACTCTGTGAGGGGATCCTGAGTAGCTGACCAGGCACATGAGTAGGGCATGCAGCATATATAGATACAAACAGAAACATGTTTCTTCAGTGAGACAAACAGTGACCACAGCAGCATTTCCAGCAGGCAAGCATCTTCTATCCCCAACCCCTACTAGATAATATGTTGCCATTTTTGTATTCTGTGTCTCAACGGCTGCTCTTTATTGGTTAGTTTTTTTTTTTTTTTTTGTAATATTCACCCTCTTCTCAGGTGTCACCAAGTACATTTGAATCATTCAGACTTATAGTCATCCAGATATTTGTGGCTGTGTGTTACAAAGTTAATCTTGAGGGCAGAACCATGACTACTGGAGATAAAGAAGCCACTGCTGATAGATTATTGGAGGGCAGTGCTGTGAAGGGAATGTGTGGTCCTCACACTATGTCAGAAGTCCCAGAACCATTTTTAAAAATTTTATTAATTTATTCTTGTTACATCTCAATGGTTATCCCATCCCTTGTATCCTCCCATTCTTCCCTCCCTCCCATTTTCCCCTTATTCCCCTCCCCTATGACTGTTCCTGAGAGGGATTACAGCCTCCTGTATATGCTCATAGGGTATCAAGTCTCTTCTTGGTGACCTGCTGTCATTCCTCTGAGTGCCACCAGGTCTCCCCCTCTAGGGGACATAGTCAAATGTGAGGCACCAGAGTACGTGAGAAAGTCATATCCCACTCTCCACTCAAGTGTGGAGACTGTTCTAACCATTGGCTAGATCTGGGTAGGGGTTTAAAGTTTACTGCCTGTATTGTCCTTGGCTGTTGCCTTAGTTTGAGCGGGACCCCTGGGCCCAATTCTGCCTATCATAATGTTCTACTTGTAGGTTTCTAGGACCCACTGAATCCTTCTACTTTGCTATTCTCACATGGTTCTCTCATCTAGAGTCCCAATAGGATGTCCCAGAACCATTTTCAACTGCTTCCCCGAGTATTCTTATGGAGAGCTTTGCGACCCAATACCTTTATATTGTCAGTAGTGAAATTCTTGCTGTGTTCATGTCAGCATTTGCCCTATTATACAATTATAATTAAAAGTACAACATTTGATCATTAAAATATCAGTTTCAATCAAAACCAAAGCTCTTTGGAGTTAGCTCAGGAATTCAGTCATATTAAGAATATTAGTTGACTTCAAGCTTCTAAAAAGCATTGGCATAGCGACTTGAAATAAAGCCAAGCAGCTGTTCAACTTTCTTCTTTTGCCTCATATCAATTTGAAGATTATTAAACCTCTGGAAGGTATTCTGATCTACACTATAAGATTAATAACTGACAAACATGTTAATCTTGTTTTATGAACGGTGTTTCCCCACTCCAAGTACCCTCCTATGACTACTATAAATAAAGGACATTTTGCTAAACCCGAAGAAGAAAGTAATTTATTTGAAGTCCTTCTTGGGATAACATTTGAAGATTTGTATAATCAGGAAAGAAATGAAAAGCAAGGAAAGCAGATATTCCTAGAAGCCTGTGCTTCTTGAACTTTTCAGACACTGGGCAGCAAAAGCACGCTTATAATTAAAGTCAGTTGAGCAGGGAAGCCAAGGCATACAACACTAAAAAAAACTAAAGGTCAGCATGCCCTGTAAATGTGTCAGGCAGATTAAGCAACACTGCTTGCTTATGAGGCACACATATGATTGAATGGCCAACAACAGCATCAACAAAGTCCTCATGAATGCCTTGTATCCCTTAAAAGCAAAACAGGTCACATCCTCAGAATCTTAAAGAAATGTGAATATGTTATGACTCACACAAATTCATGGTAGCCATTTCCCACACGTTATTTAAAACAACAACAACAACAACAATATTCTTTACAGTGATGGTTCCTGTTCTTTCAACTTTAACCCAAGCTTCTAGTTAGCAGAATAAGCCTGAACAAAGGAATCCTGGGAAACACATAGTATTATCATTGTGGGGAAGACAAAACTGAGGTCTGAAAGAGAACAGTTTACATATGGTTGACGTAAAACCCACAACTCTCATCTTAAAGGGAGAGAGAGAGACAGAGAGACAGAGAGAGAGAGAGAAAGAGACAGAGAGACAGAGTTTATGAGTTTATTCTAGGACTATTTTGAGTGACTATGCCTAGGAAAACAGATTTGTTACCCGCCAGTTCCCTGTTGAACATGAGGGAACTTTTGCGAAACGTTACAGTTTAGCAGAACACAGAAAGGCAAGTTTAAGATACATTGTCGGGTACATCAGAGAAACAGGTACAATGAGAGAGAAAGCTTTTCTATAAACCAGAGATGTTATGAGGGGTGTGGGGGGGCATTCTTAGTTTATGTATTGGTGGAAGCTGGTGGTCAGCCAAGTTATTAGATTCCAAGAGGTTTGTATCTATTAGTCTCAAGATTGTAGTTCAGACAAAGAGGTGGCCAGGGAGTGGCTGGAGAGCTAGAACTAGTGAAAGGTAAGGTGATTAGCCTCTGGACCTGCCCCACTCCAATCGCTGCACAGTGCAGAAATCCTAACCGCGCAGTCCATCTCTGCACACACAGCTTCTTTTCCATTTTCCCTCGCAACATGCAGTTAATATCAAACTCCAGGCCTGACTTAAACTAATGGTGTTTAGCTTCCATGCTTTGACTACAGATTCGGAATAAATCAGCAAGCTGAAGGTAGCAGCAGTGGAGAGCTTCCGGAAGGGAGATGTTTTGATTTGGCTTAGCGATCGCTGCTTCAGGTGGAATAGTGGAGTTTCCCACACGTGTTTCACACAGGCACTACTAATCAGAATAAACTGGAAGCACTGTAAGTTCAGGTAGCAGCGAGAAGCCGGTGAACCCCAGGAGGGGCGCTTCTCTGGACGCCAGAATCATCCTTCTCTTGAAAATCATCTACATAGACATCTTTGGCAATTGTGTGAAACAGCAGGAAAGAAAAATCTGTCACTCAAAGCAAAGTTGTCTGAATAAAGCCGGAAGGGGTCTTTCATGATAGAAGGAAAAGCAGTGAGGTTTTGTAGTCTCTGGGACAGTGGCCACATGGATTTGGTTCACCGCCAGAGTCCATGCTGAGCTGGTTAGTTCCTAAGAGACAATAAAAGGTAGGTTTGTGTGCACTGATTCTCTTGCACTAAATGTGCCTCAGAGGCCTTCTCTTTTCTGTGTCCCTGTAGGGAATGTTCTACCATGTGCCCGTAGCCAAACTTACTTTTCATTCATTGTAATAACGGTGTTGGGCCCAAAGGGGCTTATTAAAGGTAGCATTTTGAGTGACCATGCCCAGAAAAACAGATTTACGTTATCCCAAATTTCCTGTTCAATATGGGCGTGCCAACTCCACAAAGTAGACGCCTTTTTGAAATACTGGGTCAAGAACTCCTTTATAAGTGTAGCTTTCTCACTGTCCTGCATGTTGATTGTGGTTGTTCATCTAGACTTAGTGGTTGGTACAAAATTATACATACTTCGAAAGACTACCACAAGTTTAGAGAAATGTGGTTACATTTTTATTAAGCTTAGTTTTATTAAGAATTAAAGATTCCAGCGCATTATCCATAGTTTGTGGGAGAGCGGGGACTGCCTTTGAATGAACTTTGGTGCCTCCTATTGACCACTTCTCCTTGGTGGGGATGTCTGGTGGCTTTCAGAGGAAAGGTAAGCAGGTTATTCAGATGAGACCTGATAGGCTATGACCATAATGGGGGAGGGGAGTCCCCATCTGTCACAAGTCTAGGGGAGGGGAATAGGGTGAAAGAGGGAGAGAGGAATGGGAAGATACCAGTGAGGGGATAACAATTGGGATGTAATCTGAATAAATTATTTAGAAAATAAATATTTAAAAAAGGAAAAAAAAAGAATTAAAGATTCCAAAAGATGATAATGGTACAAGCCCCGCAGAAAGGAAGACATGTTTGTCTCTCAATCTGATATCAAGCTGTTGAAACAATGGGTTCCCAAGAAACGGAAATTTCCCTAGGAATCTCGTGTTGGGAAAATGACAGGGCACCAGCCATCAGGAGAACTAGTCTTCCAGAAAGAGATTTCAAACAGTTCTAACAACTTGTCTGACCATCTTACAGGATGAGACTGAAGCCTGGACAATGGTGGGTCAGCAGTGGGCGAAACCACATCTTGACCAGAACTGCTTGGATGTGCGTATCCTCAGCTGACTATTTAAACTTTTATTTCACTTCAGCCTCCATAAGAGGGACTCGAGGTGTTTGCTAGTTCCTTTTGTCTGTCTTCTTAATGTGACCACGTTGAATAAAACTCCTTTTTATGTGTTTTCCACTTAGAATCTGGCTCGGTTAACTGGCTAATTAATTTATGGCTTTCTTCGTTCTACAAAACTGCATAGCTTCATGAAACTGCTTCCATGTTGGAGTATCCTAAATCTGTGTTCTTGGCCAATGGTCATTCAAAATGGCTCTTGTTCTCTTTAAGGTGAGAGCTGTGTAGTTTCTTTATTTCTTTTTTTCATTGACAACAGAAATGCTACACACAATGAACCTATGAAACATGATCCCTCCAGACAGTAGGGACCAGCAGTCTTATAGTCCTCCAGCCCACCAGCCATAGGGTGGGAGGCAGTCTAGAAGCATCTTTCTTCCTTCAGTTTGGAGACTGTTTTTCTGCAGGAGGTGAGGTAGGTATGGCTGATGTGTTGGTTGGAAAGACAATGACTTTTTCATCCGTATGCTGGTTTCACACTAGCCATTCAAGCCAACATTCTACAAAGGCATAGAATATATATATTAACATCTATAATATATAATGCATTTTTATATATTTATAAATATAATTATATTATATAATATAATATATAATATCTGGCTCACTCCTGTTGAGTACACTGTAGTTACGCTTTGTTCTCAGGTGTTCTTTAGGTCACTCAAGTCTTCTGCAGTAGATTATTACACTGCTGTCAAGGATGTATGGAGTCCTGTAAAATTTTAAGCCAAGCAGGTTCGTAGGAAGGATACTTGGATTTTACTTTTACACTAGTCTGTTTATTTTTTCACTATTTACATTTGTGAGAAGATAATTTGACATTTATATATCTTTTTTGATGTAGGGAACTCTTTACAGCTTTTCAGCTACATAAAAATGTGACAGTATGTGACCTGTTTCTAATTTACAAACTCTGTGCTACGCAAGAACATGGATTTATAAACTCTTGCAGTGGGTTTCTGCTTATGCTTCCCTTTTAATTTGTATTTCATTTTAGTACTTATGTTCCTAGCTTATGTTTGCAGTAGAAAGCACAAAAATACACAAAGCCTCAGTTGCTTAACATAGTATCTGAAATTATCTCATAACCCTCTAGTCTAACTCTTATAGCTCTTCAAGTATAATTTTATTAAACTACTATTTTTAGCAATGATAAAAAAATAATTATTTAATTATTTTATTTTTTCTCACATAACAAATACAAGTCAGTTACAATGGTATAATATTTTTCAATTAAAGTCCAATTATACATTTTGGGTGGATAAAAATATTCATTCATAGCTTTTCCACTAAACATAATATCCTACATAGAATATACATTTTGATATTTGTGGACCAGAACATGTAACCACAATCCTTCACCAAGTTTTAGCTGAGATATACTTCCTAAAACATCATTTTTATTTCTTTAATCTCAAATCAAAATTTACACACTATATTTTGTACAGACATTTCCCTGTAACTATGCATTTGAAAAAAATAGAAATTCTTGTTTTTTCATTTTCTTTTTCTTTCTATTCATTTTTTGTTTTTTTGGTTTTTTTTTTTTTTTTTTTTTTTGGACACAGGACCTTACCCTGTATTACATGCCCAGTCTGTTATAAAATTCTACCCTCAGTCCACTGAGTGCCAGGATTATGGTGTGCACCACCATGCCCAGGTTAGAATAACAGATTAAAGTTTATTTTTGTATGTATTAGTGCAGGTCAGCGGGCAACTTTATTTTCACCATTGGATTTGGAGATCAAAATCAGGAGATCAGGTTTGCACTTTTATCTGACCCCAACGCACTAAAATTCAATGCTAAAACAGTACTTTAACAGTCTTAAAAACTCTTTTATTAAAGCATAAATAAAAAGATTGTTTAAATGGTGGGGTGTTGCTGCATGAATCTCTAGTGCTCCTCTCAGAAAGAATACCAGGTCCAGAGAAGCTTCTATGAGCGACTGATGAGGGAATTCACAGGGTCCCCCAACACATTACAAGTTATTGTCAATGCCCTTAGTTGCTCACCATAACAGAACATGAAACTCTGTTGCTGAAAATACCACATACTGCTGTGGCAGAGAATCAGAAAGTCAAGTCAGGTCTGAGATGGAATGTTCCTTCCTGCTGGCCAGCTTCCACAGTGTCAGAAGGTACCACGTAAGATGCTGGAGGAGAAAAGTCATCCTACCCAGCTGTAGCCCCAGGGTCTATGGTAACAACTCACTTGGCAAGATAGCACAAGCAGTGAAATAGAGGCATGACTTTTATGAAGGTCATCAACTGACTTCTGCTTGGATTCGAGGCCCGCTGCAGGAAGGAACTCATATATGGTATTAAAAATCTGATCTAGTGCCCATGCATGGCAGGGAGCTCATACGCCTTATTACTGCTGTTGGCTAAATGGAAAGGTGAAAGTGTCTTCTACTGTCTGTGTTTATACCCTAGATTAGTGCTGCTCCTGGTCTCCATCAGAGAAGTTTGTTTCTCCCCCCCTGCCCTCTCCCCCTCCCTCCCCGACTGTGGTCAGTAATTAAGGCCGACTCAGAATTTGTTGGCACACAAAGAATAAGTGACTGTGTAGGGCTTGTCTCAGCAAGCAACAAGAAAAGAAAGGACAGAAGAAAAAAACCAAAAAAAAAAAAAAAAAAAGTGAGAGATTGGGAAGTAGTCCTGCAGAACAGTCTTTGACTCATTCACGAGCTGATGGCAGCTGTGGTTTCCTGTGCAGGATAGGCTCCTCCCCATTTCATCACTGTGGGTGGGGCTCACGAGGCTCATGTCCTCAGTTATATGTGCAGTGAATATCCTCCCACTCAAGTTGATGCAAGTAACTCTGTGAGTGAAGTCAGTAATAAAGAAAAAAGACAGACAGACAGACAGACAGACAGACAGACAGGGAGGAAGGAAGGAAGGAAGGAAGGAAGGAAGGAAGGAAGGAAGAAAGAGAGAGAGAAAGAAAGAGAGAAAGAAAAAAGAAAGAAAGAAAGAAGGGGACTTTTGGAGACAAAGAAGTTTTACCAGAGGAGAAAGATGGATACACAAGATAATGGAAAGTAAATAGGACCCAAAAATCAATATAAAATGTACAAAATGGTCAAAGGATCTTTTTAAAAGATACAAAAACTAAAATAAAACAAGAAAGAGAGATAAATATTGAGCAAACACTAGAGGGAAGAAAGCTATTGTAAAGGGTTTCCCCATGTGACAATGAGTGAACCTTCTGCCCTGGTCTCCAGTCACTGTTTTAAGTCACCGTGAATCACTCTCATCATCTTTTTAATGTCATATGATGAGCATTTCCCTGGACTAAAGATGTTTTAATGTGAAAAAATATTTGAGGAATCACAAAGCTCCACATACGGACTAGAACTCGGATTCCCACTATAATTGCTTGTCCTATTTACCAATGTAGATCTTGGCCACATTATCTAATCTGGTCAAGTCTGAGTGCTTTTTTTTTTCATTTTTAAAGTGTCAATATTAATAATGGATTTTTAAAGGAAACTGAAAATAATTCATGTGCAATATTTAGAATTGTGCCTGACAAAATAGTTGTCAAATAACACCCTTTTTCTGTTACTATGCGAGGTTCAAACTTTGTACATAACCTCACCCTAGTCATTCCAACATGTTCTAAAAGTGAATTTCTGAACCATTTAAGTCATTTCAGAGAACTATTTGTTGAAGTCTCCAAGGAAATTTAAATTGTTTGCTAAGATTTTTTGCTTCATCAAATAAGAAAGCAATGAGCAGTCAAATGAGTGGTTTATATCATCAAGTACATTAATTTCCTGGGCTGTTTTGCTAGTTTTAAAACTATAACAGACCTAGACCCCCCTATTCAGATCTAGCCAATGGACAGCTCATTCTCCATGGTTGTGTGGAGAGCTGGTAGTGCCTCTGACATGAACTTTGGTGCCCCTATTTGACCACTTCCTCTTGGTGGAGAGGCCTGGTGGCACTCAGAGGAAGGGTAATCAGGTTATTCAGAGGAGACCTGATAGGCTGTGGTCATATCTTGAGGGAGGAGGTCCCTTTCTGTCACAGACCTATGGAAGGGGAATAGGGTGAAACAGGAAAGAAGGGAGGAATGTGAGGGGATAATAATCGAGTTGTAATCTGAATAAATTACTTAAATTAAAAAAATATGCAGACCTTAGAAAGCATAATGAATTCATAAAATAAACTGACTTTAGCATGAAGTGCATTGATGTAAGTGTTTGTGTGTGTGTGTTTAGAAAACATTTTCGCAAATTATTATTTAATCATCACATATTGTCATCTCATTTGTACATAGAAGGAAGTACTATTTGGAGCTTAATAAATTTTCTAGATAGTTGTTATCAGGCAAATTCAAAGTTGAAACTATGACAAATTATTTGGAAATTCATCATGCAGAAGTTATAGTTTGCAGAAATTCAAGAGCAGAACTGATTACATGGAAAGATGAACTCTATTTGCAAAAGGAATATTGAATTACAAGTGTAAATCAGTTTTGAAGATGGTGAGAATGAAACCAAGTAATCTTGCTGACTGAAATCTTCCTCAATTTAACGTAACAAGGACCCTGAATTCTCATTACATGAAAGGACCTCGGAGGCGTTTGCAGTTGTTTAACAATGGTGTGAACCTTCGTAAAATGTTTCAAATCTGACTGAATATCATCTGAATAAATCTTTTATGACTGTATTTCTTAAGACCAGAATTTTAGCCACCTGTTCTCCATGGAGCCAGGCACAGTGTTTGGTAGGTACTAGGCATCTGTTGAAGTGAAAGCTTTAGGAGTCATGACTTGGGTTAATACTACGGTACAAGTGAGTACACGCCCAAATGCATACCACAAGTGCACATGGCAATTGATTTTCATTTTGTGTATGATGAAGCATCACATTAAATAACATGTATTTCCTTCCAGGAAAACATAATGCTAAGTTTCCAAATGGGTCCTTAGCAGATGTCAGTATCTTCCTTCTAATAAAAAAAAAAAAGCATTATTTTCATTTTTCCCCTTTTGGAAACTAAGGGAAATTAAAAAAAAAATAGAATGGATATCCTCCAAAAGTCATCCCCCGAGAAAATAACTTACTTAACTTCACCAGTCACAGTAAAATTCTTTTACTATGCTCTCTGCTTCACATTAATGGCTCCGTGGAAGTGAGAATTCTGGCTGAGGATCTGGGTCGCCATAATTCACGTATTAAAACGTTTTTCATCCTGAGACTGTGAGGTGACAACTGCTCCAGGAAACAACTTTTATATTTCTTTTAAACTTCAAAAATGGTTTCTTAATTTAGAAGGTATAAAGAAACATTGATGGAACGAGCGACCTATGCCAGAATAGCAATTTTTAAAGACTGGCTTTCTTAATGGACTGGAGCGAACGAGCCATCTTTTATCTCTGACCTTTGAACAATTCTACAGGACTTGAATTGGATTCCAAATTTGAAGAGATGGTGTCTTAGGTTTTCTCTCAGAACCCAAGGCTCACAATGTTCTGAAAACTGTTCTCTCCTGATTCAGTCCTTCAAGTTTGGGGAAACCAAGGCATTCTTTTCTTAGCTGTCACCTATCTGTCAGCTTTCTCAGTTATGGAACAACTGACTCTAGAACACTTCTCTTACATCTCATAATGTATCATACTTTCCTTGTTATTTGTTGTATGCTATCTTGCTTTTTCACAGCGTCAGTTTGTGAGTTTTATACTGACATTTCTCTGATTCACAGCTCCTGTTTCCTGTTACGCCTAGTTGACAGGTAACCCTGTTCAATTACACCAGTTATTTTAAATAATAATAACTAAAGAAAAATAATTGACTTTAGTGATTTTAGTTATCTGTTGATCTTTTTCCATTCCTTTAGTATGTCTACCTTGCTGTCTATATATTTTTTAAACATATTAATCACAGGAATCATGAAGTTCTCATCTATTGACTGCAATATGTGGGTTGCATTTTATGATTTTATCTCATTATTACTGGTCATTGCTTTGCACTGATAATGATCGTATACTGTTAATGATATGCTGCAGAACGTCTGGGTTTGAAAATTTTTCCAAAGAAAGTTATTATTGTTGTTCTCGGCACCTAAGTTACCAACAGATTGCGTTGATTGTTTGGCAGCTTGGTTTTTATGGTGGTCACGCTTTATTTGACCTTTCTATTAAAGGGCTGTGGTGGTTACTGTGTTATCTTCATTCGTACTTGGTCCTACCTCCAACACCAATGTGTACACATGCTGGCTGAAGAGGCCAGAACAGGCTGTCAGATGCTGTGGAGCTGGAGTTGAACTGGGAACTGAATCCAGGTCTTCCACAAGAACAGCAAGTGCTCTTACCCACGGAGATAACTCCCTAGCCCTCTACCTCTGAGACTTCATGGCAGTGCTCATTTCTCCAGCCTTCGAACACTGCTGTTCTGGAGTTTTGCTTTTCCAATATGCAGAGTAAGTGAATCAGTGGTGTTTGCTGTTCTCTCAGAATTCCCATTTCTGTTTTCTACATTCATCAGGGTATTGCTTCTTTACTTGGACTTTCTTCCAACCCGCTCTAGAAAGGAAAGTATCCCCAGAAATAAACCAGGCTTACTATGAACTTTACCAAGGTTTTTGCAGTTTTCCCTTCCTATTAAATTATATTTGATGAGAGGAGACAAATGTTTTATAGATTAAAAGACAAAACAAAACTTCAGCCTCAGTCATTCAATCATGACTTAAAGAGGAAGTCCAACTTCAAAGATTTTTCTCTTTCAATTTCTAGGCCAATAACAGTCATTCGAATACTCAGCTAGCTCTAATTTTCTAAATCACTAGAGTTTCTAAAACTAGACAATCAGATTCCTGCTTTTGATTGCTATTAAAAGATTCAGTCCCCCTGTTCTTTCTGTGAAAGGAATGTGCTCCCCTGTACAAATCTGTGTTCATGGCAATCATGGATCCTAGCTCCAGATACGGCAGTTCACGCACTGGTCTTGTCTGGAGAGCTCCTCCAGAACCAAGCCAACCCACACTATCTCCAGGCACAGCTCCATACAAAGCTAGCTTTGCCTGATGAGCTCTCCTGAACCTCACTCACCTTGTGCCATCCCTACAATCCCAGACTTAGGAATCATAATTACGTTTAAAATAGATGTTAAAATGAATAGAAAAGAATACATTTTACTATAATACATTATATAATTATATATGTATTATACAATAATATACTATACTTATTATATAACATTTATAATGCTTTTTAGAGATTGTATGAGAATTAAATGTTAATAATGAATTGCCTACTTCTATCATTCTCTCCATTCTCATCTATCTTTATATGATATTGGTTCCTTTTCTGGTTTTGACTCTAAGAAGATTAAAATTTTACATCAAAGGAAAAAATTTGCCGTGCCCTACTCAAACGCTTCCATCTGTGAAGGCACCTGCTTGGCTCTGGAACTAGGAAACACTGCATAGCCTTTGCACTAAGCCGCAACTTTGGGACATTTTTCTTTCTGGTCCTTTCTTACATCTCAATGACACAACCAGATATTTTAAACTTTCCACTTCAATTTTGGGTGCCCTATAATTTTTATTGTAATTTTGTCATGTGTGTGCCTAGTACTGGTTTCAAGTAATAGTCTTCATGTGTCACTTTCTGTCTAAAACAGTGGGGAATAAAACTCAGTCTCACTCTACAATTCCTAAAAATGATGCAGTTGTAAAGTCTTTGACCTTTTCGTTTACACTTTTAACTATTTGTACTCTAAAATAAGTATTGTTGGTGTGCCTAAATGAGGAGTGGTGTGTGTGCGTGTGTGTGTGTGTGTGTGTGTGTGTGCAAGTGTGCGTGCGCATGCATGAATATAAACAGCTTAAAGATGATTTTGAACTTACAACCACAGCATTAATATGTAGCTGTTGTTGCCTGTCTGCCTGTATTCTTACTCTTGTTTCCTCCCTTACTATCTTTTATAAAATTCAGGTTTTCCTACACCCTTACCTTGCCCAAGTCTAGATATGACCAGACAATTAGAAAGAAAGGAAAAGAGAAGAGAAGGTCATTATTGAATCAAGACATTGCTGCCTGCCTAGAGGCTTACAAACAAAGTGATATCAGTGTGCTTCATTTATCAATAAAGTAACATTCAGGTCATTCTTCAATGCACTTGAGATGAGTACTTGTTTGGGTCTTCAGCTTTGAAGAGAGATGAAGTGACTGTGGACCATGTTTGTTAAGAGAACTGACATGCTTACTACAGAAGTGAGCAGGGGTTCCAAGTCAGGAGATAAGAACAGCATTGCCTGGTATTGTTCTGCCTTTCATCCCTTACAGACCCAAATGAGAAGTTTTTTTTTTTTTTTATTTAGTTAGCGTTTCCTAAATGTTAAAAAAGCAATATGGAAAGGAGCCATCAGTATACAAAAGGATATTAAAGTTTATGAAATTTAGTTTTGGTAAATAATGTTAAATCAGAAAGGAAATACTTATAGATGTGAATGAATTTTAGATTTTAGTAGTTTTGTCTTAAGGGATTGCTTCTAAATGGAAGATAAAAGAGGAGAGCAAAGCTAGAAAGTTAAAGTATGTTTAAAAGGTTGCACAAGTCAAAACTTAGCTGTGCTAGTGACTCATGCCTTTAATTTTAGCACTCAGGAAGCAGAGGCAGGTGGATGGATCTCTGTGACTCCAAGGACAGTCTGGTCTGCATGGTGAGTTCTCTAGGACAGACAAGACTACGCAAACCAAAAGGGAAAAGAAAAAAGAAAAAGGTTGCACGAGTTAAAACTTTGATAAAAGGTGCCATGAGACTGAATAAAATGTGTATAATTAACTACACATCTAATTAAATATTCGTAAGGGTGTGCTGCTATGGGGATAGCACACTTCTTTTCTTTTGGATTTGTGACCAGCTCCACAGGAATTCATAGAAAGGACTATAAACCTGGTCAAAGACCTATTACTATTGTTTTGCTAAATAAACATGTCATAAATTAGTGATGCTCTCAGCCTTGGTCAAAAAATCCTTCTGTTTGCAGTGGGTAACAGTTAATGTAGACATGCATAACTGGTCAAAGCACTGAGAAAAAGTGATGGCTAAATACTCATTCCTCAGTAGTACATTTATTTTACCTCCTTCAAGGACCAGAGAACACCATGGAAGAGGGCATGAAAAACAAAATGGAAGAGGCAAGGAAGGATGTGAGAAGGTGCTGTGAAACATTATGTTTCAGACATAACATTGGTGTCGCATCATGAATTCTCAGCAGTTAAGTACATAAAACGCAAACAAGGTGGGACCTACTAATATTTCATTACAGAGTGGGTAGTGACTCAGGAAACCCTTTACCTAGTTGAGGATATATTTGCAGTTAATGACTGCTATGGAAGACGTATCCACTTTCATGTAAAAAGTGTTTGGACGTGGGCGGGGTGGGTGCCTAGTGTCTAAGAGCATATCCTATTCTTGCAGAGGAGCAGAGTTTGGTACCAAACCCCATAACAGGTGGCTGACAACCTGCCTGTATCTTCAGCTGCAAGGGATTTCATGTTCCCTCTGGTCTCAACAGGCACTGTACTCACATGAATAAAGATACACACACAGATACACACACACACACACACACACACACACACACACGCACGCACGCAAGTGTGTGCACGCACACATGAACATACGCACATGGGGTGGGTGAGGGAGACATATACGTAATTTAAAAATTAATAATAAAATAAAAATATTTTAAAGTTATTATATCTGTGTGTGTTTATGTATTCACACCACAGCATGAAGTGTGAGAGGAGCCTGTAGGAGTCAGTTCCGTCTTTCTTCTATGTGAACCTTGGAGACCAAACTCAGGTTTTGAGACTTGACATCAAGTTGGCTTTACCCATCAAGCTGTCTGGCTTATCCACGCATATTCCTTCTCTTCAGTGATATACCACTGGAAGTCCATCTGTGATCATGCAGCAACTCTAATTAAATGCAACATGTCACAAAATAAATGCACACAAAAAAGATATGACAGTAGGAGAACTTATTAGGAAAATGGGATTCAAGGGTAGTGGAAGGATGATGAGGGATGGTAATGGGGGTGAAAATGGCCGATTAATATTAAATACATTTGTGAAACTAGAACATTGTGAATTTATGAACTTAAGCCACTCATTATCCAGAGGAACTTTAGAGTACAATCTGTGAAATCAAAGAAAACCTTTCTACTTTATGAGAGAGTTTTCTTTTTTATTCCTAAATTTTATTTTATTAATTTATTCGGATTAAAACTCAATTGTTATCCCATCACTTGTATCCTCTCGTTCCTCCCTCCCTTCTGCTTTCACCCTATTCCCCTCCCCTAGGTCCCCCTGAGAGGGACCTCCTCCCCCACTATATGGTCATAGGCTATAAAGTCTGATCTTGGTAACCTGCTTATTCTTTCTTTGAGTGCCACCAGGCCTCCCCCACAAGGGGAGGTGGTCAAATATGGAGCACCAGAGTTCCTGGCAAAGTCAGCCCCCACTCTCCACATAACTTTGGAGAATGTCCTGTCCATTGGGTAGATCAGAGTAGGGGTTCAATGTTTACTATTTGTATTGTCCTTGGTTAGTGAAATAGTTTGAGCAGACGCCCCTGGGCCCTGATCCACCCATTATGATGTTCTTCTTGTAGGTTTCTAGGACCCTGTGGGTCCTTCTATTTCCCCATCTCCTATATTTCTCTTACCTAGAGTCCCAGTGGGATGTCCTCATATCTGTCCCGATCTCCTGGTAAGTAAAGACTTTCATGGGACATGCCTTTTGGGCTAGTGCCCAATTATAAGTGAGTATATATCATGTGAGTCTTTCTGCTTCTGGGTTAACTCACTCAGTATGATCACTTCTAGTTCCATCCATTTGTCCATAAATTTCGGGATTTCCTTGTTTTTAATAGCTGAGTAGTATTCCGTAGTGTAAAAGTACCACAGTTACTTTATCCATTCTTCAACTGAGAAACTTTTAGGCTGTTTCAAGGTTCTGGCTATTATGAATAAGGCTGCTATGAACACATATATAATTACTTGATTTTTGACAAAGAAGCCAAATCCATTCAATGGAAAAAGGATAGCATCTTCAACAAATGGTGTTGGTCTAACTGTACGTCTACGTGTAGAAAAATGCAATTAGAGCCATATTTGTCACTATGCACAAAACTCAAGTCAAAGTGGATTAAACACCTCAATATAAAACCAGAAACACTAAATCTGTTAGAAGAAAAAGTGGGGAAGAGCTTGGAACACACTGGCACAGGAGACAACTTCCTGAACAGAACACCAACAGCCCAGGCCTTAATGTCAACAATTAATAAATGGGACCTCATGAGGCTGAGAAGCTTCTGTAAGGCAGGAGACACTGTCAACAGAACAAAGTGACAGCCTACAGACTGGGAATAGATCTTCACCAACCCTATATATGACAAAGGTCTAATATCCAAAATATATAAAGAACTCAAGAAATTAAACACCACCAAATCAAATAACCCAATTGAGAAATGGGGCTCAGAACTAAACAGAGAATTCTCAACAAAGGAATATCGAATGGCTTGAGAAACAATTAAAGAAATGGTCAACCTCCTTAGTCATCAGGGAAATGCACATCAAAACAACTCTGAGATTCCAGCTTATACCCATCAGAATAGCTAAAATCAAAAATTCAAGTGACACCCCATGCTGGTGAGGATGTGGGGAGAGAGGAACACTCCTTCATTGCTGGTGAGAATGCAAACTTGTACAACCACTTTGGAAATCTATCTGGTGCTTTCTCAGAAAACTGAGAATAGGGCTTCCTCAAAACTCAGCTATTCCACTCCTTGGAATATACCCAGAAAATGCTCCACCACACAAAGACATATGCTCGACCATGTTCATAATAGCCTTATTCATAATAGGGAGTGTTTTCTATCAGGGAACTGGTCAGTGTTCTTTCATGGCTGCAAGACACACAAGAAGACAGTGCAAACTGAAAATAAAAGGCTCATAGATTTTTTCCTTTTTAAAGAAATTTTCTTAACAAATTCCTACTTGTTTTAAAAATATAATTAAATGGGAAAGTCCAGCTGAAAACGAGGCAATCCTCCAAGCATCAGTGGCATTGTTAAAGGAATTGATCTAAGACCTTATTATTCAAAGTGTGGCCTCTGTGATACCAGATGCCCTCACTTAGGAACTTGTATCTATCTGTCACCTCCTCAAATACTGGGAAAACTGAATAACCTCTGTTTGAATCCAGGTGACAGATGTGACAAGTATCTCAAGATTTGAGAAGTGGTACTGGTCATCTCTGATGTCATCAGGCTATCTAGCTTTGGGTAAATTTAAATCAACATAAAATATTCAAACAAATTTATTAAAGACTTATGATGTGATATGGCTGTATTAAATTACATAAGAGTTTTTGTTTGTGGTTTTTTTTTTTCTATTTTGGTTTGAGGCAAATGGAAGTCTGAAAGGTATGGGAAATTTTTTTGACCATAACAGGGCTTAAAAAAACAACAACAACTAAGAAATAGCATTGGAACGATATAAAAGAGCCTCAGAAACAATCAAGATTTGTTTTTTTCTGTCACCGACTTGGGATCACTACCATCATGAACATTTGTGTTAAATCTATGTGATTACATTTCACTATATTCAGATGTAAACTAACATTTCTCTCCATTCAGAGTTTGTTTTTTGATTTTTTTCTCAAAACGAGGTGATAATGTCCACAGCAAAGTTCCCATACTTAATGTTCCACAAAACCTGAGGATAAAAGAAATAAAAATCAATGTAGTATTAAAAGGAAGTGATGCCTTTTCTTTTATCCCTTTGTTCATCGTTAAGAATCCTCTGAGGATATGATACTCTGAAAATATCTCTTATATTCTACATACTGGAACTTTTGCTAGACTCTAAAGCCAGAGTTCATGTTGAACCTTTGCATCACTTAAGACTGCTCTCCTGCTCTGCACTCAGATGCTTTGTTTAATCTGCCTTTAAGAGTACAAAGACACAACCAATTTTACTTGATTTCCCATGCAATCAGTCCAAGATAATGCATAGCTGTAATCTTAAATGATGTTCTCTTCCATGCTTCTGACATATGCTCAACCAAATGTATACATGTGCATTGAGGAATGCACATGTATACATACATACATACATACATACATACACACATACATATATATATATATACATACATACATACATGCATACATATATATTATGGTAATACATCCTGGATACAGAATTCAATGACTACATACAAAACTTTCAAACAGTTGTGCAGAAAGTATGTAACATAATACTAGCTGGTTGCTTCTAGCATCTCTATATAAAGTAACAAAGAAAACAATGAGCTCAGAGACAAAATTTCACAGATCCAAATGTGCATAAATAATCTAAAGTTCTCTAAGTGCCTCCTGGAAGAGAATTTTGCCTCTAGCAGCCATAGGACTCAAATTGCTGAAAACCAAAGCCAAACAATGTACGTCATAGGATTGGCTTCCTTAGATGTGAGTCTCCATCCAGGAATAGAAAGTTGTTGGGCAGTTAACGTGAGGACACTGACTCAAAAGACTGAAATTCTGTAACTTGGAATGGATACGTGTAGGAGGACCCTGGGGAGGCTGGGGACATGGAAGTATCAAATTCTGACAAGTTTGTTTTTCCCAAAGTAGTTGCTTCACTGTTAGGAGTAGGTGCACCCCCATCTCCACTGCCTGACATACTGTCCTTTTAGTCCTAGCCTACGGAATTAGGTCTGAATTATCTATGGAACCAATAATGGCCTTCCCTGATGAAGATGCTAAGCAAGATGATGCCAATAATCCTCAGTGCCCACTTATCTTCACCTCCAGACTCGTTACCAGGCTTAAGGCTAAGCAGCCCCTATATTATAGTGGGGTTATTATACAAGTGTGACTTGTAAATGGGTACATCACACTCTACAAAAACTTACCGACTCTTAATTGATATAAGCAGAAATCTGGGGACTACGCACAGGGATGGAGTCTAATAGTGCATGATAATGGCAGAAGGCTCATGAAGTGAAGTAGAGAGGGTTTGGCTATCTCTGGGCCCATTGGACAGAGATTTGGGCTTTAATGTTACAGCCTGCACAGTTAAAATTGGTGCCATCAATGGATTTGATTGACTGACAGAATGTCTAGATCTAAGGTGGCCTATTATGAAGAATCTAGGGATCCACGATGTCTCTTAGCTAAACATTGATGAATTTGTAAGCAAGGGCACTATGAGGAAACCACCAAAATGACTGAGTCATGCATGCATGCTGGAGAGCCTGGGAATGTGACAGTTGCTTAGTCCATGAGGCGGTTTGCTCCAGCATCCCTGTATCATGCATAAGACCCAGTGTACATCTAAAAAGCTTTTGGTCTTCAGCTGACATTCTGATGGAGCAAAGGATAGCAAGACAATAGCAATGATGTGCATACACTTATGAACAATAGTCAGGGCGGGCAGGCAGGCACGCAAACATTAGTGAGTTTTCTAATACGATTAGATGGATTACTTATGGGTCAGAAGCATGGAAGAGTACATGACGTAATATTACAGCTATGCCTTACCTTGGAGTGATTGCATGGGAAATCAAGTAAAATTGGTCATTTCCTTGTTCCCTTAAAGGCAGATTAAACAGAGCTTAAACACAAGCCTTACTGTAGATATGAGAGGGAGCACAAGCAGACCTGAGAGTGGTGAGGTCACCTTGCTTTTATGAGAGGAAGCCACTGTGGAGTGAGCTGTCAGCCTGGGAGCTAGCATAGTGGGGGAAGAGTGGCAGAGATGAGAACATCCAGGAAGCTAAGTGGGGGCTTTGGTGCTCATAACAGGAACACGTTACTAGGAACAACAGAGCCTGGGCTTTGATATGTAACTACAGGTATAAATAAGCCTGTAGTGGCCCTTTCTGGCCAGCAGAAATCTGTTTCCGGGTTCCTGAGGAATGCTGACTGTAAGCTCTACCTATGCTCCAACAATCCTATAGCCTAGTTTGAGCAGAGGCCAGACTGTCACCTTCAACCAAGTCAGTGGGCCTGCCCTCTTTTGGGGGACTGAGGGTTCCCTTTGAACTTGACTGAAATGACCAGAAGCTTGGGGGAAAACTGACAGGTAGAGTGTATTGATGGTGATGTAAAGCCTAATGCATCAAGCACAATGGAGACTCCACAAACAGAGGTTGTCTTCACTGTAAGAAAGATCTGTGAGAGGAACACCAGCATATCCAAACACTTCTGTCATTTCTCTTCTCTTCATCTAAGTTGCTTTGGAAACTGAAGATGCTCAAAAGAATAACTAAAATTCGGTGAATCTAACCAGACACCTGCATAGTAAGAGGCAAGAAGCAGGGCTGAAGTTTTAAAGGTAAAGGAACATATGCTGTGATACATGTAGACCCTTGGCACTGGCAGATCATGGTTTTTGCAGAAGAGAAATAAATAGAAATCCATGACAATTTATCTTAATTGTCAACTTGAGAGGTTCTAGAGTTAAGTGACAGAGATGACTCCAGGTGGGTCTGAAAGCCATTTCTAGGAAGGATTCCCTGAAAGGAGAAGACCTTTCCTCAGTTTGCATGGCATCTTCTGCAGTGTCTGACATATACAGACACTGAGGGAACATTGCTAATGCTTGCATGATGACTCTTGCTCATAAGTGTATACATATCTTTGCTATTTCTCTTGCCATCTTTCATCCTCCATCAGAACTCAGCTTCTCTAGCTTTCAAATATCAGCTGAAGACCAAAAGCATTTTGGATGTACACTGGGTCTTAGTATGATACTGGGACTGCTGAAGCAAACCACCTCATGGACTAAACAACTGTCATATTTCCAGGCTCTCCTGTAGGCTCAATTTTCTTAACCAATATATTTTATTAACAACTTAGTGACTGAGCATATGTCACTTATAACCCGACTAACCAAAACAATAGGAAATGAGGATTAATGGACACAATAACAAAACCTTAAGGATGTCAGTTCCGAGGAATGATTCTCTGGGTGTGAGCTACAGGATTTCTTCTGCTGGAACCTGGGGTAGCCAGAACCCAGAACCTCAGCAGGAGCCAGAGCCCCGAAGCCTTCCCTCAAGCGGTTTTCTCTAGGAGCATCTTGAAGTGCAGTGATGAACAGCCAAATCCATCCCAAGTCTCCAAAAAGCCCACTTCCAGTTCTGGGCTCATTTATATATCTCTTCCGAGAGTCTGTTCCCGGGATCTTTTCAGCTGGCAACAATTAAGCTCCTGCATGAGGTAATTGCTCTTCTAGTGGATTAACCTCACCTGTTTTGGGATCCTAAAAAACAGGTTTCTTTCATTCACTCTCCAGCATGTAAATGGCTACTGTTGAACTAGTCTTCTCCTATAATGTAAGCCAGCTTGATACATTACTTCCATAATAAAAATCACTTGTGTGTGTTGCTTTAACTGATTTACTAAGTGAATTGAACAGTTGCTACCTTGGGTGGGGCCCAGAAGGGGAGAAGTCTCTTCAAGAGATCCAGCATGCTGTGTAGGATGAGCCCCTATTGGGCTTATGGGATCCACCAAACCCATTTGCACTTGAATGAAGAGATATGTCTTAAAGGGATGGTATTTGGTGTTGGAATGCCCTGTGTTTAATGTCAGTGGACCTCTATAAGACAACCTATGAAGGATGATAAATGGTCAGGTTAGGAACGAAGGCCTGGTCACTTCTTCAGGTAAAGAATCAAGACCCATTGAGCTGCTTCTTAGGAAGAAGGGATTATAAACTGGGTAGTAAAAGGATGTAGCCAGCGTTTTCTAGTTTATGGGTTCTTCTTTATTCTACCCATCTCCATCCTTTTTCTTCCACTCTTTCAACCCCCTATCACTAGATAAGAGAGAAAAAATGATAGAGAGGAAAGAAAAGAGATCCCTGAATAAAGTCAGGGTTAGACAAAGAGCAATGTTATCGTTAGACTACTCGCTGCTGATTAAGGGTGTTGAGTTCCTTGGGGGCAAGATTGATATTCACCATCAGGATATTTAATTTCTTCTTGTTTCTTTTTTGCTCATGATTCTTAACAAACTGAGACCAACAACTGCCAACTAACCAACAACCCCCCCACCATGTTTCTTGGGGCTCTAGTATTTATATATTCTCTGAAAAATCTCCAGGATTCCAAATGCCACACAAGCACAGCAGAAACTATCTGCAGATGGCAACACCATGCCTCTACTAGAGCATGAGGCAAATCATAGTCAGCTGCTGCAAGGCAGCCCCATATCCCCACACCTGGGATTAAAGTGAAAACATATTCTTATAATAGTTCTGTGTATTTAAAAGAAAACAAAATGTGAAAGTTGTCAATATAGAAGAAAGTTTTTATAATTTTAGATAAGGACATATAACTAGTTACAGAAATGGTTTGATTATCAGGGGTCTTTCTATCTTATTTTGTTAAGAGTATGTTACACAAACATACTCATACATTAAGCAGATATTTGAATTTTCTTTCTTTGTAAATTTCTTCGCTCTGTAATATAGCATCAATTGAGAAAAATACCAGTACATAAGTATTGCAAAATACATAATTATATTTCAGTTATGGGATATTAAATGCGTAAGAATCCCTCAAGAACGTTGACATCTAATATGAGAAAAGAAAAGGGTCTTTTGCTGTTATATGGGTTAGTTATATCACATTAAGTGGGATTTGGACCATATTTTGCCTTTATTTTCAATTTAAGCCAATATAAACCAATATATTTGGGTATTGTGGTAAGAAAGCAGGACCTTGTGATGACTGGTGTTCATTGCCAGCCCCAGTAAATCTAATTAACTAAAGGTGCCCCACTGGGTGGGTCTGTGAGGGCATTTCCAGGTAACATTAACAGTAGCAGCATCTTCTGATAGGCCAGGTTCAGAGGATGGTGGAAAAGTGATGCTTCTGGACTGTGGTCTTCATTGCTTAGTGGGCATATTTCTCCATTATTGTTGCTGCTGTGCTCCTGCTTCTGCAGTGGCTGCTATCCTCTGACCTCCAATATGCTTCTGGCCTCCCCAAATGGACTGAATATTAAGACTTTTTAGGAATATTCTATGCTTCAGTGGTACCCAAGAACTGCTGATGTATCCCAGCTTCATGCATTTCACGGGCTTTTTTTTTCAGTCTCTCGAGTGTTCCCACTGTTGAATTCGTGAGCTCTACTTTGTAAGCCAATCTACCAAGTCCTCTTTTAGGATATATATTCATTTTAATGTTTCTATTTGTCTTAGTTAGGGTATCTACTTATGTAAAGAGGCACCATGACCATGGTAACTCTTACAAAGGATAGCATTTCGTTGAGACTGATTCACAGTTTCAGAAGTTTAGCCCATTATTACCATGGTGGGAGGCATGACAACGTACAGGCAGCCATGGTGCTGGAGAAGGAGCTGAGAATTCTACACCTAGACTGGCAGGAAGAAGGAAGAGAATGCCACCCTGGGCTTGGATTGAGTACCTGAGATCTCAAAACCTTCCCCCAGTGACATACTTCCTCCAACAATGCCACACCTACTCCAACAAGACCACACCTTTTGATAAGGCCACTTCCTATGAGCTTATGGGGACCATTTTCTTTCAAACCACTACATTATTCTTCTGGGGAAACCAGATTAATCTATGTAAGTAAATTAATTTTTTACATTTTTTCTTATTGTGTTGTATTCTCTAATTGTAGATGGATATCTGAACCCAAAGGCAGTCTTCATGGTTGAGTGTATTGAAAGAATATGAAACAATTAACGACTATTAAAGTAAGACTTGTTTTTCTGTTTCAGTTTACCTACTTTTACCAGAGTTTAGGAGTTGGTGAAACAAAAGAAAAAAAAAAGTACTGAGCTCCTAGGATGAAAATAAATGTTACAATGTCTATGATCAGTAACAATGGAAGTACTTTTAAAAAAAAATTGGTATTTATTTATTTATTGTAAGTGCATGCACATATATGTATCACAATGTCTGTATGGATGTCAGAGGACAATTTGTGATAATCAGTTCTCTCTTTCCACTCTGAAATTTGTAGAGATCAATCTTAGGTAATTAGGTGTCAAGTGCCTTTACCATTGAGCCATCTCATTAACCCTTACAACGGATAGCAACAACAATAGCCTATAATGTTTGAGAGTCTCTGGTAGCATCACAACTTCTCAAGCCTGGTGTTTGGATTTTGGTGGACAGTATATGGCTCTTGAGTGGATCTCTGTCAGACAAAATGGGAAATTTTCATTTAAACACACACACACACACACACACACACACACACACTTTCTGTGTGTATGTATGTATATATATACAGATGTATATAGTCTTAGGTTTTTAGATAATAATGATTCATTATGACATTTTAAGACAACTGTTATTTTACACTTCTCCTGCCTTTTTATATATTTACCCACTCCATAATGAGAGTCCCTGTGACCACTTTTTGCTATTTTCACTTTCAAATCACTTTTACCCTGCCATTACCCACTCTGTTGCTCCTCCTCGCTCCATGGTACCATCTTGCTTCCCTGTTTTCTGTGGTTATCCCAGGTTGTATACTTACATCCTCTCCAGAATCTGTCATTTTGTTTGTTTGTTTGCTTGCTCGCTTGATCTTTGCCATTCTGACTGGGTTAAGATGAAATCTCAAAGTTATTCTGATTTGCATTCACTTAATTGTTAGAGAAAAGCTTTTGAGATATTTCTTAGCTATTTTTATTTCTTCCTTTGAGAACTCTCCGTTCACATGTGCGGCCCATTCAAAAGGTGGATGTCAGTCACCTGTCAGCTATATAAGTGACAGGGATTCTGCCCCATTCTCTTGGCCTCCTCCTCACTGACTTGTCTTCTTCAGTTTTTTTAGTGTTATGAAGTTCTTTTGTGGCAAGTTCTACTTGTCAACTCTTGGCCTCGATCCTGGACAAATGGGATCCTACTCAGAAAGTCCTTTCCTATACTTATATCACGTAAGATGTTGCTTATGTTTTCTTCAGGGTGATACATATAAGTCTAATATTATTGTACTACATATGAACATCCAGTTTTCCCAGCACCATTTGTTGGAGATTCTGTCTTTTCTCCAGTGTGTGTTTCTAGCATTTATGTTTTAATATTAGGTGCCTATAGATATGTGTACTTACGTCTGGGTCTTGGATTTTGTCCCATTGGTCTAAGTGTCTGGGTTTGTGCCAGTAGCATATTGTTTTTTTTTCTTAGCATATTGTTTTTATTACTATGGCTCTGAAACAGATCTCGAGGTCTGGAATGGTAACTCCTTCAACAATGTGAGGCTTTTAAGGATCATTTTGATTATCGTGGTATTTTATGATTCCACATTAATTTCAGGACAGTTTTTTTCTATTTATGTGAAGAATGAGATGAAAGTTTTTGATGTGATTGTGCTGAACCTGTAAATAGATTTTTTTGTAGAATTCTCACTTTTATAATATTAATTTTATCAGTCCATTTGCTGTCTTTCCATTTTCTAATGCCTCTCTCTTCAAAGATTTAAAGTTTTCATTATAAAGGTCTTTCACTTCCTTGGTTAGGTTTATTGTTAGATATTTAATTTCTTTGATGCTATTGTGAGTAGGGATGCATCCATGATCTCATCCTCTGTGTGCTTGATATATATATATATATATATATATATATATATATATATATATATATATGTGCAAATTGGTTCTGTACTCTGCTACATTGCTGGAGTTGGTGATCATTTCCTGCCTCAAACAAACAAACAAACAAATAAGCAAACTGTAAATGTATTTGAAAGTGAAGCAAAATCCCCACTCCCTGTCTCAGGCTGTGTGCTTTCTTTCTCTATTACCTGATTCTTTAAGTAAGAATGATAAAAAAAATTTACCTCTTCCATTAAAAGGAGAAGAAGACTCCTGGTTAAAAAATCATAAAAGATAACACACAAAGGTGTGTGCACACACATGTATATAATTTGTACTTGTTGTTACAATGTTTGATAAGAAATAAATAAATTCATAACTATTAGAAATAGAGGATGAATCAAAGTGTGGAGCTTGAGCTTTAAAACTTTACATTACTTTTGAAGTCTTCTTCTGTCTGAAAGAACTATTGGTGTTTATAATTTGTCATTAGGTTAAAAAGGCAATTGATGTTTTCTTTCTCACTATATGCAGTTTAATTTACATACTGGATTCCTCAATGTCTAGTTTTATAAATATTATGTATATATTATCTCTGATTTAGGCAGTATAAACTTCTAAACATAATCATAGGCATACCAACAAGTGAAAGATGAGTATTTATACTGTAATATAAACTAATACTTGCTATTCTAAATAAAAATACATCAATGCAATTGAGTGGCACTATATTTTAAAGCTAAAATCTTTAATCAAGCAAAGATCTTGTTTACATTACAAAATATTGCTGACTTGGAAATGTTGATTTTTTTAGGGCTTCCTATAGCTAGCTCTGAAGAATGAATAGAGGCATAGAAATGCAAAGTTAATTAGAAGGAGTGGCACTGAAGGTAAGATTAGAAGCAGAAACGTTGGCATCTTGCTCTTCAGATGAAGGATGTGAATGTGGATAAGAGGGATGTGTTCCAGTGCCTCTGTGGCTGAGTGGATAGTGCTGCTCCATGTGAATCAGGACAGCTGTCAGTCACTGTAGCCATAGTGATGGTGTGGTCACACAAAAAGGCTGCGGTGTCTTCTAAGCACATTGTCTAGGTGTCAGGGTTCAATATATTTTTATGAATTGCAAATATTTTTAGCTATTCTTAAATACCCATGTGCTAATTTGGTCCAGATCCAAGAGACACTACTCCAATAAGTACTTTGAAATGCTAACTGCAAATGACTGTGTGATCAATCCCAGTGAGCCTCTATGACCAGAGGGAAGCTGCAGCATGAAGTCTGCACAAAGACTGCTCAAAATGTCCAATCAGATCAAAATATCAGCAAATGACTATTATTTTAAATACAGCATACTGATTTCAGATATTTTTTCAAATAGGATTTTTTTGTCAAATTTTCACTCAAAGCTGTTAGCTAATATAACTCAATCAACCTTAACATACACTTTGTAAAACTAAAATCCAGCATATAAAAAAATCTCAGCATGTAAGTGACACTCATTAATTTTATAAACACTGTTGAGCACTCACCAGGTCACACTCAAAGAAACTATTATGGTCAAGACTGTCTGGGAGCTCAGATCACTTGGAGAGTAACATAACACACACACACACCACACTTATACCCCCAACCCCACCATAACACAACACACACACACACACACACACACACACACACACACACACACACACATACACACACGCCTGCATGTGCGCGCGCGAACCATGATAAAACTAAAAACAAGTGTGAATAGAGATCTGTGTAGTGAAGTGAGAAGAAAGTCCAGAAGAAAGATTCTGTAGTACCTATGGGTAAAACACTCCCAATATTTCAATTGTAATGTGAAGGAAAAGATGCATCTGACAAGTTGACAACTTGTAAAAAGGACTTCATAAGAGTCAAATGACTTAGTAATAGAGCCGGTTGAAACACTTATGATTTGTCAGTTTGAATAAAAAGTCCCATTCTGTGTTAATTACTGTTCTATTGCTGTGAAGAGCTACCATGACCAAGATAATTTTTAAAAGAATTTGATTATAGTTCAGGGGTTAAGTCGAGTCTGTGACCATCATGGCAGGAAGATGGCTGGCTAAGTGATAGAGAAATAGCTCAGAGTTTACATCTGATTCATGGCAAATAGCAGAAAGAGAGATTGGTTTTGGTGTGGGCATTTGAAACCTCAAATTCAATCTCTAGTCACACATCTCCTCAAACAAGCCACACCTCCTAATATTCACTAAAATACTCCCACCAACTAGGAGCCAAGCATTCAAATCTATGAGCCTATGGGGCCATTCTCACTCGAACCACGACACGCCGCTCGCTGGCCACCACAGGCTTGCAGCCATATCATAATATAAAATCTCTTAGTCCAACTTCAAAACTCCTTAGTGCCTTTCACAGTCTCAACATAACTTAAAGGTCAAAAGTCCAAGTTTCTTCTGAGACTCAAGACAATCTCTTAGTTGTAACCCTTTGTAAAATAAGCAGAAGCAAATTGTATACTTCCAACATACACTAGGATGGATATATATTATCATACAAAAAGAGAGATAAAGGGAATAGTAAAGAAATACTGGGGCAATCAAAATCCAGCAGGACAAACTGCAAAATCCTGGAGCTTTATGCATAGTGCTAAAGGGCTTATGTTGAATGGTTATTAATATTTAATATTAACTCACATAATTATTAATAATCATAAACAAATGGCACCCAAAATGGGGTGCCACTTGTTCTGGAATTATTAGTATTTAATATTGATTCATATAATTATTAAAACAGCAGTCATTTCCTAACTTGCTATTATATAAATAAAAGACACGGAAATCTGTTAGATTTTTATATAAGTCTTAGTGCACTGGGGCTGGGAAAATATTAACCCTCTAAGCTATCTTGTTTCCTTCCCAGCCCAAATCTCCATAAATAATTGTACATGTTTTCCATTTAGGTTGCTTTTCTCCATCATACCAATCCTCAGGGCAAGCTCCTCTGGGGCCGCTGTTTCTAGTTCACACTAACCCATGGCAACCTGCTCCTCTCTCTCCTTCTTCCTCCCTTCGTGGTCTTTCTTGGACCCTCAAAACCCATGAGACTTGGCTCTGCCAACATCTCTCCTGCCCAGTCCAGGACTTAGGCAACTTTATTTATCCAATTGGGGATAATTTGGGAGGAAAGGTTTATACCATGTCATTTTTAATATGTGAGAATTTTCTCACATCTTGGGAGGTAAGCAATTAATGTTTAAATACATAATAGCCCCAGATCAACACCAGCAGATTTAATTGGATCTTCAGATTTTGCACTCATTCTAACTTTGTTCTGTTCAAGATATTTCTCTGTCTTGGGCTGGTCCACTCTTTGTACACCTTTCTCCTCAATGGATATCCCGTGGCTGGCTCTGGCATCTTCTGCATCTTGGGACTTACAATACATTCCAAGGCTGATTTCACAGCTCTACACAATGGCCTCTCCTGGTCTCCATATAAGGATTCTTCTTCCACACCCCTAGCCTTGGCAGCTTCTTTATCCATGAAGGAAGTTTCCACAAACTCTATGCTTCTTTGGTAGCTTTCATGACTCTAAAGGGGAAACAGGAAGCTGAAGCTGCTATGTTCTACTTGCTTGGACTGGAAATCTAGTCTTTTCCTAGAATTACATTTGCAGAAAATTTCCTTTGTTGTTGCTCTTTAGAAAAAGATAATTCCTTAGGCTTTTTCTTTTCACAAGTTTCAGTATTAGCTGGATGGGTTTTTTTTTTTTTTTTTTTTTTTTGTTTTTTTTTTTTACAGAAGGC
Organism: Acomys percivali; assembly: GCA_907169655.1. Classification (NCBI taxonomy): domain Eukaryota; kingdom Metazoa; phylum Chordata; class Mammalia; order Rodentia; family Muridae; genus Acomys; species Acomys percivali. The sequence goes on from OU015748.1 coordinate 113,714,546, forward strand.
ACTGAATCCTTTATTCTATTTAGCATCAAGCCTTTCTTTAAAATTCTTATCTATTTGAGCATAAGATTTGGTTCCAATGTTACATTTCTTAGAACTATTTTTTCCTTCTCAAATTGTACATTTAAAAAAAAGTTTGTTTTCAGATTGCTCTTTTCAATTTAGGTCTGCATAAGAGTTTTCACCAATAACCATATGACACAGTCAATACTAACTTGTCTTGAAATCTACCTTGCCAATGAGATTAGTCCAAACTTTTCAGCTTAGATTCAGGAAAATCCTTAGGCCAAGTGCAAAAAGCAGACACATTTCTTGGCAACATATCAGGAATGATCTCTAGACTAGCCATTAATATTGTTATCTTCTGAAACCTCTTGAGGTGGACCTCCATAGTCTATATGGCTCTCAGCTCTACTGTCTACTGAGCAGTCTGAGACCCGAGATATAACCGGGATCCACAGACCAAGGGAGTGGGGTGGAGTGGGGAGACCCTCATGGGTGGGTCTGACCTCCTGACAGTCAGAGGCACACAGAGGAAGGCAGACCAGTCCTCAGAGCCTGGTCTGGAGCCTGCCTGCGAGCTGGGAGTTGTGGTATTGCTTGGCAGTGTGAACTCGGTTAATGGATCTGAAATCATCCTGGCAGTGAAGCATCAGAATACCTGGCTTAGGGAAATCTTAGGGAAATGGGTGCATCTGTCCTCAGACTCCTTCCACCTGACACCAGAAGCTACCTTCCAACATAAGAGATGGCAAAATGACTAAAGGCCAGTGTAAAAGTATAAACAACAAAAACTGAAACAATATAGTGTCTCCAGATCCCAGCTATTCCAAAGAAAGCAACCTGGAGAACTCAAACACAATTGAAATACAAGAAAAAGACCTCAAATCCTTAGTAATGAAGGTGATAATGGAGGCAACGAAGAAAATCCTTAACCAAATAGAGGAAGATGTAGCCAAACAGGTAGAAGATAAAAAAGAGGCTTATTGAGAGGAGCTTGAAAAAATTCAGGAAAATACACAACCAGGTGAAGGAAATCAATAAAACAATTCAAGAACTGAAGGCCTATAGAGAGGCAATGGAAGAAACTCAGGATACACAAACAATCAGATGAAAGAAATCAATAAAACAATTAAAGATCTGAAGATGAAAATGGATACAAGGATAAAGACACAGACAGAAGAAAAATGGGAACGAGAGAGCCTAGAGAAGAAGGCAACAAGCTTCTCTAACAGAATCCAAGACATGGAGGAATGAATCTTGGGGCTAGAAGATACAATTGCAGATCTAGACGCAACCATTAAAGAAAATGCAAAATCTGAAAAATTCCTGACACAAAGCATCCAAGAAATCAAGGACACCATGAAAAGCAGAAACTTGAAGATAATAGACATTGAGGAAAGAGAAGATGCTAGACTCCAAGGCCCAGAAAATATTTTTAACAAAATCATAGAAGAAAATTTTCCCAATTTAAAGAAGAAGATGCTTATAAACATATAAGAGGCCTATAGAACACCAAATAGAATAGACCAGAAAAGAAAAACTTCCTGCCACATAATAATCAAAACAGAAATTATATAGAACAAAGAAAAATATTAAAAATGCCAAGGGAAAAGGGCCGAGAAACATATAATGGCAAGCCTATCAGAATTACACCTGACTTCTCAGCAGAGACCATAAAAGCTAGAAGGGCCTGGACAGAGATCCTGCAAACCCTAAGATCAATAAATTAGAAGCAAAGAGAACAATTCAAAGAATCAACAAAATCAGTAGCTGGTTCTTTGAGAAAAATCAACAAGATAGGCAAACCATTAGCCAAACTAACTAAAGGGCAGAGAGACACTATCCAAATCAACAAAATTAGAAATGAAAAGGGAGACATAACAACAGACACTGAAGAAATACAAAGAATCACAGACATAGGTCAGGGGAATAGGGTGAAAGTGGGAGGGAGGGAGGAATGGGAGGGTACAAGGGATGGGATAACAATTGATATATAATATGAATACATTAATTAAATTAAAAAAGAAAAGAAAGAAATTATATCTCAGAAACATACTGCAGTTAATGAAGGATTGAGTTTAGGTCACATAAGATAGCCCAGTTGAGCCAGGCTATCTCAACATTTTCAATGGTTCTGATACCAAGATGGTCTAGAACACACTTGACATGATTATGAGGTGGAATGGGGTATGTCAACAATCTTCAGGGCCTATAGCAGCCAGTTGCAAAGTTCCTGAGCGCCCAATACCAATTTTAACCTCCAGAGATTGCAGTTATGCATATGTCAGGTTCAAAGTATAAATAATTTCTTGAATCTATTTTAAATCAAATAAATAGCTCATCACTTAAACTTACATACTGTTTTACTCACTGAAAAAAATAATGGTACCTGAATAAAATGATTGCCATTTTTCCTCCAAAGTTATCCTCTTCCTTGCTTTTAGGTATGATTTTTATAGATCTATTACTAAGTACACCTCAGGTGATCTTTTTACATTTTAAAATACTGTAAACTTTACGACCGAGTGAGATCAGCACCGCTTTCCCCCTCTATAGCATATATTTAACTAGGTTGATTATGAACGAATTTACCTTCTTTTTTTTTTTTCTTTTTGTCCCTAAGTGAATCCTTGAAGGAATAAAAAGTCCTGAACAATTAATAATGGTCCAGAGACAGGACGATGCACCCAAAATAATGTTCCAGCTGGCTTAGGCTGTGCTTGTTTAAAAAAAGGGGGTGTTCTGCTTTAGAAATGTCCTCCACGTACCCCTTAATTTGAACGTATATTTAGGGCAGTAGGATTTAGTAGCTGGCACTGTCACATGATAATTGACTACAAACTTTACTCATGAAGAGGTGTAAACTAAGCCAGGAACAAAAGCAAAACTAAACTCAAAAGCTGAACAAGGTCAGCGGATGACATTCACCTAAATAAAACTGTTTCTGCTCCCATACTTTCTCTTGGGAAAAGACAGGGGATGGAAATGATAATTCCAGATAATAAGGACAACAACAACAACAACAATAACAACAACAACAACAACAACAACAACAACAACAACAACAAGAAGGCTTTTGCCAATATAATGATGTCTAGAGATCTGCATCACTGTTTGGCATGCCATCTGTATGACAAGCTTTGTTGCAGGTACCCTGGGTTCCGATTTTCTCCTCCATTTTGAGCTCCAGTCAGACACATATACAGGCTATCTACCTAGACCCCAGATGGTGCTGGCTTTCAGGGTCATGGGGGTAGTCTCTGTTTCCTTACAGGTGTTATGCTAGGATCTCAGTCAAGCAGCCTCTCAGAACACCCTTGTGACCCCTACCTCAAAGTTTTCATGCCCGCCTCTCATTTGTGTTTGAGCTGAGTTTTTTGATTGTTTCCAAAAGAACGGGCCATAACAGAAGTGGCCTAGAATTGCTTCTGAGGTGAGGGTACCAAAAGGGGGGGGTGTAGCTTTCATGTTGGACGTGTCCTTACTTCTTATAACTGTCCTTTATTCTTATTCTGAGGGAAATCAGTCAGTCCATTTGCTAGAGCCACCATCACGAGAATCTCACAACATGTTTGCATTGTATTTCCCACGAAAGTAAGGTAAGTGAGAGTTGTCCTTGTCTTGAAAACAGTCTTGCTGGCTTGCAGACAGGCCGCATTTGTTTCCTCACGACAAGGTTGTCCCACTGTGGGTGGGACATCTTCCATGTCTCTTTCTGTATCCAAGATTCCTCTCTTAAAGGGGCAGCATAGATTGGAAAAATCCAACCTTAAAAATTACTTAAACTTGATTACCTCTTTAAGGATACGATTTAAAATGCAGTTACATTTCTGAGGTGGGGTTTTAGGGAACATGTGAATGTGATAAGGCCATAGTTGAGCACATAACAAGGCCGAGGAGACAAGAAACTGAGAGAGCTTCAGTTGGCAAGGAGTTCAAGTTCTTAGCCTAGCTGCCTGTAAGACAAGGAGCCCAGTCACTGGCGAAGTATGTAAGCCTTAGTGAAGATGGCAACAGGAGAACTGAGAGCACACAGCCTTGGAAGCATTCTGGCTCTACTCTCAAAAGTGAACTTAGGCATGAAATAACAGGTTGGTTGTTAATAATACCGTCAAAGGCAAAGGCATGTGTGAGGAGATGATTCTTCATTATTCTAAGTATGGGGACAGTTAGTTATCCAAGAGACAATTAAGACAGATTTCTTTCTTCTTTCTTTTCTTTCCTTCTCCTCCTCCTCCTCCCCTCCTCCTCCCC
>OU015748.1:113725664-113748603 GCA_907169655.1 Acomys percivali
GGGTGTGTGTGTGTGTGTGTGTGTGTGTGTGTGTGTGTGTGTGAGAGAGAGAGAGAGAGAGAGAGAGAGAGAGAGAGAGAGAGAGAGAGAAGAGAGAGATAGATAGACAGATGGATAGATAGATGGATATGATAGATACTTTATTGACAGATCATTGATAGATAAATAATAAATGACAGATAGATGATTGATAGATGAATAAATGATAGGTGATATGTAGATAGATTGCAATTTTACTTGTAGTAAGAGTAACACAGGTTCCCTTCAGACTCCTTGGACTCATATGTTCCATGTAGTTATGCCTTTAAAAGACTTTCAGCCTGCTGGGTATGCCAATTCATCATGGACACATGATTTTAAAACTTTCTTAACATTTTCTATTTTAGAGAAGCAATTTGTGATACCACACAACTTTTAGCACATGCCTTATATCTGTCTCACTTACAATTTCCCAGGTTCCTCATTGATACCACTGACAAGGGGTTCATACAACTCAAAGGCCACACAGCTGTGCTTGTCTTTTTCAAATTAACTAAGAGACTGAGAATGAGGATGAAGTAATTTTTTTTAATCAAAACTTGTTTTTAACTTATATAACTCACTTATAGCTTAAAGTAGGGCACACAACAGTCTCTTCGGTTGTTTCTACCCATGGTTTGCACGTGTGCTATGAACTCTGTCCTCTTTGGAAATGGGCTCCATTGCTGTAATGCACTCCCTTCTGATAATTTTCTTTTGTTCTCTAGTAGTTTTATAATTTTTTTTGCATGATATACTTTCTTTCATCCCTTTGAATGCCTTATACCTCTGTCTTTGCAATTAAAATGAATTTTATTTAGAAAAATTATGGCATATATACCTTATGCAATATGCTCAGCCATAAAAAATGAGATCTTAAGATTAGGGATATGGATGGAATGGGGAGAGGTAGGTAAGCAAAGTGAAATAACTGAGAGACAAATAAAAGTGCTGATGCTTTTATTCTTTTGTGGAATCAGAAAGAATTGATTGCATATAAGCTGAGCAGAGGTCATTAGAGACTCAGAAAAGCAGCAAGGGGGTATGTAGGGAGACTGGACTATAAGTATTAAACTTATGGAAAAGCTAGATTTGATTCTATAGAGCACAGTAGGGTAACTATGAACAGTATTTCATAGTGACACAGAGAAGTAGAATCATCTGAGGAAAGGGAAATGCTACTTATGCTAATTTTGTAATTGGACATTATATGCAGGTATCAAATGATCATATTAAACTTCATAATATGCACAAACATCACATTTACATTAAAACAAAAACAAAGGAGGATTTATTGTACACTGTATGATTGAGTCTATAAACAAACACACTCTGACTATTTTTTCCAGTGGTGCCCTTGGATACCATTTAATGACAATCTGAAGTTATTGTAGATATAATTGGACTCATATTTACTTTGCCTATAGCTCTGTGATGCTGCCTACTTCTATGCTGGTTTTAACTTGAGGAGTTTATGTGTTGACACTGTCTCTCCTTTCCTGCTATGTCTGTTATATGCTTTTAAATATATTTTTACTTGTCAGCTTAGAGGTGGCAGTGAACATCTATAGCCAATAAAAAAATCTGGTTTCAAGCAATGCATGCTTCTTCAAGAGTAATTCAGATCCTTTCCAAATCAAATTCCCAGTTTACCTTTCTCATTTGTTTCACTCATTGTACACTAAAATCACATACTATTGCAAGTTTTACATTAAACACTAACTTAAACATTTTATCTTATGCCTAATAAATGCTCCCAATCAGTCTTGTGCCCATATATTTTTATGCTTCTACACAATGCCCAAAATTAATTTAAAATAAAGAGTTTTGGTGTTCATAGAACATTAAAAATAAAATTTGGTATAACTATTTTGTCTCTGGCTTACATGTAATAAATGAAAATTCAGAATAAAAATATTAATCCTGTAGTTTAAAACTTGCTCAAGCACTATAGGGCTCAAGGTAAAGAAGATGAATGCAGAGAAAAACAAAGCAGAGAGAAGCTGAAAGTGATCCGCTAGTGCCAGCTACTGGGGCTCCTGTCATGGCGAAGTCCCACTGACAGTGCTGCTGCAACCAGTACGCAGGCTCTTGTGTCTTCTTTTTCTCCCATAACTCAGAGACAGCAAAGGCACACCCCCACTCCCTGTTCATCCACCCTTTCTTCAGATAAATAGACAACTTATTTTCGTTTTCTGCTTGTAGACTTTCAATGGGAAACACAATTTCTCTCATCCTATTTTTTTTTAATCTAAAATGTTAGTAATTAGAAAACCAAACTGTCACAGTGAAATGTTCAAATGTTGTGTAACCCACAACTTGAAGTATTATTCTTTAAGTAGGTTTTACACATTTACAGCCTTGCTATCTCTTTCTCAGTTTCGTGTACTATTTTAACGCTGTTTGCAAAGTTAAGCATGTAAAAAAATCATCACTGAAATAATATGAACTTTTCCTCATGTTAGTACAGTTTCTATTATTTAAATAATATGGGAAATGGCACACATCTTATCATACAGAATAAACATTACAAATTAAATACTGGGAATGTGTTTTGGATTCTAATATTATGAGTTTATTTAGATTTTTGAAAGCAAGTAGTTTTGGAAACCCCAAGAATAAACGAGAGGAATTTGTGGTTACTGCCCATCTGGTGGTGCATACGTGTGCATGTGTGTGTGTGTGTGTGTGTGTGTGTGTGTGTGTGTGATGTTAGCGATCAGGGAAACTAGTTGGGTCATGTTTAAAATGATGGCATCACTTGAGTATTATCACTAAACTTTGCTTTAAAGCCAGAGTGAGGGAAAATGAAACCTCATCTGAAATATTTAATCACACTAGGCCCACGGCTCTAGGAACACTGAAAGTGTCCATGAATTAACCAAAGAGTACAACTATGGTTAATGTTTATTGTCCATATGGTTAGATTTGAGATAATCTGGCAGACAAACTTATGCACATGTCTGTGATGGTGCTTCCAAAGAAGCTCAACTAGGAAGGAAAGATCTACCCAGGATGTGGGCATTCTTACCCCATGTACTGGGGTGTCCTGGATTGGATTAAACAAAAGAAAGGAAAGTGTGCTAAAACATCTGTATTGCATTCACCTTTCTATTTCTTAATCTGTCCACAGTGTGACTGGGTGTTTCACATGTCAACTGCCATTTCTTTCTACTACAGTACATCGTATACTGCCCCAAGCATGACACTACATCAATATTCTCCCTTTAGGTTGCTTTTTAATGATGTTTTGACACAGTAGTGTCAAAAGTAACTAGAAAGGCATTAAGTATGCACACGATGCACAGACCAGACAGACATACACTCAGGCAAAAAACACCCAAATACACGTAAGAAAATAATTTTTAAAAGTTGTAAGTGACTAGTACAAGCAGAACCCCAGAAAGAACTCCAGAGTGTACACAACTTAAGATGTTTAAATATTTCAAGGTAGAGTTGTTTGTATTACAAAGCATTGTGTGGAGCTGGATAGAGCACACCTGCAGAACAAAAGATGGCACGTGAAGAACTGAGCATGCAGGCGCACACAAAGGACACGAGCGTGGACAAATATATTTAAGTGTTTACAGAATTACCAAAATCCTGGCAGAAATAACAGTTGCTGTCAAAGAGGAAGACACAAGTACCTCTCGGGCCAAATGTATTTGGTTTACAGACACTTTTAGTTTTACATGTTTTAAAAATACATTAGTGACATTTTATATCTGGTAGGATTCACATCTACTTTTTTTTGGTACTCACTAGAAGTCCGGCAGCTATATGCCTAATTCCATACCCACCCATGGTCAGGAGAGCTGACTGAAGATTTCTTATTTATCCCTCCACCTTTTTAACTCTCCCTCCCTCTCTCTCTCTCTCTCTCTCTCTCTCTCTCTCTCTCTCTCTCTCTCTCTCTCTCTCTCTTGCACGCACTTCAGTGTATATGTATATGTGGGTCTATGAACATGCATGCAGAGCGAGAGAGTGGTACTCTAGGCTACTTTCTCTTTTGCTTTTTGCTGTATTGCCTCAGGACAGGTTCTTTTACTTCATTTCAGCTGGTCTGGCTGCTCCAAATCTTGGAACCCACCTTTCCTTGTCCCCAATGCTCGGGTCACAATCACAGACACATGTGCCCATCATCTCCCTTGGGTGCTGTAGAGAGAACTCACGTCCTCTTGCCTACAGATCAAGCTTGCTTGTACACTGATGTGTCTCGCCAGCCCCCACCTTTGATATTTAACCCCCCAGAAGAGTCACCGATTTGCTGAAGGTTCAGAACCTCTGTGTTCTAAGAGACACGGGATGAGAGTCGAGATTCAATAAAGACTGGACTGAGAAAAAAAATGAGTCAAGACAGTTAAATTGAGAAGAAGACCGTTTCTGCGGCTAAATATTCCCTCCCTTGCCTAAAAAGGCTTAAGCTCTCAGAACTGAGCGGAAATTGGTATGTTTTACTTTCAATTAATTATATTGTTTAACTTAACTTCAAAGAAAATTCAGTTACTAGTTTATATATAGTGTGTAATTAAATTGTTCCCAAGCAACTATCTTTTTCTTACATGACTCATTTAAGAAGCAATCTGGAGACTTTCAGATAAAAATGGAAAATTGAAGCCATTTCTACCCTCGCCCTTCTAAAGCCAACTTCAAATTACAAAAAAAAAAAAAAAAAAAAAAAAAGAAATAAAGAGCCAGACAGGCTACTCAATTTCAATGATCTTTTTAAAAAACAAGTTCAATTCCGAATTTTAATAAAAGGACTAATATCTATATCAAACATTGTGAGTGCATGAAAGTAAAAAGGCCCTGGCTAGGGAAGCTATGTCACATTTTACCATGCTGGTGTCACACCTGCAAGATGAAACATGTGACTTTGTTCAGCACCTTATGTCCACAGCGAAGGCAGGAGATATAAGTAAAGAAAGATATGCGAGCCTCACTGCAGACCATGAAATGTACTGGCATCCAACTTGAAAAATGAGTCGTGACAATGAAATCCAACGTGTCCATTATCGGTTCATTCCTCACCTTTAGTGTGTTTATTCTATTCACAGATAGCTCAGGAGTAGAAAATCAGACACCTCTTTTTGAATGTAAAAGAGATAAAGGACAATATTCCATTCTTTTTGAAAAGCTACCCACTGATGAAATTACATCATGGGGGGTGTGGGAATTGTTAATAAAACACTACTGGCAAAAACAGTCTGTAGAAATAGAGGCTAAGGAGGAATTACTGGGAATAATAATTATTGTGCAAGATATCTGCAAACTTTGATTCTACATAATTCACAAGAAGATGGGAGGTTATACATCCAATAAACACTCTTTTGCTTGTCTTTCAGATTGTGATATGGGAGAGCAACATGTCCAGCTTAATATATACCTAATATTCTTAAGAGCAATTTGAAAACTTAATTTTATAAAACTAGAAAGTCAACTATTTGTGAAAACATAAAGACATCCATTAAATAGCATAATGATACTGCAAAGCATTTGCTGACAAAAGCATTTAAAATAAATGAATATTAAAATAAAAATATATCAGGGAAGTATGGCATCCACTAAAATCAACCCAAAGCAAATAAAGCTGAGGCTTCAGTTAATGTAACCAACACCATCATGAGTGAAGCAGATTCTGACTGGATTGAATCAAATCAATATTAAAGCAAACATTTCCAAAATTACTATGTGCTTGTGTAATGGGCACGGTGCTCGTAATTCTAGCACTTAGGAGGAGAAAAAGGCAGGAAAATCAGGAGGTTAATGTCAGCCTCAGCTACATAGAGAGTTGGATGTCAACCCAGTCGATATGAAGCTCTGTGTCAAAAAACCAAATTTTATATTTTGTCAGTGTGTCAGAACTTGAATAGAGTAAGTTGGGAAACACGTGTTGCTCATCGACTTCTGATTTTGCACGGCTGTTTTACTCTATGGATCCTAGCTCCTTTATTTGGGTCTATGGGCATCAGTATAACGGCATTAAAAGCTGACGGACACTTTCATGGAATGCTTTCATGCTCACCTGTTGCCAGCTCAAACCCTTCAGAGGGAAAATTGACACAACACTGAAGAATAACCCGTGAGTGGAACACTGAGGAGTAAGGCAGAGGGAGGAGACAACTGATGAGGCAGGGCCAGAGAAGTCCTGACATTTTGTTACACTGATAATGGGGCAATAATAATGAGAGAAGAAATAAATTATTGCAATGTCCTTAATATCAATATACAGAGCACATATTAGTATGCAAATAAATGCTAAAGCGTCTAGATTTCTGCAACTGTTTCTGTTATGTTGACTAAGTACATAGATCATGGTCTTTGCTGTCCTTTATATTTAAAGGCCCAAAGCACATAAACATTAAACACTAACATTGTGGACATATCCTGATGAGAAAAATGTTAATGGCACACATTGATTAAATAATTTATTGCCCCTTAACCATGATCAAGTGAAAGCACACCGTTCTTCGTTTCTTTTAAACTCATAATGTAAGCATTCAAACATATGTACGTATAAGAAGAAAAGTAATGAGTTGCCTTGGCCATCAATGGCCATCAGCATAGTGACGGTATTATGCTATCCATTCTAATGTCTACTTGCTTTTGGACCTTCCATTATAAAGTATTTTGAAGTATAACTTGGATGCCATAAAATTTACCTGCATTCAATTTTTTTATCTTGATGAATCATAAAGTTATGTAGCTATTACAGCAATACACTTTTAAAATATTTCCATTACCTTCTATCGTAGTCTGTGTTTTGTTATTATGATAAACACCATGACCAGTAGCAACTTGGGGAGAAAGAGCATATTTTAACTTGTATGTTATAGTCCATTATGGAGACAAGCCATGGCATGGGCTGAAGCAGAAGCCATTGAGGCATGATCCTTTCATTACAGCAAAGGCAGCATCTCCTGGGAGACTCGCACACATCACAGAACTCAACGGCCACACATACATACATACATACATACATACATACATACATACATACATCTATATACATACATACATGTGTCTGTCTGTCTATCTATCTATCTATCTATCTATCTATCTATCTATCTATCTATCCATCTATCTGTCTGTCATCTATCTCTATGTATCCTATTAGAATGTTGGTACTCTTTGGACCATCTGTGTGTTGACCCTAAGGAGATAACTTCCCAAGGGAATTTACCCCCATAATGTTGGTCTCTTATTAATCACAGATTATTTTCAGACCCATATAATAAGCATCAATTATTCTATAAAGCGACAATTTCACTTCAGTGGAGATGATCTTTCATTAACCAGAGCTGATTTATTCAGCCACAACTGACCAGAAACCAGAGATTCTCAGATGAAAATATCATAGGAACAGATCTGATCATCTTTCCTTCACTCTGAAACTTCACAGGCTGGGTCTCCCTTGCCTGAATTTCTTTCAACACACTTACTTTTCAGGCTTCCCCATAACAACAGCCCATTAAGCTCCGATTACTCAATAACTTTTCCAGACCAAAGTACCAAACTCTTCAACAATCCTCTCCTAACCAACATGGTCAGGCCTGTCATAACAGTACCCCACAGTTCTAGTACCAATTTCTTTGTGCTGGTTAGATTTTTGTCAGTTTGATGCACACCAGAGTCGTCTGGGGAGAGGGACCCTTAACTGAGAAAAAGGCTCCATTAGACTGATCTTCACTAGGCAAGTCTGTGTGGGTGTTTTCTTGATTGATTGACATGGGAGGACACAGCTCTCTGTGTGTGGTGCCACAGCTGGGCAGGTGGTTCTGGGTGGTGTGATAAATCAAGGTGAGCATGTTGCTAAGCACCATTCTACGTGGCTTCGGCCTTAGCACCTGCATTAGGGTTCCTGCCCTGACTCTCCTTCATGATGGACTGCGGCTGGGACGTGTGACACAAATAAACCCTTTCCTTCCCGAGCTTTGTTTGCTCAGCATTTTATTGCAGAAATATAGCAAGCTAGAATATTCAAAAATCAAACCACAGATCCAAGAGAGAAAGTTTTTTTTTTAAAAAAATTATCTAATAGAGTTGCCTTTTAAAAATATTTATACAAAGGCAATGATACAATGTGTAGCTTCTACACGTTTCAGTTAATTTTAGAATAGCGCCTTTTTGCATAACCCTTTTCAACATTGATGTAAGAATTACACAGCGCAAAATGACCTTGAATTTAACAAGGATACAAAGCATGGTCATTAAGAAAATAACATGTCAAAACTGTACTTCCCTTTAAAACAGTGTCTTGATGCAAGAAAAGAGAAACAACACAGCAGAGACAGTGGTGACAAAGCAAAGTCAGGCCCAGGCAAGATTCCTGCTTCGAATTGCAGATGCCAAGTATAGGAGGAGAAAGAAAGCTAGCACGTGTCTACATCTTAGTTTCCCCAACAAGATTGCAGTTTGATCTGGCATTCAGTATCAGTTATACATCCGTTGGGTGAGAACTATATATGAAAAGATGGTGGATGGTTAGGTATGATAGTAGGACCACAGCAAATGGTGGGACTCAACTGTGAGTGAGAGATTGGTGGCCACCTGACAACTCTGGCTGCTGCCACTCATAAAGGAATGTGACGTTCGCAGAATATTATTTACTCAGAGATTGGAAGCCCTAGAAGCTCATTTCTGCTTTTTTCATTGGTGTGACGACTTAGGTCATCCTAAGAAACGATTTTAAGAAATGGGATCTGGGTGAATCTACACTAGGAGTAAACACACTTACTGACCAGGAGATAACATATTAGAATAAGCATGAAAAGGTATAAAGGAGATGCTAGGATAAACTAAATGATCCTTCTAGTGACTTCCATGGGTGTCCCTGAAGCAAGAAGCAGTGGGGTTTGCAGCAGACAGGCTAACATACATGTGGGTGTTGAGTGTGTGTTTTATATTTGTATGATTTTAAATTGGCAATAGAAATAGAAGTTTCACATAGTTTTAGTATCCTTTGAGGAATAAATATGGGTAATTAAGTATAAAGGTATTTCTGCTCTCAATTGGTCTCTACATTGGTGGCAGCCACCAATGTCTAGCAATAGTTTATATTTTTGCCCAGAAGTTGAGCCACCTTGACACATTTTTTTATATAAAAACAAGCCTTTGTATCTACTAGATCTTGACAGCATGCCACAGAAAATGAAGAAAATACATATTGGCTCAAGAGAGTCTGTTTGGATAACCCTGAGAGGAAAATGTCACCATTTTTATATAGTTCTTTCACTGTTGAAGATAGATGCTCCTTAGGGATTTTAAGAAATCTAGCCTCACACGTTCCCCCCCCCAATATTCCTGTCAATCAGCAGGGTGATCTGCATGAGTCCGGGCACACTGGTGCACGCCGAAAGATATGATCAACTTCTCTGAAAATATAGTCATGCTGATTTTCTCAGTTCTCAGAGACATCATTTCCCAGTGAATGACAGGGTAGCCTGGTCCGTGCACTCTTGCTTAATGAAGGAAGGGGTTAAAAAGGAAAGAATACTGGGACTAAGTTAAGATGATCAAATGTATTATGTCAGTGAAGGGACCTGATATGAGCTATTTGAGTATCCAGAGTCACTTTGCACTATTTTCATAGTCACCAGACAATAGAAACAATCAGCCTATAACTATTATGGATGGAGTGGTGAAAAGAGATTAATTAGATGCATTCAGAGTAACCCTGGGAGCCTTGAATGCAGCAGTGTTATATTGGAGCTGCAATATCTGCGTTTATGAAAGTGATTGCATAAAAAAGCATCCCTACTATGATTTCCAGTATATGCATAAAAGATGAGAATATTTTTAATCTTCAAAGGATCCTGGTGGGGTTTGGGACATGTAAACTCTGCTTAAGAATTTCAGGAACCCAACAAATACTAATTACAAGTTCAGAAACATTTGGGATTACTATCCCTTGCTTGTAATAGCCACGAGGTAGTTTTATACCCAGAATTAGTCATGATCTAAATGATAAAATGCAAAATGATAATTTTAATAAGCTTATTCTTTAGCTCATTTGAGCTTGATAAGAATGTCAGAAATCTGTTTCATTGGAGAATTTATTTCTTTTTTATAGTCAGTTACAATGAGACACAGAAAGTCAGGGACCCATGCAACAGAGCTGAGCATTTTGCACACATTCTGCAATCTGTATCTGTTTTTATGGTGCTTCCAAAGAGTATAAAACTTGGCCTAGAGCTCTTTTTTAATATAAATATGTAACTTTACATATATCTTGATATTTATGTATAAATTACTTTAAACATCTATGCTTTGATGGTAATTCATATGCATATAATTATTAAGTAATTGGGAAATGTAAATAGAGCTTCAGATCCAAGACAGCAGAAGAAAGTCTTAATAAATAAAGCTTCCCCTCTACTACAATCCAGGGATGTGATCACACCTGGATGAAGATCATTGCATGAACTTAGGACTATGATTACAAATTGTGAAGTACTGTGTACACTGGATTTAAACTTGCTCCTGATGAGCAGATGTAAGCCGCCAAAGTTCTAATTAAGAAGAAAAACAGAGAATCCAAGATGGTGGCAAGCAGTGTGGACCGTGTTTGGAAGCTCCAGTGAACAATTCAGGGAATTGCACAGATTTCTGAGCCAGGAACACTGGCTCCATGGAACAGGAGTGCTCCATGGTTCGGAGGGACCAGGGTGTGGAGGACCTGCGTGCCCCTGCACACAGGAGGAGCGCGATTTTCTTGGATCAGAGCAGCAGCGGCAGAGGCAGCAGCAGCAGCAGCAGCGGCGGCGGCGGCAGCGGCGGCGGCACCAGTGGCAGCGGCTGAGGTTTGCAGCTCAGAGCCTTCCGGTGGATGCGATTGGTGTGGTGGCTGGTGGGAGTTGCTGCAGGAGAGAGGACTCGGGGCAGGATTTGGGTCGCGTGGTGCCTTGAGACCCAAATTGGACTCGATGTGCAGTTCAGCCCCAGAGTCCCGGGTTCAGCTCAATGTGCAGTGCCATGGAGACGCTGGCTCAGCTCAGCCAGCAATTCTGCCTGAGGCGCTAGCTCAGTGCAGTGAGCAGTTCTTCTGCTGTGACGCAGGCTGGGCGGAGCGCTCAGTTCCACTGGAGGCGCTAGCTCAGCTCAGCGAGCAGTTCTGCCTTAGACACTAGCTCAGCTCAGCGGGCAGTTCTGAGGAGCTGACACAGGCTGAGGTCAGCACACAGATTAAGCCCAGAGTCCCCAGCTGGACTTGTCAGGCAGTTTGGGCCCAGAGACTCTAGCCGAGCTTTGCGCACAGGCTTGGTGGCCCTAAGACTGGCTGGACTCTCCATGCAATTTAGGCCCAGAGTCCCGGGCTGAACTCAGCACGCAATGTGGGTCTAGAGTCCCTAGATGAGCTCAATGGACAATTCCATCCTGGAGACTCAGGTGGAACTTGGCGTGCAGTTTGGGGCCAGAGTCCCTAACTGTGCTTGGCAGACAGATTGTGCCCAGAGACTCTAGCTGAGCTTTTGGCACAGTCCTGGCTCTAAGACTCTGGTTGGACACAGTGTGCAGTTTGAATCCAGAATTCCTGGCTGAGCTTGGCAGACGGTTCGGGCTCTTAGTCAATAACTGACCACAGCACGCACTTTGGGCCAAAAGTCCCTAGCTGAGCTTGGTGTGCAGTCCCAGCCCAAAAGTTCTGGCTGGACTCTGTGTGCATTTTGGGCCCAGAATCCCTAGATGAGCTCGGCAGATGGTTCGGGCCCTGAGAATCTAGCTGAGCTCAGAAGGTGGTTCGGGCCCAGTGTCCCTGGCTGGACTTGGCAGGGGATCCAGAAGGCTGTGGATACTTTGGCCTGACCCAACGCTCATTCAGAGACCCAGAACGATTGCAGGACCCTTCATTGCTGGTGGGAATGCAAACTAGTACAACCACTTTGGAAATCTATCTGGTGCTATCTCAGAAAACTGGGAATAGGGCTTTCTCAAGATCCAGCTATTCCACTCCTTGGAATATACCCAGAAGATGCTCCAGCACACAAGATACTTTGATCAACCATGTTCATAGCAGCGTTTTTCATAATAGCCAGAACATGGAAACAGCCTAAGTGTCCCTCAGTAGAAGAATGGATAAAGAAACTGTGGTACATATACACCATGGAATACTACTCAGCTATTAAAAACAAGGAATTCCCGAAATTTGTGGATAAATGGATTGAGCTAGAAATGATCATAATAAGTGAGTTAACCCAGAGGCAGAAAGACTCAAATGGTATATACTCACTTATATCTGCATACTGGCCCAAGGTCCATGTCCCTTGAAAGCCTTCCCTTACCAGGAAACTGGGACAGAGGGGAGGACATCCTATTGGGACTCTAGATGAGAGAAGCATGGGAGAATAGCAATGTAGAAGGATCCAGAGGGTCCTAGAAACCACAAGTAGAACATTATGATAGGCAGATTTGGGCCCAGGGGTCCCGCTCAAACTAAGGCACCAGCCAAGGACAATACATGTGGTAAACTTTAAACCCCTACCGAGATCTAGCCAATGGGCAGAACATTCTCCACAGTTGAGTGGAGAGTAAGATATGACTTTCTCATGTACTATGGTGCCTCATATTTGACCATGTCCCCTGGAGGGGGAAACCTGGTGGCACTCAGAGGAAGGATAGCAGGTTACCAAGAAGAATCTTGATACCCTACGAGCATATATAGGGGGAGGAAGTCCCCCTCAGGAACAGTCATAGGGGAGGGGAATAAGGGGAAAATGGAAGGGAGGGAAGAATGGTAGGATACAAGGGATGGATAACCATTGAGATGTAACAAGAATAAATTAATTAAAAAAAGAAGAAAAACAATAATTGGGGACTTATTTCAGAATAGAAAGTTTGTAGTTTCATAGGGAATAGATAGAAGGAACCAGCTGGTGCCAAGGGTTCAAAAGGAGGCTACTAAAAAAAAAAAAAAGAATCAAATGCAGATGACCAGGACTTGAAGCTATGTCTGTAGGGCTAAATGGGGATCACCCAGGGTGTAGATTTAGGAGGATTTCTGAATTTGCTTGGAGTGCTATGGGGATTGTTTGCCTTAGACACGTCCAACATTTTAGCAATCTTGCCTTTCATCCCGGTCCTTTTCTTTGAAGTTTTAAAAGAAAGACAGAAATCACTATATCTGTGCTATTTTAAAATCTTCACATTTATATTGAAGTTTTCTTAGGATTTAAAAAAAGAAGAAGAAAATTGGTATTAAAAACAAAGATTGTTTTCTTTCATTAGAAATTAGCACTTCTGAGAATGAGGCTTTGGTTATGCCTGCCTGTGTTTATAGTGATCTGCTTCACAATTTATTACTATGAGGTACAGAATCACAAATTCTTCTTCCATGCCAGATTTTATAAAGTCTGTATAGCTCATCTGGAAGTGAAATCTGCCTCTATACGTCCTTGTGATCCCTGACAATGCCAACTAGGTAACAGTCAATGTCATGGCCATCAGTGAGGGGACCTAGTGGATGAGTCTGTCCTCTTCAAAGGAGCAGTGTGTGCTACTACCAAATATTTTCCTAATGACATTCTGAAACAGCAATGGTTCCTGAAAATATTAAATTCTTAAAGTTATCAGTGGAAACAAAGATAGTAATAGAAACTAAAATAAATGTCTTGCTCATTTTTCCCAGGGAATATCAAAGCTAACTTCCATTTCTGTTTAATTATTGTCTCACCTGAAAAGAATTATGAGTAAAAGAAAAAAATTTATTTTATCAAACGTATATTTCTGTTTCTTAACTATGAATGTGGATTGATTGCAAATGTTAGTAATGTTTAATTCACTATAATTCCTAAGTATATAAAGGGATTGATTGTCTCAATGGTTTGCGTGTGTGTGTGTGTGTGTGTGTGTGTGTGTGTGTGTGTGTGTATGTATGTATGTGTGTTAGCTTAGCTGTTATGATTAGTGCACATTCAAATGCAGGTGTATCTTTCTTATATCTACCTTTGTTCTAGAGCAGTGGTTCTTAACCAGTGGGTCATAATCCTGGGGTTGAGGTTGAACCATCCTTTCACAGGGATTACCAAAGGCCATTTAAAACAGAAATATTTACATTCATAACAGTAGCAAAATTATAGTTTTGAAGTACCAACAAAACTATTTTATGCTTGTGGTCACTATAACATGTATTAAAGGGTCAGAGCATTGGGATGTTAAGAACCATTACTGTAGTTATATACTGAGGAGCCAATTACTATATCACATTGCTGATTTTATTCAATGTTATGTGTAACTTTTATAAGGTTTCTGCAATCACTATAAGTCTCTATACAAAGTGTTCAAGGGCCTTTCCCCTTTACATTCTTAGCATTACTTGTTTATTATCTTTGAATTATTGACGTATTTGTTTTTAATCCATATTTGTGTAAGCCTGTGTGAGTTTATGTACATCACATGTGCTCAGTAGCCTGCAGAGGCCAAAAACAACCCTGGATCTCCCAGAGCTGAAGTTGTGCACTGCCATGTGCGTACAGGGAACCTAACCCTGTTCCTCTGCAAAAGCAGTAATTGCTTTTAACTTCTGAGTCATCTATCTCTTCATCAAGAAGGTTACTTATTTTTTAATAAGAGTGTGAGGCAGTAGTTAATTGTGGTTTTAATTTGCATTCTTATTAGAACTCCTAGCAACATGTGAGAGATATATGGGCATCCTTGCCATGTTACTGATCATAAAGCATGCTTTAGATTTTACTATTGGGTACAGTTGTGGGTTTTTTTCATGCATGGTTTTTGCTAGGTTTTTCATGAGATGTATTAATATATTTTGAGAACTTTTGCCACGAAGGATTTTAAATATTTCCTCATGTGTTGACATGACATGGTCATGTGACTGTTGTCCTATCCTTCATGTGTTAAGATGTGGAATTCTGCTTATTTATTTCTGCAGATTCATCTCAGGGATAATAATCAAAGCAAATGATCTTTACAGTTTGCTGTTGAATTTGGCTGCTCCTTAAAGATTTCTTATCGCCAACTCTAAATCTTCATGTGTTATTCATTGATTAGATTTTTCCCTTTCTTTATTGTTTAGCGATAGTCATCCTCTGTTTCTAATGACTTATAAGTTTCTTCTGAATTCATAGTCTTCTTTTTCTGTTGGGTTTTATTATTTGGAAAAGTCTTTGTCTCTCTCTCATTTCTGAAGCACAAGCTTTTTTTCTCCAGCTTTCTGTGCTGGCCATTTTTCCTTTAGTAATTTGTATGTAATCTATCTTCTCCAATTCTATAAGATCTTTATAGAGCAAATCTGTTGGTGATAATGTGGAGTGAATATGTTCCTACCCATGTACTGTCTCTCTCTCTCTCTCTCTCTCTCTCTCTCTCTCTCTCTCTCTCTCTCTCTCTCTCTCTCTCTCTCTCTCAAATCTGAACACTTTGGCAGTAAATATATTGTAGGATAGAGCTCCAAAGGCCACTCAGCATGATCAAAATCTGAATTGAAAGTCCATTTTAAGGCTGTCAGCTAACTGCCTGGAGAGGAGCATCTTTCACAGAGCAGCCCTAAATGCATTTTACAGGGAGTTTTAAAAGTTAAACAAACAAACAAACAAACAAACAAACTACATATAGTCTGATTGGTAATTGGGGAAGGAAAGCAAGCAAGCAGTTTAACAGAAGCCAAAAACCATGCAGTTTGCTGGGACGTTTTGACTGAAAGTTTCTAGAACAGGGTTGGGTACTTTGCCACAGGGCTTTTAACAGAGGGAACAGAGCAGTTGGAAAAATTGTGAGTGGACATGGAGGGGCCTGAGAAACAAAAACTGGCTGAAATGGGAAAACAAAAGAGTCCACTCTGCTTTCTCTTTTCTGAAAGGGCTGCAGAATTGACAGTGCAACTGAAGAGGTTGTGGGTGGAGGTAGGTGCACTTGGGAAATGAGGAGCACCAGGAAAGAGAGAACAGAAAGGCTCAGTCCTGGTGACTAAGCATGAAAGCAGGAGTTTCCTGCTGGAGGAAAGAGGGAAAGAAAAGGTGGGAGGGACGGTGGTGGTGGTGGTGGTAGGTGGGTGGGGGTGGTTGGGTCAGAGAAAAGCTGAAAAAGTGGGAGAGCAATTTGGTGAAGCAGCCCATTTTGGAAAGAAAGGGTTAATCTTGAACCAACTTTATTGCACTTCCAGAGCTACAAAAGGGACAGCCCAGGGTTAGGAAATCACCATCAGCTTTCCCAGTAGTTGTTCAGCGTATGCCTGCTAATGATGTGTCTATAGTTAGAGGTTCCCATATCAAAATGCTCAGTGCTTCAACTGTGAGAAATACAGTCATTTGCAAAGAGACTGTGACCAAGCCACTAAAGGTCTCAGGTCTCAAAATGCCTGGTGCTTTAATTTTAGGAAATATGGTCCTTTGCAACAAAATTGTGGACAAGGCATCTATAAGTCCAGTGGTCTTTCTAAATGTAAACCAGAAAGAATCCTAAGCTCCCAGGGGTGTGCAGGAGATGTGGTAAGGGTTGCCATTAGATCAATGAGTGCAGATCCTAACGACATATCCAAAGTAATTTCTTATTATAGGGAAATGGCCTTTGGTACTTGGCTTGGGGGCCCCAGAATGTTAATGAGAAAGAAACAACAGCAGCTAGGAGACACTGGGTTATAGAAAAAACTGTGGAATTAAATCAACCTATATGCTTTAAGGATGTGTTAACATCAGCATGAAAACCAGTGATGGTTTTGTGTTGGGGATGTGGATTTGTTTATGTTTCCACAGGAAATGAAAAACTGTGGATACCATTAAAACTTATAAAGATTAGAATTGAGCAGGAGAATTGAGCCTGAAAACCTTGGCTACTGAACTGAAAAGTGCTTAGTTTATTGAAATGTCTCTGTTTATAGTTTCCCACTACACCCAGCATAATTAATAGCTTAAAACTGAAAGGGGAAATGTAATAGTAAGATTTATGAAATTTTAATTTCTTCAAAAAAAACCACAGAATTTTTGTAAGAATAGGTTTTTGTTTTAATCCCAGGTATGGGAATATGGGGCTGCTTTGCAGCAGCTGACTATGATTTGCCTTATGCTCTAGCAGAGGCATGGTCTTACCAGCTGTAGATAGTTTCTGCAATTGTGTGACATTTGGAATTCTGAGAAGTTTTCAGAATGTATAGATGGTAGAGCCCTGACAAGGTGGGATGGGTGGTTGTTAGTTTTTCAGGGGGATTGGTTGCAGTTTTTTAGTGGTCATGATCAAAGACAAAAGAAGAAGAAAACAATTAGACTCGAGGATCACTCTTCCCTCTTTTTCTCTCTCCCTCTATTCTTCTTTCTCTCCTATCTAGTGTTTGGGGTGAAACCAGGGGGGATAAAGGATGGGAGGAAAAAACCTACAACAAAGCAAAGACAAGCTTCATTCACTTATGCATATGTTAAAAACTGAATTTCAGAGTCAAAGGGCACGTATAAATTTAATGCCTCATAGTTATTTCTTTACTGCCACAGGTCATGATCCACTAATGTTGAATTCTTCATCGAAATAGTTTTACTGACTTTTAGAGGTGGTTTTCCAAGGGGAAAATAAAATGTCTTATGTGTGAATGTACATATCTATTTACTAAATATTAAATGACCATGCAGATGATTAATCTTGACTGTTAAATTCACCAGATTGAAGGACACCAAGAAAATGAGTAAAGACTATTTCTGTTTGTGTGAGTACGTCGAGGGAAGACTGAGATGCGCCAGTATTGTAAAGACTATGAATTGTAAGGACTCGCACTACATGTGTCCAGCACCATCCAACAGACTTGATACTCAGAAGGAAGTAAAATGTGGAAGAATGATGAAAATACAAACACAGGCATCATAAAACATCATATTAGTGAAGAAAACCATTACAGTCACATATTTAAATTTAAAATACATAATTCTCCACTAGTTGTTTTAATGTTAACTCATCACTCTTATTAAGAATTAAGTGTTTTAAGAATATATTAAATTTAATTAGCGAGATTGAACATTTTAAAAATGTGACAACTCATCTTATATCTTTAGCTGCTGAAAGTCTAAATAAAAAAGATCTGATATTAAATGAATGGCTGATAAATGTACCAGGTCTAATCCTAGCTCATAATGATCTGGGTAAATACATCAACCTGAAAATCTAGTCCAAATTCAAGGTGACACTTCTGTTGAGTTCCGTGGGATGGCAAAGGGCCATCCTGAGACTTTGTGACGCTAGCCTGATTAGTCATCAGAGCTTTTGTGTTTCAAAATAAAGAAATGTAAGTGGAAGAACTCAGGAGGCTCAGCAGTTTGTGTGAGGAAATGGTCAGAGGCCAAATCACTGGTGACGCCAAGTCACTTGTGAAGGCAATGGCTGTCTGCCATCTGACCACCACCCAGCAGAAGAGAGAACAAAAGAAAAAGAGATAATAAAACATTGTACTTCCACAATCTTGGTGGAGTCAAGCCTTCCAGATGCCTGTGTACATGTAGAGGTATGTGTTACTTACTCAACAAAAGAAAAACCAATCAAAGCTGGGGTGTTTGAACAGAGAAAAACAATAGATTTTATTCTATGATCATGCCTCATTGTTGGGAAGTGCTCTTTTACACGGTCCCTTCAGGTGCTGAGTCCTGTGCCTCGAGATCTGACTGCAGTCTGAACGTGGGCGTTGTCACTTCAGTGAAGGATCTCGGACCTCAGTGTTGTGGAAAAAAATGACTCCTCAGTTATGCCTGATTGGTTAGTAAGGAAGCAGAAGGACCAATGACTGGGCAGAGGAGACAGTAGGTGGGACTTCTGTTCCTAGTCTGGGAGTTTCAGGTAGGGACCTGAGAGGAAGAGAAGGAAGAGGAGGGAGAGGGAGAAGTCTCCGCGAGAAGTTTGCCTTGAGGACGGAGAGTTAAAACAAAAGGCCAAGGCAAGATTAAGATGTCAAGTAAAAGGACACGCGTCTGGGAAGCAGCCAGACTGGCATACGTTGGGTTAGACTAGACGGATTATCTGCCCCATTATAGAGCATAAAGATTGTTGATTATTTGTGAGCTAGGGCAGGTATTAGAAAAGGGCCCTATTAATACCATAATTCTACATTTCATGGTTCTTTGAATTCCCCTTAACATTGTGGCCTCAGAGACAGCTATAAACTGGGGGAGGGGGAGGGGGGAGGGCGGGAGGGACATGAATAGTGAGACTTCTAAGAATGCCCTAGAAAAGCCACAATACCATGGGCACATTGCTAAAGGCATCTTAAGCAAATATAAATCAGAAAGAACAAAGACTCGAGATTAACGCTGAAAGGATGCTCAGGGTCCACAAAGACAAGAGCATGCCTTTGTTACCTACCTCACAAAGATAGACTGAACAACATCGGGAGAGTGAAAGGCAGTCACCACCCCAAAAAACAGAACAAATGTACTTAATATACCAGGAGCTCAAGGGTCTGCAGAATTTGTACTAAGCTTAGTGTTAAGCCGTTCCACCTGTACAGCCCCGGAGGCATCACCAGTTTCATTCTTCACAGGAAACCCATAGTGGGAAACCTGGGCGGCTTCAGCATAAGCATGAACTACTACACAGTGACAGGAAATCATTACGATCGTTTGGTGGTGTGTGGGAAACATGGTGTGTGGTATTATGCCTAGACACTGAAATGGCTGCTCCTGTGCTCCAGAATTATGGGAGAAGAACGCTCCCACAATTACACAAAATAGACCTGCCGTTTCTCAAAACCAAGGGGGAGAGGAGAGAGAGTAAAGCATCCTAAAAGGTTCACGTTCTGTCAAGTAAGAGAAAAACGGGTTTTCAGTATTGGAGTTCACATGAGTTTGTTCTAAGACTAGTACAAAATGATATTAATAGAACAGTAGGAATACTTTAAACCAGTTTTACCAAGTCTATTCTAGGAGTCCTTTACATTTGAGCCAAGCAACTAATAAGGTCTTGCCTTTTAACTGTGAAGTCATAATGCTGCAAAGTTACTGTTGTCTGTGTCATTTTCCACTTCTGCTATGCTGTAAAGTGAAGCTTAAAATGGCATCCCCCCCCCCCCCAATTTAAAGTAGCAGGCAACTACTGGGTAACAGAACTAATTTGGTTACTCAAATATTTAAAAATTAGACCAGAATAGAATAGGAAATGTCATGACCTCTGGCATTTTGTTCTATGTATGCGCACACAGACTGCATAGTTTGTGCATACTTTAAGTAGTAAAGACCATGGACATCTATAATTAACGCCCACTAACGTTTGAGATGCTTGAGTATGGATTAAAATGCCAGTGAATACATTTTTCTTAAACATTCTTCCCTACTGGGTCAAAAGATCTAATAAGGCTGATTAACTGTGATTTGTTTCAATGGCTAGGAGATGCTTGCTTACATTTTAAATGTAATAAATAAGTGGGCCAATATCTTCACACTGTGGGGCTGAACATCTTAACACTATGGGGCTCATAAGCCAAAGCAGAGCTTTCATCTTTTTTTTAAAAAAAAATTATTTTTAATAAACACAAATTTAGAAACACAAATTAACCAACAAAAAATACTACTTTAATGTTATTTCAATTTCAGATTCTCAAATAAATAAAACTGAAGTGTGAACACTGCTAACATTTCTCAGTTATTGAATTAAAATCTTGGACAGTACAGTGGTCATTTTAAGCAAAAAAGAACAACAGGGTTGAAGCGCCATCCAGATTTAACTTAATTGTAGACACAATGAATGCTTCTGCTCTTCCTGAGGACGGTTAGCATCTCCAAGCTGTCCCATGTGTTTGCCAACACATTGCCACTAACAACACATTTGTTTTCCAAAACCCATTCTTGCACAGGAATAGGACTTTCATTAAAGAAAAATGATCATTAGCATATTATAATCCATAGGCTCCCAGTGTGTTTTGCATTATACAGAAACTACCCTTATTTTATGGTTGACTGAAACCACTAATTAAAATTGTCTTATGAACCTCAAAGTCCCGTCTGCACACACAGAACATCTGTCTTGCTCAGACACAAAAGCTTTGGCTGGCAGTAAGTCCTGTCATCCAGCAGTTCAGCCTGCTCTGGAGGACAAACTGTTTTCTCCTGCTTATTGTCACCAGGGCATGTAGACTAAAAGCAGTTTCAGAGTTCCCTTGAATTTTAAAAGGTAAGGAAAGGAAAGGAAAACAAATAAGAAAACTGTACAAAATCTGGCTAAACCAGGAAAGAGGAAATTGAGTTTCTCTCTGACTTGTCTGTGGCAGTGTTGTGATTTAACAGAAAAACACGAGACAAAAGCCAGGAGAAGCCTGGGTTAACTCAGGGAAGCTGTGGGCACACGGTAAGGTCTCCCTCTCGGAGGCAAGTTTCTTTTTTCCTGCATCAGGCCCCATGACCTCCCTTCCTCCAGCGTGTCATTCCAGACAGAAATTTAATTCTTTAGGTCCGGCGAGTCAGTAGTTGCATAACCCAAAGGGGACAGAATTCAAATGCCCCCTCTCCTGCCACAACAGCTGTCTCCTGTCTTCTCTTTAAGCAATTAGAATTGGAGAGATGGAGGAAATAAGCCTTCTGACAGTAGTTTTATGGTTGTAATTATCTTTGAATGTTGGGGTGTGGCGTTTACAAGTCAAATTTATTTAAGTGAAATAATTGCAACTCCTGTCAGGCTTATGACTGAATCAGAAACAGCAACAACAAAAAAATTAGAATCTTATGGAAATGTAGCAACCGTGACTGAATATGGAAATTCAGGAATAAAAATCTACCAAGTGTTCTTTAGAGATTAAATGGCTAAAATCTCCCAATCTCTAACACAAGCTAAGGAGACAGTGAAAATGAGTGGGCTGTGGTTTCATATAGAGAGAACAGTCCCAGCCCATGACCTAGGGTTAGACAGGTGACGGTTACAGAGTCCAGTAGCTGCAGGGAATCTCACATGTGTTAAAACAGCGTGTCTTACACTTGGGAACACTGAAACTGCATGGACAGACGTGTAAAGCTGCTGCTGCCTGGTTCCAGTGACAGGAGAGAGAGAGAGAGAGAGAGAGAGAGAGAGAGAGAGAGAGAGAGAGAGAGAGAGAGATGGAGGGAGGGAGAGATAGAGGGAGACAGAGAGAGAGAGGTGGGCACTCTGATCTGCTTAGAAATGCAGTTCAGACAGGTAAGGCAGACATGCCTACATTCAGCTGAGGCAGCTGACTGCTGCCCAGTCAACTTGTGGTTATTGTGAGGTGCAGAATGAGACCAAGAAGACTGTTGGAGGGACTATCTGATTCAGAAATTGAATTCATTTTGAGGGAGCAGTTTGTTGTTGTTGTTTTTTCCTTGAGAAGATGCTGCTGACTAAAGATACCCTTTTCTTTTCTTTTTCATTTGGGGACAGTGTTTCATGAGAGCACATACTGTCTTTATGGTTTACAGCCAACATGTCTCCCAGCTTTTCTCATCTTAACATTCAGTAGAGGAGGCTCCGAACGGGCTATTAATTTATTTAATTATTTCAACAAAAAGTCTACTAAATTTGGGCATTAAGAATTTATCCAATTCTTATTTTAAACTTATGCTTAAGTTAAGGAAAAAAAAAAACAGGAAAGGCAGTTAGAAGTCGGCTGGAGAGACAACTGAGTCTGATAGTAACATGGTTTTCAAGATACGTTTGGTGCTTTCTTCCATTCTTCACAGAGCCTTTCTCTTCCTCCTCCTCCTCCTCTTCCTCCTTCTTCCTCCCTCTCCCTCCCTCTCTCCCCCTCTCCCTCTCTCTCTCTCTCTCTCCCTCTCTCTCCCTCTCTCTCTCCCTCTCCCTCCCTTTCCCTCTCTCTCTCCCTCTCCCTCCCTTTCCCTCTCTCTCTCCCTCTCGCTCCCTCTCTCCCTCTCTCTCCCTCTCCCTCCCTCTCTCTCTCCCTCTCTCTCTCCCTCTCCCTCCCTCTCTCCCTCTCTCTCTCCCTCTCCCTCCCTCTCCCTCTCTCCCTCTCCCTCCCTCTCCCTCTCTCTCTCCCTCTCCC
>OU015748.1:113748703-113774917 GCA_907169655.1 Acomys percivali
CTCTCTCTCTCCCTCTCTCTCTCTCTCCCTCTCTCTCTCTCCCTCCCATTTCTATATCACTGTCCTATAGGCAAAGCAGCTGGCAGACACTCCAGACTCTGACCTGTGCTCAAACAGCTCATTCTTTCTTTTAAAGGTGTTCCCACATCATTTATCCTTCTCAGCTCCTGTCTTTCGATGTCATTTTTCATTTAGAGACATTTATTTTATTTCTAATCAATATTGTTAGAGAATAGTACTTTCCAATTCATCAGCATAAAGTGCCACTATAATATGCTTATGTGTGTTTGTTTGCTGTGCATGTGTGCATGGGCATATTGACTGTGTGTGTGTGTGTGCGTGTGCTGTGAATATATATGTTATGTGTGTATTTGTTATGTGGGTAGATGTGTGTGTGTTTGTACATGTGCATGTTATGCTTGTTTGCTGTTCCTATGCATTTACTTGCTGTGTATGTGTTTACTGTATATATGATTATTGGATGTGTGTGTGTGTGTGTGTGTTTCCTAGGTGTACGTGTATGATTGTTATTTATTTGTGTTTAACTGTATGTGTATTATTTGTGTGTCTTTGCTATATGTATGTATGCTATCTGTGTATTTTCGGTGTGTGCCTTTGCGGTGTGTGTGCACTTGTTTTCTGTTGTGTGTGCACATGTGTGTGGAAGCTAGAGGTCAAACGTCCTTCTCCATGGTTCCCCACCTTTACTTTTTAAGATTGGGTCTCTTCACTGAGCTGGAGCTCACTGGTTGCCTACACTAACTGACCACCAAGCTACAGGGAGCCTCACATCCCTGTTCAACCCCAGCACTATGGTTACAGTGCAGCTGTAGTACCCAGCTCTGTCGTGAGTACCAGGGATCTGAATGTAGCTCCTCATGCTTCTGCACCAAACATTTTTACCACTGAGTTGTCTCTTTTATCCTACAATAAATAGCATTTTCTATCTTGACCCTCCATGCAATGTGTTGTAACCCATTGGACTTCCAGTTGAATTAGAAGCATACAAAAAATATTGAGGTCTAAATGTGTTTGCTGTGAAAGGTAGTCTATGAGCAGTATGTGGCTGTCTGTGCTGCATATTTTCTACATTGAAAAGGCCCCTTTATCTAATAAGACCAGCGAAATCTCTGTGGTACCAGGAACAATGAACACAAGGCATAGAGGATAAATATTTACCAGACACGAACTGATATTAAAATTTTTACTACAATTTTTTAAGTGTTTTCATTGAATTTACCCATCATATATTGCATTGTGTTATGCAAGGACATTTTTGTGGGTATACATATTGTGTGCTGTCTCTTTTCTAAGTTAGTCCCCACTCCGCCTTGTTCCCTAGGCAGTTTGGCTTCCCATTGCATGCCATATAAGCATACATGCTTTTATGTAGCTAAATAAAACCTAGAAAGCACATAGGAGAAGAAAAAAACCCAACACTATTTTTTTCTGAGATTGCTTTAAATCACTTAAACATGATCATTCCCACTTATATCCACATTACTACAAATGACATAACTTCATTGTTTTTACGGTTTAAAACCCTAAAACTTTGTCACTTTTATGGGTCTGAGGTTGTTCAGAGATTCACCAATCTGACAGTGAATAACACTTTAATAAGAAGAGACTTTTATTAAGAATACTGGCCAGGACCAAACCAGAGACTCAGAATTCTCTAGGTAAGGTCTCAGCTACTATTATTAGGCCATGGATTTTAAAAGCAAACCCCACAAAGTTGCAAGGGGCGGGGGAGTGTGCAGGCAAAGCTTAATTCTTGAAACAGATGTCCAGCAGATGCCTCAGTTGTCTTGAGCAAGTGTTTCATACAAAAGTGGAATTAGCAGTTAGCCTGTTAGCAGTTTTTAAGAGCAGCCCAACTTCCCCAAGAAGTTGTCAATCTTGGGCAAGTTAGCTGACAGGGTACATTTTTCTCATGATAGGACCAACTTTTTCATGGCTTACAAGCTAAAAACAGTTTTGTTTCTACAAATCTTCCCCACACAGTAATTATCACCTAAACACAACGCTCACCATCACAACTTCATTTTCTTTATTCATTTCTTTGTTGTTTCACACCTTTGCTATTTCAATGATATCTATTGTGACCTAGTGTGCCAATAGCACTGATGTGAAAGAGTCTCTGTGATGTGTGGTTTGGGCAAAACCAGGAGAAATATAGTTGGATCATCTACTGTGTCTATTGTTAGATGTTTAAGAAGCATCATATTGATCTTCATAGCAGCTGGACTAGTTTCAATTCTTCCAATATTATGTAAGGCTTCTCCTTTGTTCACATCTGCAAGTGTTTGCTTTTTTTTTTTTTTTTTCTAATGACCCCTGTTCTAATTGGAGTGAGATGGAAACTCAAAGTAGTTTTAATTTGGACTTTTCTAGTGCTTGG
The DNA here is from genome assembly GCA_907169655.1 of Acomys percivali. Taxonomy (NCBI): domain Eukaryota; kingdom Metazoa; phylum Chordata; class Mammalia; order Rodentia; family Muridae; genus Acomys; species Acomys percivali. Next base: position 113,751,105 of record OU015748.1, read on the forward strand.
CGATGTAAGATAGTCTTCATGTATTCATGGCCTTGAAGCAATCCCACTGAAGGCGGGAGTGAGGCACTAGTGTCCGTTAGCCTCACTCCTTTTTAAGAGTGCGTTCATAGCACTTACCTCGAGCAGTAAAAGATGAGAAGAAAACAAAAGGGGTAAGAATAGGAAAAGAAAGAAGCCAAACTATCCCTATTAGAAGTGATATGTATCATACATCAGAGGTCCCAAAATATTACCAGGAAACATATAGGAAAAAAAAATCAATGATTTCAGGAAAGTGATAGGATACGTAATTAGTTTAAAATCAATTTCCATATACCAACAATAAACACACAAGAAGAGAAGAATGACTCACTCCCATTCATAATTGTCTCAAAGAAAAGAAAAATAGCTAGAAATAAATGTAACCAAAGATGTGAAAGATTTCATCAATGAAAATTGTCTCTGAAGAAAAATGATAGAGTAAGTCATTAGGAAATGGAAAGAGAGGCCAGGCTCATGGATTGGTAGAATTAATATTGTGAAAATAGCCATTCTAACAAAAGCCATTGGCAGATTCAGTGCAATTCCAATCAAAACCTCCTTCTCATTCACAGAAATAGGAAAAAACAAAACAAAACAAAACAAAACAATACAACAAACAAAAACAACAAAACAAAACAACACCAAAAAAACCAACTGTCTTAAAAATTTGTATGGAACCACAAAAGGTCCCATATAGCAATAGAATCCTGAGTAAAAAGAATGGTAGAGAGATTCCCATTCCAGATCCGAAGTTATATAACAGTAATTTTAAAAAACCCAACGTATGATATGGGCACAAACAGACATGTAGATCAATGGAATGAAATTGAAGACCCAAACATAAGTTACCTATAACTACACCCATCCACTATTTGACAAAAATTTCAAATACATAATGTGGGAAAAAATACAAGATTTAAAAAAGGTTTTTATTGATTCTTTGTGAATTTCATATCACGCACCCCAATCCTACTCAATTCCACATTCCTTCGTATCCATTCCCTGCCCTTGCAACCTCCCCTCCAAAAGAAAATAAAAGCCCAAACCAAACAAAACATAGAAAATCTCTCAGCATAGAGGCTGTAGTGTGTTACAATGTGTCCCACAGTATGCCCTTTTTGTCCACACTTCTTTGCTTGCAAATGTTCATTACAATAAGCCATTGATCTGATTTGAGGCCTCTGGCTTCTGCTACACTGTCAATACTATATAGCCTTACTGGGACTCTTCTTGGATATCCTGTTGTTGCCCTGTGCCATGATAGATGGGGTGGGGCAACTCAAATGCCCGGATCTGGGCCTGGGTAGTGGCTGAGTTGGTCTGTCTGCTAGCTCTCCTGCACTCACACCACTAGGGTGAGCTCTCCACCACTTCCCTGATAGCTCACCCAATACCAGCTGTCCTGCTCTCATGCCCTCCGAGCTGGCTCACCCACACCCATGGCACTAGGGCCAGCTCTCCTGTGCTGCCTAGACTAGGTAGGGGGCCAGCTCTCCATGTGCTGCAACCGGTGAGGGGGCAGAGCCTGCTCTGTGCAGCCTTTGCACATCAACATAGCCCCAGTTGGCAGCCCAGACCAGGGATGTCCACATGGCCTTTGGTGGGAATATAAGCCAGGGACATTGACACAGACCCCCTGCTGCTTCGTGGCCATGGCCCTAGACCTGGTCCTGAGCAGCATCCCAGGCTGGGACTTCAGCATGGCTAGGGCAGGCTACTCACGTTAGGCTATTCCTCTCCACCCTTGCATCTCCAGTTCAATCTCTCTTCATAGTGCTTGAACTGTTCCACTTTTCCTTCTTTTCCATCTTCCTACCACGCATTTGCACATTGTATTGGCTCCAGCTGTGGGCTGGCCAGTAGGTGGCAGGGCCTCTGGGTTATCTTCCTCCTACCCACACTGGGTGTCTGTGGGTGGGTGTCTTATTTTGTATCTTCTTCGAACATACTTACAATCTTACTGCGTAAATTCTGTGCCTGGAGTTTACTTATTAGAGGATGTTACTGAGGGATTAATGAGTTGGTGGGACTGTGATTTTTGGATTGGTCAATGTACATCTGGTGTTAGGCTGCTGGTTTGATTTTTACCCCCCAATTTTATTTCGGAGAAGTATTTGTGATGTTTAAGAGGGATTATGCTGTAGCCAGGTTGAGATGTCATTTTTCTCTGACACACTTGTATTTTAGGCGTCTTTTAATTTTCAGCCCTCCCATAAAAGTAGATAGAATACTGTTTGCAAAACAATCACCCTCAAAGTGTAAGCCACCATAATTGTACTGTAATGATCAAGTAACAACCACAACTTACATACTAATACTTGGAGAGTTAAAAGAGCATTACTACTGTGGAGTACACTAAGATACTGATTATTGTGGATACCACTGGAAAGCAAATAGAGTCTCGTAAATTGCTTGAGATTGATGGAGAAAAGAGTTGAGAGAAAAGTAAATCGAATGAGAGACCAGTAGGCCTTGGGAGGGAGAAGCGGTTTGTGCTAAGGGTAGAATAAAAAGAAAAGAAACACAATGAGATAGTCTCCAAAAGACCAGGGTCTTAAGATATTAATCACAGAGACCCCCCACACAACAGGTTAGTCTATGTTGTCAATAGGAGATGAGAAAGGAGAGAGAACAAGAAGAATAAAAGAGAAAAAGAGGAGGAGGAGAAGGAGGAGGGACGTCAGAGCCTGCAGAGAGGCAGTGAATATTAAATATATGCAGGAACAGATAAACGCGGAGGAGTCAGAGGTGGATGGAGGACAGGATGTGGATGCAATCTTGACTGGCTGCTACTGCAAGCTCTACTCTCAGCATTCCATCCTGGGCTCTTACGTCCTTGTCACATGTCTGGGTGGTCAGGTCACAGATGCTGCTCCACATCTGGGACAGTCAGTCCTTAGCTGTCAAGTTGTGGATGTTCTTCTTGCCTCTGGGCAGACCTTTGTGAGGTTGAGGTCATGTCATAAATGCCAGTTCCCATCAGAGTCAGTTCATAGAAGCTCGTCACGTCTCTGGATGACATTCTTACCTGTTTGGGTTGGTGGAAGCTAAAGTTAGTAGATAGCAAACATATATTAACCTATTATTCACGAGATGTTAGTTCAGACACAGAGGTGGGCAGGGAGTGGTACTTGGAGGTGGGACTGGAACTAGGCTAACGTAACGGAGTAAGACTCTGGACCTGCAACAGTCCAATTTCTCCATGGTGCCGCAGTTCTTAACAGTCCATCAGTCTCTGCAGACACAGTGTCTTTCCAGAAGTTCTCATGCACACTACTTAACCACATAGTTAGCAACCCACCTCTTATCAATTCAAATATAACCTTGTACCAAGTCCTACCAGACAAAGGTAAGACCTCATTCCCTCACAGAAGAGAGATTCTCTCCCTCCGAGGATTTCTTTGCTGTGTTTTTAGTACTTTTTTTTAAAATTAAAATGTTTAGGCTAATTTTTTTTCCAATTTCAGTTTTAATTTAATAGAAAGCATATAATTGCCAATGGTGGCATGGAGTGTTCTTGGGAATACAGAGACAGACAACTTAAAGCCAGTCTAGTACACAAAGGAATTGTCTTTAATAAGCCAGAGGGTTGGGTCCTCTTAATTGATTCTACCTGGAGATCAGCAAACATAAGTTTTAAATGAAACTACAGAATAGGCTAATTTTTTGAAACAACCTTCCAGAGCTGATATTTCAACGGCCCCAGACCACCCATGAGCCATACTCTTAGGAGAATCAGAGCACATGCCACTCAATCAGCGCAACTGCTGACCGGTAGAATTCTTTTAGACCTTTGACTCAAAGCTTCGCAGTATTCATCCAGGAAGAAGACTAGTCAAAGCCAGAGACGTAATATTCAGGTTCTAATCCATGTGCCAGATACCAGGAAGGTGTGGACTAGGGGTTGGGCCAGCATTGCCAAGCTACCTGCAAAGCTAGTGTGAAGCTCTCTGTGACCCGACCTCACAAAGGACTGCCCAGGGGTAAGAAATGCATTATTGGGCTGGAGAGATGGCTCAGCGGTTAAGAGCACTGACTGCTCTTCCAGAGGTCCTGAGCTCAATTCCCAGCAACCACATGGTGGCTCACAACCATCTATAATGTGATCTGATACCCTCCTCTGGCCTGCAGGTGTACATGTAGGCAGAGCTCTGTATACATAATAATAAATAAACAAATCTTTTCCAAAAAAAAGAAATGCATTATTAATTGGAATCCTAAAAGCTAAGAGTGTCATCATATAGCCTCTTTATTAAAGTCATATATACAATAGCATCTACTTGCATAGCATCTTTCTAAGAACTCCCCTGTCTTTCTGGAATGACCTCTCTTGATGTACCCACCAATGTATTTTAAACTTGATTTGATTTATAATTTTAGCTTCATGAAATTGCCTCCAGATTGGTTCATGAAATTTGGGGCGACCTAATCTGTGTTCCTTGGATATTGTCGTTCATATATGCTATGGAATAAACCATATCTTTTATTCCTTTGAGGTGAGAGTTGTTCTCCTAGATGACAGGAGTAAATTTTATATATCTTTTAAAAAAAATTTTTTTATGAACCTGGCCATTTGTGGTGAAATGCAATGTTCTGATTGTTTACAGACTGCATCATAAGTTTGGGCCATGCTCTAACATTGTGGGTCTGCTTGTTAAAAGGATGGAGAAATTTGGCTTTTTAATCTGGACCTTTCATGGGGCGGATTTTGCTGAAACCCCTCTTTAGAACTTAACCTGAGTCTACGTAAAATGCTGCCCAGTCTGAACATATTTTGGGTGCATGTTGTCTCCACCCATTAAGTTTCAGTCTCTGAAATGGTCATCCTTCCACTGTGCCCTCCAGATTCAGCCTACCCAGTGCTACTTCCTCTGAGTTTATATCCAACAGTCTCTTCTGTTCATCTCTCCTTCCCATTTTTCCTTTTATTTATTCTTCTCTCATACCATAAATCCTGAGTGCAGTTTCTCCTCTCTCCACTACTCCCAGTACCCACCTCCTCTGTACCTCCCTTCCCTTACAGATTCACTCCTCCTCTGTTTCTCTTCAGAAAAAGAGCAGGCTTCCAAGGGATCTCAACCAAACATGGCCTAGCAAGATGCAATACGATGAGGAACAAACACTCATACCAAGGCTAGACGAGGCAACCCAGTAAGAGGGAAAGGGTCCCAGGATCAGGCAAAAGAATCAGAGACACCCTCACTCCCTCTGTTAGGAGTCCCACAAAAATTCCATGTTACATGACTATAACATATATGCAGAATCTCTCTTTTAGTTCCTCAAACATGGAGGCACCCTTGATTCACAGCTTATGAAAACCATATAACACCGAACTCATGACTCTAGTTCTTTCTTTTAGCTCTGTCCTTTGGCTCTACCTTCAGATGACAAGATCCTTTTTCTTGCCAATATGTCTGGTGTATTGCATTTTGCTCCCTATAATAAAAATCTAGAATATTGTTCTCCAGGAAGAAAACATTTACCAAAACAAAATTCTTGACATCCATCCATGGACTGAGAAGACTGGACGGTATAGTTTAGTATAAAAGACTTGTGAGTTTTATGGAATCTTTTAAAAACCTTGTAAAGACATTTTGTGGTACAAGGATTGCCTAGATGGATTCTCTTTGAAGTGGAGAGCCAATAAGTATTATGGGAAAGGGGAATGGAAGAGGCCAGTATTCTCTATTGTAAGAAAATTTGTTAGACTTATTCAACAACACATTTTCCTTCGTTAATACATTCATTTAAGATAATTTTTCTCCCTTGGCTAATGCCTTCATTTACAATAATTATCTTGAGCGTTCACTTATGCTCTCAAGGATTTGGTTAAGAATGATGATACTGGAAGGATAAAAAGAAGGTTCTTAGCTTTAGTGGGCTTTCTAGTGGAGACATCTGACACTGAAGAGTCAAGTTTAATAAAAATAAAAATGAAACAAAAGGAAAAGAAAGTGGCGTAGTACAGAAAACAATAGCAAATTCCCAGGAATCAGCTGGAGTTTAAACCAATAGAAATAGAAAACAACTCCGCAGGCAGGCACTTAGAAGGAAGGTGTCCTGGTGTGGTTTGTTTCTTCTCTGATTCATTCACCAGTTAATTTAGTAGGCGTCCCAGCTGTATTCTGTTTCCAATCTAATTATTCTGAGGATGTCATCATTTCCACAGAAATCATTTCCTTTATTTATTCAGTGAATAACTAATGAATCTCCCCCCCCCCCCGTATTGTAGTGAGAGTGAAAGTACTATAAATTGATTTCAGTAGTAGCTGCTTTTTTTCGAGGTAAGCAATATAAATTGTCTTTCACTAGATTAATGACAAACAAGCAAGCAAACAAACAAAAAAATCAGCCAAACAAAAACCATAAAGCACATTTTTGGCACATTCTAGGAAATCTTTACCTAGAAGAAATAAAAGAACCTACAACTTAGCTCTCTTTTTTAAAGTTAACAGGAGTGTTTGTAAACACGAAATTTAAAGTTGACAGAGGAAGGGAGATGAGGGACATAATTGGAAATAGAAAGGTTAACAGTGGGAAGAAAGAAAACCATACTTGGAAATGAATGGGTGGGTCCAGCCAAGGCATGAGGCTTGCCCAGAGACACTGCTACACACAGTGCTCGTGCCTACTTGAAACTATCTTAAGTACATACTGTTGAGGAAGATACTTGATCTTATCATTCCGTTGTTGACTAATAACTAACAAAACTGAGGAAATGAATGAGGTAAAGTCATTTTGTATTTCACATATTTGTAGAGTCTATTTATATGTCTAATATTGGTATTCTTTTGTTCCTTGGTCACATGACACCACAGTGGTCCTGCATGAGCTAACTCGCCTGAGAAAGGGGGGAATCTTAGCTCATTGGATCTTGTTTACCTCCTTAAGTTTACTTTGCTCTGACTGTTCCTGAGTAAGTTCAGGGGCAGATGTTCCAAGAGTATCTTGGAGTGAGAGCCTCACAAGAAAGTCTCTGGCATCTTTGCGTTACAACCTCCAGGGCATAAGGAAGACCTTCAAGTAGGCCAGAGAAGGACATCTCCCTAAAAGCAGTAGAGGTAGTATACTCAGGACGTTCCTGGGGAAGCTCAGAAGCAGTACTCCTAGGGTGAGGGGCAGGGCATAAATGATCCACAAGAATTTCCCCACCAATCCAGTATCCAAAGTTGTACAAATATTAAGAGCCCCTTGGCATGCAACATGTGGAGATCAAGACCAAAAGAGAGGGACAGCACAATGGATGGATGGGGATTGCATCATGAGGCTCAGCTTCGCTGGACCTTTGTCAAGTAGCTGCGCTGGCTTTAGGACTTTCACTGTTCCCGTTAGATATGGCTGTACCACCAAACTATCTTTTAAAAGAGCCAGGATAAGGCTTAGGGTTTTTAAATATTTTTATATAAATTTTAAATTTATGTGCATCGTTGTGAGGGTGTCAGATCTTGGAGTGACAGACAGTTGTGAGCTGCCATGTGGGTGCTGGGAATTGAACCCGGGACCTTTGGAAGAGCAGACGGTGCTCTTAACTGCTGAGCCAACTCTCTAGGCCCAAGCTTAGAGTTTATAGAAGTTAATTTTAATCTATATTCAAGGGGCTACCTGGCAATGGATACCATTTGAATATATGGTAAATCTCACAGGTGGTAAATTAACACTTCAAATGCATTAATCTAAACCTATAAAGCACTTATCACTACAAGCCATAAGAGATATAATTTTACTATGAAGATAACTGTAAAATATAAGTAGATAGAAAGACTGAATTATAAGGCTCTGTCTTCTTGTCTCATGCAAGTTTTACAACACCACATGCACAATTTAACTCAAATGAACATCATACAATGCACCTTAATAGTCCATGCTGGCCTCTTCACCAGAGCCTTTCAAGGCTCAGCTGCTTTTGCTGCCTTAATGTCTCTTATTCTGTTGTAACTAAGAGTGAACTCCCATTGGGTTTCCTTACCAATGTGCCTGAGAAAGAAGGAACCATCCCTCCACTTATAAAAGAGTGTGTATGATCATTTTCTTATTTCATTTGCTGAACTAATCACAATTTTCTCTAAGGCTAATTTCAATAGGAAAAGCTTTCCTCATGAGCAAAGTATAACCACTGTGTGGCACATGGTTTGGGCTGTCTGTACTGGCTAATGCACACTCGCTAAAAGACAGAATGTTTGGTATGTATATACATACATACCTTACTAATGAACTTGTTATCTTTCAGCTTACCTCCATCCAGCTTTATCACAGAGCAGCCAACATCCTACGACTATGAAGGGTAATATGATATAAATGGTTGTTACTTTTTAATCTCTATTTTTCATTGATTTTTTTTTTTTAATTTTTAATTTCTATCGAAGAGAATGTTACTCAGAAATAGAATTTTATACTTTACATGTAGACAACTTAACCTATAGTTGAAGAGCTTACTGCCAAATCATAAGAGGGAAGCCAACTGATTCTGGTAGGACCTCAAATGTTTAATATAAGAGATTCTATGAAGTATGAGTTTGCACAAACTATCAGTCATTGTTCAACCACACAGATAATCTTCATGACTTAAAACAACATGTGACAAAAAATTACTCCCAAACTTTACATACTGGAAAGCAAACATCAACATCACATGCCCTTATATTTTACTTAAGAGATAATTTGTAAGTAAGTGCTGGATCTTGTACAAGTTCTCAACATAAAGTGTTGCGTCATGAGCTGGGCACTTGGCTGTTCTGCATACTCATGGCCATGACATGCTGCCTCACCACAGCCCTAAGTGCAAGAAGAACCAAGTATCTATGCTATGAAAACTTTGAAACCATGAACCAAAATAAACTCTTCCTTCTTAAAGTTGATTGCCTCAGTTAATTTTTCCTAGTTAAAGAAACTTAAAACAATACTCTGAGTTTGAATATTTTAAAAGTCCACCCAATTTCCTTATTATAGGCAAGTGTGTAGTTTTATTGAAACAGAATTAAAATCACAAAACTAGCTACAAAAACTATCAACACTATTCCTAGTGCCTAGAAAATTGTACATGGTTTAAAAATACATGTACAGTTATTTGGATACATAAACCACATAAAGACTCAATTACAAAGCAGTTTCCCTTATGACATAGGTGCAAAAATACTCAATAAAATACTTGCAAACCGAATCCAAGAACACATCAAAAAGATCATCCACCACAATCAAGTAGGCTTCATCCTAGAGATGCACAGATGGTTCAAGATACAAAAATCAGTAAATATGACCCACTATATAAACAAACTGAGAGAAAAAAATTGTGTGGTCATTTTACTAGAGGCAGAAAAGGTATTTGACAAAATCCAACACTCCTTCATGATAAAAGTCCTGGAGAGATTAGGGATACAAGAAACATGCCTCAATACATTCAGGTAACATATATTTTTGGTGATTTCAAGAGATTAAAAAATCATCCTAGGGTTATTTCAAGTGGTGATATTACCTGTGGCATAGAGACTGACATGCAGTTATTAAACAAATATTTGTACTTTAAAAGTGAATGGAGTGCTTCAAAGACATTTCATCTTGCATTGATTCCTCTGCATAGATTTTTGAGAGAAAAACTCATTGAACAACAACAAACACAAAACAATAAAATCTATGTCATTGTTTCTAGTAACAAGAAAACAATTTTTCTAAAAGTCACATAAAATTGCTTGTGAGTGCTGGATTGCCTCCTAGAAAAGATGTTTGCATGGCTTCAAATAAATAAATATAGCCACAGAAAATCAGAGTCAGAACACACCAGGGAGACTGTGCAGTACTGTGACAATTTTTTCATTATAAAAACTCTTATCAGTTTGACCCTCTAGCAGGAGTTTTGGCTCAGTTGATGAAAGCACAACCCAGGCGGTGACTGTCAAGCTGATGAGAATGACACAAGTCTTCCCAACTCCAAGTCTTCCCAACTCTCAGAGGGACTTGGCCCTTTTTTTTTTCCTTTTCTTCCTCAAAAGAAAGAAAATGGCTGTCACCACTAGGGTTCTGTTTATTCTCCTCTCTCTCCCACAGCAGTTTTGATTGGAGTTTTCCCTGTGGAATTGCTCTCTGAGCTGGTGACTTAGAAAGGTAAGTAGTTTCTAATAGTTAATATTTACTTAATTTTATTCAGAAAAACAGACCCATAAAGAATCCAAAGAATATAGATAAATACTCATTTACCTACTCATTTATTTGATCAAACTTTTATATATTTAAAATGATCACTCTGTTAGAAATATAAAAATTCAAAAAAACATGTCTTTAGAAGCAGTGAGGAAGTTCAACCTATGACCTGGCCACCAGGCTATGTGACTACCTCAAGGGTGGCAGAGATGGAGTTGTAAGGCCACACTCGCTGGGACATGCAGGCCCGGAGCAGGAAGGAAGCAGTCCTGTTCCTGCCAGTCTCAGGATAATCCTATTGGGACTCTAGATGAGAAAACCATGTGAGAATAGCAAAGTAGAAGGATCCAGTAGGTCCTAGAAACCTACAAGTAGAACATTATGATAGGCAGATTTGGGCCCAGGGGTCCCGCTCAAACTAAGGCACCAGCCAAGGACAATACAGGTGGTAAAATTTAAACCCCTACCCAGATCTAGTCAATGGTTAGAACAGTCTCCACACTTGAGTGGAGAGTGGGATATGACTTTCTCACGTACTCTGGTGCCTCACATTTGACTATGTCCCCTGGAGGGGGAGACCTGGTGGCACTCAGAGGAAGGACAGCAGGTTACCGAGAAGAGACTTGATACCCTATGAGCATATACAGGGGGAGGAAATCCCCCTCAGGAACAGTCATAGGGGAGGGGAGTAAGGGGAAAATGGGAGGGAGGGAAGAATGGGAGGATACAAGGGATGGGATAACCATTGAGATGTAATAAGAATAAATTAATAAAATTAAAAAAAAAGATTTTCAGGGGTTTGGACACATCTAGACCTCACTCTTGCTCTGGACCAGCTTCTCTTGTCACTTTCCAGACCGGCAGTCTTAAGTCATTTGTGTTGTGAAGCTGTAAGTTTCTCAGTAAGCATACATCAATAACCATACCAGGGAGAATTCCATTGTTACCTTAATTGTTGTCTAGCTCGAAGCATTTTATTTTTAAAGACAACTTTAAAAAATATATTAAATCAGTTAGTATGAATGATATGTTCACACACATATATGCATATATATATATTTCACAAACAATAAAATTAGAAATTGTTTTCTGAACAGTGATAATTACTGTGTTAAAGAGCTCTTTGGTGTAAACATAAACATTTCCAAAGCAATGAGACTCTGCTTGCTTGTAGCTTTTGTAAATCTGGATGTGAAATATTTCCACTGTAATGGAACTTCATATTTGATTCTTCCTTAGAGAGGGTTTTATTGCTGTGAAGAGACACCATGACCATGGCAACTCTTATAAAGAAAAATATTTAACTGGGCCTGGCTTACAGTTTTCAGAGGTTTAGTCCATTATCATCATGACTGGAAGCATAGTTGGATGCAGGCAGACACGGTGCTGGAGAAGGAACTGGAGTTCTATGTCTTGATTGTCAGGCAGTAGGAAAAAGACTGGGACACACTTCCTCCAACAAGGCCACACCTCCTAATAGTGCCATTTCCCATGAGCCTATGGGGGCCGCTTTTACTCAAAGCACTGCACCTTGCTTTTGGAGATTCCATTCTTGTAATTCAAAGTGAGCGTCCCATATTCTTCCCCATGATTCAAATGTTCTTAAGTTCTTCATCAGTATTTCTCACTCACACAAGAGCCTGGCCAGCACATCCCCAGGCACACAATACTTGCACAGATTCTCAACTGTTGCCTGAGTAAATACGGCACTGGGAATAATCTTTCCTCAAACCATAACATCGGATGATGGTTCTATTTTGATATTAATTGTGAACAGCAGAGAAACACAATAGCAGGTTTTTATTAAAGTCACATTTCAAAGGTCTATATTTTTTCAAAGAAGATCAAGAAAACATGAGTCCTGGGGTGGCGATGTGCTTGATTAGAGAAAGGCACCTACCATTTCTCTATTCACCTGCTGCCAAGTGATAGCTTTACATTCTCAGTAGGACTAGTAGTAAAATGGGCAAGTGACTTCAGAGCTGAACTCCGAATTATCTTTGTAGTTTCAGGCGAAGTTTTAGTACAGATGATGGCATTATCCCTGACTATTGTACAATGCGTTAGTGTTAATGGCTGTCGAACGAACTGTGGGAAGGAATTACGAAGAAATAAGTCTTTGTTATTCGTGTCACACATGTCACCTCCACTCATTTGTACTGTCAAAGCCAGTCACATAGAAATTCAGTTATGTTTTTCCTTCCCACAAGCCTTCATTATGCTGTTACCTGAAGTTGCGTGCTGAGCAGAGCTTTGTGATGGCACACATTTAACACACTTTATCAATGAGCAAAAGACTTCTCGTTTTAAAGTTCCTGATACTTGTTGGAGGTTGGTCTGATATAGTTTGATTGCTGATTACTGCTTGCTGTCTCAGTGACCCAACTTGCCTAAGAGTCTAACCTGTTTGACCAATAAAAGGCCATCACATCTGGGCAGGGTAAATGGGATGGGTGTGGCTAGGGTTCCAGGGGTAGGGGAGACAGAGAGGATCTTGGGAGGAAGAGAGACCAAAGAAGAAGAGAGAAGAAGAAGGGTGCATCATCATGAGTTAGGTGGAAGAGAGGCACGTGGCCGGTGTGGATGGAGATTTGGCCCAGATGAAGAACATTAGCAAGTATTTGGGGTTATGGATGGGAGGTAGCTTGATAGAAATTATTAGAACCAGATGGCATGGGATTGGGGCAGGTATAGGATACCTGCCCCACTATGGGAAATAGTTTAGGGGATTAATATCTGCAATGCCCCAGGTTAATTAAGGCTTTTAAAACTATAACAGGTGTATGTGTCTTGATTGATTGCTAGCGGGTTAAAAAATACTTCTGTAATAGTAATTATTGGCCTAATAATAAACATTATTAGGCCATATCGGTAATTTAACCACTGCTTTGGGGCTTTTTGTAAAAGTGGAATCTAGAATAGTCTATGTAGACATGTCCTAGTATGGAAAGATCTTCTACAGACCAGAAGTTATTTAATTTACTTCTAACTGGTGTACAGGGAATTTTCAGAACTAAATGTTAGGAACATAATTTAAACATGACTTAACATTTGAACTGGAGTTTCCCCAAAGGAGACACATTAATAACAGCATATATAATGTTGCAACATTTTATTCATTAGGAAAGTTCAAATTTCATTCCAAGATATATTCAACCAAAAGAAATAAAATAATGTGTCCTTAAAAGGTCATATGTTTACAGATGTTCCTAAGAGTTTTATAAAATTGTTCGCCAATAGTTGAAGATATCAACAAATTAGAGTATATGTAAATAATGAAATGTCATTCAGCAATTAGATGGAGGAGCTATCAAAATTATAACTCATGGGTGAGTAAAAAAAAATGCCAAATGAAAGAGGTCTAAGGAAAAGTGATATATATTGTATCGTTCAATTCACATATATATAAAATAATGATGATCTGAAATAAAGTGGTGGGTGACTTCAGACAGCTACAATGTGGACTAAGTAAAATCTGAAAAAGAGATCCCATAAAGAGACCTGGAGAATTTTAGAGGAGATAGATAGATAGATAGATAGATAGATAGATAGATAGATAGATTTATAATTATGCCAATCATTTAATTGATTTTAGGTTTTATGAAGTTTAGTACTTTATGTGTTTATTGTATGTCAACTATGCTAAACATAACAATTCGTCAGTAAATACAATGACAACAAATGATAGTGAGGATGTGGGAGAAATGGAATACGTATTCACAGCTGGTGAGGGGCCACTCACTGGGAATCAGTGTGGAGCACTCTCAACAGATAGGAACAGATCTGCTGCATAACCTAGCTATATCAATCCTGGGCATATTACTAAACAAGTCTCTATCCTACTACAGAGACACCTGCTCAGCCATGCTTGCTGCCTCACTTTTACAATAGTTAGGAAACAAAATCAGCCTAGACATCCATCAACTGAATAACGGATAACAAAACTGCAGTATGTATGCATAATGGAATTGTATTTAGTATAAAAATGCAGTTGTGAAATTTGTAGGTAGATAAGTTGGAAAAAATTACAGCAGGTAAAGCCATGTCAGTAGAAAAATACAAATTCTTCATATGCGGATTCAAGCTTCCAAGCTCTAGTTTTGTATGTTTAACATTAGAGTTCCTATAGGGTCTTTGGAGTTCATCAGGAGAAAGACGCCTTAGAGGACAAGGAATATTATAATGTAAATAATATGAAAGTAGAGGGGGAGGGAGAATAACAGAGGCCGGAAGATGTCGATAGAGAAGTGATGGAAGCATAGGGGAAATGAGAAGGCGGAGTGAAAGGTTAAGAAAAGCAAAACCTGTAGCCTTATAACCATATTAAAAATATAATTAATAGTTAAAAAGAAGGAATAGAAAGGGAGGTAGCCTGCATGGCTGGACAAAGCTACTTCTAGAAGCTATAGGTTATCAACAAAACCACAGCGGTGGGTAGGAGATGCCTTCTTACGGTTAGTGGTCAAGGAATCCCCCAAACAATACAGACTCTTGCCATTCATTCTTCTTCTGGTTGTCCATAGAGCCTAAGTCCCTACAGCTGAAGACACCACACTTCATAGTTGTATGATATTGAGAAATACAACTGGAATTGAACTAGGTGGGTTCCTCCCTGCCAACCAGCTGTTAGAGCATTATAAAGAGTAATGCAGGCTTCCGAGGGAGAACAGGCACCAGCGAAAGCTGCTAACTTCACAGGCAAGATGCTCTATTTGTGCAATGATGACACAACCATTGTGGAGATAACCAATCCATCTCACAGAAAGAAATCCACTCCTGGTCCTATAAGCCCATTTAAAAGTCCATTGCAGGCAGGAGTCATGGGCCCTGGGATGGGGGTGGGGATCAATTCTGTTTAGCTAAACTGACATAGACTCCAACAGTTTCCTAGATGTATGCATTATTCCTACAGAAAATAACCACTCTCGGCCTCAATCAGAGAAACATTTCTTTTCAGTGAATAGTGATGGATACGGTTTCATGACTGTTGTCTTAGTTAGAGTTTCTATTGCTGCAATGAACATCATGACCAGAGAAAGTTAGGGAAGAAAGGGCTTGTTTGGCATTTGCTTCCACATTACAGTTCATCATCAAAGGAGGTCAGAAAAGCAACTCAAGCAGGGCAGAAATCTGGAAGCAGGAGCTGATGCAGAAGTCATGTAGGGATGCTGCTTACTGACTGGCTCCCCATGGCTTTTCAGCCTATTTTCTTACAGAACCCAGGACCATCAGCCCAAGAATGGCACCACCTACAGTGGCCTGGGCCCTCCCCCATCAATACCTAATTAAGAAAATGCCTGACCTGATCTAATGGAGGCTTCCTCCTCTCAGATGACTTTAGCTTGTGTCAAGTTGACATAAAACTACCTAGCACAGCTGTATAGAGTGCTGAGGCTAATTGTGGAAGATGGAACAGAAAGACTGTTCAAACAAGATAGAGAAAAGGGACAAGGAACACCGTCCTCTGGGTAGCACACAGCCATTGCAGTTTTGAACACTGAGCAGCCATGAATTCCTGCAGTAGGTCTACATAAGAATGGGCCAACTGGCAGCCAGAATAGGATGGAAGAAGGACTTATGGGATTATCCATCACTATTGATCTATTTCCTGTGGATGATTGAGAAAAATGGGAAACCAGTTCCTTCAGTTGTGTCCCCACTGGTGACACCAACAGAGTCCAGAAGATAGTCTGGGATGGACCACGTTAAAGTAAATGGGTCACAGAATAAAACAGAAAGCCACGACTTGGGGAAAAGTCATCGTAGGATGCAGCAAGAGTTGATAAAGGTGTCCGTCCATTTTTGCTGATCTGTGCAGATCTGTCTGAGAGAAGAGGTGAGATCTGAGGGTCATAAAGAATGTGGCCGACTGCAGTCTAACGCTGTAGGGCAACTTCACTGCAGGCTCGGTGTGTTTTATACACTGATGTACCAAAGAGAGCAATGATCCAAGGAAGGTTGCTTGAGTTCAGAAAAAAAAAAAAAAAGAAGAAGAAAAGATCAGAAAAACATCTAACTAAATGCCAGTAAGCACATGCTAACTATTAACAGAGCAGTCCTTTCCCAGACCTTTCTCAGGACAGACTAATGTAAACACAATTGCCTGGCGTGTGCTATAGACCATATCTGGGAAAAAAATGAAAGCAGAGCAGAAAGCCACGTTCACACACTCAGCATTTCCTTCCACCGATTGGGCTCTGTAGCTGTGTTCTGACATCAAACAAAAGCAAACATGTCTTATAAATCAAATGTGAGTGTTTGGCACAGGAGGCATGAAATCACACCCAAGAACAATCAGGGAACACAATGTACCTGAGGGGAAAGGCAATGTACCTGAGGGGAAAGGCCCTCTGCCTTGTTTCCTGAAACCTCTCTCACAGTTCCCCAAGGCGTTGCTCACCAAGCTCCATTCTTCAGGCAGTGTTCTGACAGAGGCTAAGAGGGAAACGAGATAGGATTGGGGCAGAAAGTAATCACAGTGGATCATATATGTCTATAAAATTTTCAAATAACTAATGCAATTAACAAAGAAAAATATTAAATTTCCTATACAACCACACTTGTTTTAAAAAAAGATGTTATTGGATAGAGATTATATAAAAAACGTTCATCTTTCAACTCTCAACAGCACAAGCAATTTTTTTAAAGTACAAAATACAATTTAAAATAACAAAGCACAAAACAAAGGCGAGCACCTTTTGGTTTTAATTATCTAAATATACTGGCAGATGAACCAACTGCTACTTTTATATCTGATGAGTCCCTTTGTGGTTGCTCACACAAAATTTCTGGTAATAAAAATGCATCCTTTGACTTCCCACAGAGACAAGCGCGCATGTTGAAAATAAAAAGGGGATAAATGAAAGCGCACGCGCGCGTGCGCGCGCGCGCACACACACACACACACACACACACACACACACACACACCCCTTTTATCCTGGGATAAAATAAAAGGGCAGTTCTCCAAAGATGTCAAGTGTCAGAGGAATAATTTAGTGTGTGCTTATGTCCCCATAACTCACAGAGGATAGGAAGAGAAAATATCGTTTTCCTTCTGCCTCTAATGATCCACTTTTTAGCACAATGTGCGGCTCACCATTTATCACTGTGTTGCTAGTTGCATCTGCCAAGGACTAGCGCTGCTAGGCAGTCTGAGTGCATCTAAATCACCTGGTGAATGCATGCAGCTCAGCGCCGATGAGGACAAACACTGTAGAGAAGGCACAACAGGTTCTCCCGCCTGCTTCAGAGCTCGCCATAGCTTTGTCCTTCAGCTGCGGCCCGTCAGTCAAGTCTCCCCAGCTGCAAGGAGCAACACTGCCAGGTGTGTTCCTGTCTGGATAACCACCCAGTTGGAACAGAATCCAATTCGGATTCAATTTTCAGTCAACGATGTTAAGGATTGATTTCCCTGCCTCAATTAAAATTAAGTATTACTAATTAGAATTTTTTTTTTTTTTTTACTCATTTGGGTCTACTCATCTCTCTGTTGCTAGGTGATAAGGAGAATGAGATCCCTTACCATGGTAATGGCAGACTGTGTGGGAGACTTAAAGCCTTGCAGTTAGGAGGGTGAACCTAGGTAAGCAACACAACATTTCTTCTTCTTCTTTTTTAAATCAGAAGGAAGGTGTCAGACCGGATACAGGCAGCAAACTTTATCCTTCTAATCTTTAAATTAGAGGGCTATGTGAACTTTAATAAGAATGGCATCTGAAGAAATCATATCATATTTTTTATACTATAGGATATATTTTATCTCATTGACGAGAATTTATTACTCTAGCTCTGTAGTATGACTTGAATTGGGGATGGTGATGCCTCCCACAGTTCTGTTTTTCATCCAGGATTCTTTGGCTACCCTGGTTTCTTTGGGTCTCCATATGATTTTGCTTAGGTTCTTAAATATGTTACCTGCATCTGTGCTCTTGCTGTTGTCTGTGTGATGAGCTCATTCTTTAGTGTCTTAACAAAAACTTATGCATGTGTGTGTCGGGGGCGGGGGGCGCCGTGTGGCTCAAGTAAAGCTCTTGCCACCAAGCTTGAGGACCCAAATTTAATTCCGGGATCCTACATGATGAAAGGGAGAAAATAGATTCCTGAAACTTGTCCTCTGACCTCCCCACATGTACCATGCCACACATGTGCACATATGTATGTATACACGCACAAATAAATGATTTAAAATTTTTGCCCATACTAAAATATTTCCTCAGTTCGTGTGATTTTAAAAATACTCTACCTTTTCATGGGAGTTTTAATTTCTTAGCAAAATCAGGAGGGAAATATTGAGATTTCCCATATGCTCTCTGCCTTGGCACACATCAGCTTCTTCCATTGTCAATGCCCTGTTCCACAGCAGTAAATTACTACAAGTCATAAAGTGACATTGATAAGTATAATTATCAAAATCCTAGAACAAGGTCAAGCTGACCAAGAGCCTGACTTGATTTATTTGCTAGTATCTTGCTCATATTTTTTTAATGGTGGTTTTGGTAAAATATGTCTGCAATTCTCCTTTCCATAATGCTGCTGTGACAGGTAAGATGGCCTTAATAGTCAAGTTTTAGGACGCCTAGTGTGACACTTTCTAATTTATTCTCTGGATGGCTGGCAACATATTTTTTAAATATTTGGAATACCTGGCTGTACAGATGTCAGTGGATTTTTAAAAAAATAAATCTCTGAGATTGATTGCTTAAAATCTACTAAGCCAGAGAAGTCAGCATTAAAGGTGTCGCTCTGTGAAGTCTCTGCACTCAGCACAGAGGAGCAGTTTAAAGTCAGGGTTACATACAAAGACAAAAGCCACCCACCTAAGGATGGGCAAGTCACTCAGTGTACTGTGAAGTCCTGCTTTCAGCTCTTAGTGTACTCATAGGCGTGTGCACATGGGGGTAGGGGAGAGGGGCAGTTATGTGTTAGTCTCCACAGTTCAGTATTCCTTAGGGGATAATTGCCAAAGATGTAACTAATAATCATCCATTTTCAAATTAAATGGTTCAATCTTCTCCTTTGGGTATATCTCAAAATGAAATAAGTTGAGTATACCCAAATGATATTATTATGCCCATGTTTATTATGAGAGGATTTGTAATATAGCTACAGAATCAGCCCAGAGTCCCACCAATATATGAACGAGTGAAGAAAATGAGTTATATACTTGTACACAGAATGAAGTAGCCAGAATAGAGGCTGAAACCCACCATTTGAAGCAAAATAGATGAAATTACAGGACGTTAAATAAGCCAAAGACAAGCACTACATGTTGACGTTTGTCAAAGGCAGTGATTACTAGGGGCCACGGAGGTAGATGATGGGAAGGTAGCTGAAGAACACCTAGACTTGATCAGTACAGATGTCGGGATGTCACACTGAGCTTCATTGACAAGGATAATATAGTAAGTACATCTTAACTTTTAAGGGAGCTAGAGTGATAGCTCAACAGGTAAGAGTAAGTCGCCCTTGCAGCAGACCCAAATTCAGTTCCCAGCATCCATAGCGGGTGGCTCGCAAGTTCTCATAACCCCAAGGGATCCAGTGCCCTGTTCTAGCTTCTGTGGCCTTCTGCACTCACATGCGGCATACACACAAAGATGCAATATTTAAGAAAATTAACTTTGTAATCTTGGAAGACGCATTGTATGTACCACACATATATAAAATCTAAAGAATTATGAATGTCCAAACAATGTATTGTATATATCATAGATAGTCTTACTATTTTCCTAACCTGCCACATATGCCCCATTTTTACCTAGATAGGGTGTTACTTTAGTATAATTATGTCATTAATATCACCAGGAGTCTATGCAGAAGAATTACTCAGCCTTTTCTCATAAGCTGTTGCAAAACCCTGCCTACCCACATCATATTTCATTTTAGGCAAATGTACTATGTGCAGGAAACCACATAGTATGATACAGAAATGCCTAGTTTGCTGGCCCCATCCTCACTCGTAGATTTTATAAGTAGTGCCAGTTACAGATTGTTCTAGTCTCCTACACTTGTGACACCACGGCTGTGAAACGAACCCCAGGGTATATTTCAGCTGTCTGTGCAGCCCTAGATGCATCACTCTGAAAAGATCTAAAGCATGGGAACAAAGGAAAGCCAGAGGAGGCACACAGGTAGCTACCTGCTGTGTCGAGAACCGAAGACCCATTCTCCATGACTGGCACCATCTGTGTTTTCTCCCAGGACTGGTGAAACCTGAGCAAGCTAAGGGCTAAGTTTGTACAAAGGATGAAAACAAACTACAGCATCTTGGAAGTATTTGACGGTACCCTACTCTGTGCTCCTGATACAACTTCTGCTTCACCGATGCGCCTTCTTCGCTCACTTTTGTAAGAGTTTAGCGCACTTGGGATTAGAACTGATATTCCTGAAGGGATTTGTTACTTGAGATGGTTCTTTACTCTGGACCATGTAGTGGCCCGCCTTTAACCATTCCGTTGTCACCTATGGCCATCTTAACAATTTCTTGCTGTTGATTAGCAGCTTAAATTACAATGCCATTACATGGGGTGTATCATATCTTCTTCCAGCATGCCCAATAGAACAGTGGGATGTCCTCAGATGTATGTGAAATCTTTTACCAAAATTCTAATCTAGAGTGGCTTCTGCCCTCCCCCCCTCCCACACACACTTTAAGAGTTCTCATGGAAGAGATTTTTTGAAAATACCTAATGAAACCCATCACATCATATAAAAGAACCCTGATAAAATATTTTGGGCACTGAAGGAAATCAGGATGTGTGTGTTTCCAGACGACAGGATGACAGGTTCCTCATCTCTGTCAGTAGGGTAGATAAGGTCACTGCTAATTATACTCTCTCTTCATGGCTCATTTTTTATTAGGCCTCGTAAGCATATCTGCTAACTATTATGCCCCCATCAGCCATCCCTCTCTCTCTCTCTCTTTTTTACTCTTCCTGGAGTTATTGTATCTGTCACAAATATTAATTTGCCTAAAGTATAACTGAGAATAAGTGCCATGTTACATTTGATGTTTGAGTAATAAGGAAATGTCACCTCCATTACAGCGCAGTGTGGCATTTAATGGAGCTTGCAGAGTTATTTGCATTCTATTCCACTGTAATGATGCTGCTTGCAGCCACAGATGACAAAAATATCACAGAATGTTAATTCGGATGAACTTTAAAAGCAACCGCTAGGGAACTGACCTCAAATGAAAAGTCTGGTCTTAGCCTTGAAAAAACACTGCCCTTTGGGGTTTGTCCTAACGTCTGTGACTATGAAGTTGGAAGGACGTGTAGGGGAAAGAGACAGAGAACAAGCAAGGAGCACGTGTAAACACAAGCTTATAAAGCCAGTGCTTTGCTTTAAATTCACAAAATGATCATGACCTTCATACTCAATGGTGAGATAGATATTTATTAGATTAATGTATAGAATGTATTCATAATGCCTGGGCTTTATGTGTCATGAGATACCCTGGCAGTGCTGAGGGATGCTGTGAGCAAGACGGCACGGCAGGAGGTGCCAGCACTTGTTTCAACATAAAGAGAACAACAATTAATCAGTTATGAATGGATAAAAATTGCCATGACACAAGTCAATCAATACAGTTAAGAACTTAAAGTATCTGGACGTGGTGGTATACGCCTTTAATATTGTTATTTAGGTGTTGAAGTCCAGCTTCCACAGGTCAGAGTAGATTGAGAAGGTGGGTGTAGAGTTGGTGAAAGAAGCCAGAGGCTGCTATCTCTTGGTGAGAAACTCTGAACTCTTAGTTCTTTGGGGACTGGTGAGAAAAAAAGAGAAAGGGGGAAGGAATCACACACACACACACACACACACACACACACACATACACACACATACACACTTGGTGGATGAAGCAAAGTCAGTCTCTAACAACTTCATACATACACATATGTATACACATATATACACACATATGCACACAAATGGACAAATGGACATATAGACAGATAAACATATAGACATACACATTCACACATATTTAATAGGTGGTGGATGAAGCAAAGCTCCAGCTCCAATAACCCACCTCACATATATGCATATATACATTTATACATATATACATATACATATATACACACATATACATATGTACATATATACGTACACATCTGGTGGGTGGAATAAACTCCACATGCTCCAACAACTTTTATTATTTCTTGGCTCCTTTTTTACTTTTTAAGGTAAAATTCTCTACATCAGAAGAAAAATTACCTCATAGCCATAAAAGCAATTATCACAGAAACAGATGAAGTTGTGGCACAGAGGGAATTACGTCAGGATTATGGGTTTCATGTACCTCGCTAAACATTCCACAAGTTCATTATAAGTCAACGCAATAGTTCTTCATGTCATAGGTTAACAAAATTTAAGGGTAGCATGGTTTAAAGATTTACAAGATAATTGTTTACATGTCTTTTCAGTAAGGCTTGCACCTGACTAAAGATTCTTTATCTATTTCTTTGCTCCACCAGTTCATTATAAGTTCAAAATAATATTTTTGTCTGTCTTTCATTTTACAAGCTCATTGTAAGTTCAGAGCAGTAATTTTGGTGGTGGTGTTTTGATTTGGTTTGCTGTTGTTGTTTTTGTTTTGTTTTGTTAGTTTTTAAGAGATAGGATTTCTCTGTGTAATAGTCTTGGCTGTCCTGGACTTGCTTTGTAGACCAAGCTGGCCTCAAACTTCCTGCCTCTGCTTCCCTGAGTGCTGGGATTAAAGGTGTGCACCACCATGCCCTGCTAGAGCAATAGTTATTTTGTGCCATAAGTTAGCAAGGTTTTTACCATGAAACAAGTCTTATTTTTTAAGGCCTTGTATAGCTTAAATTAGTTATCATGGTGTGTATGGGAGACCATGATGTCATCTCTGGACCTAACCTAGAGTGAATATTTTCCTAGATTGTAATTTTGCCTCAAGCCTGTTCTTCCTAGTGCAATCTATGTGCTTGTGACATGTGACGGTTCACAGAACTCCCTTATGCAGCCTTTGATATTCTTCAGGGGGAGCTTAAAGTTACTTGAATCAAATCAGGAATTCTATAAAGTTATTATCAGGAATTATAAAATCATCAGTTCATCTAAAAGGCATTATTTCATGAAAGTACATCTTCATATTGATACTGAAGGAAATCTGTCCAACAGAGTGGGTATATACCAGAAACAATAGTCAGGAGGGGCTCTCCACTCCATGTCAGATATGTGAGGGATACAGCGATGAGAGACATGAAAAGGCATATCAGGACCAAGAAGCAATCCGGAAACAAAGTCCCCGGGGCCATGCCTCTTCAATGTATACCCACTGTAGCCATGCAAAATGATAGGCCGTATCCAGGAAGCTCATTTGCTTCACGGCCTGTGCCACTTGGAAGGCAGAGGCAGGTGGATCTCTATAAGTTCAAGTCCAGACTGGTCTACGTACCAAATTCCAGGTCATCTGGAGCTCCGCAGTGAGAACTTGTCTCAAAAACGAAAAGAACAACAACAACAACAACAACAACAACAAAACAAACAAACAAACAAAAACCAGAGCAACAGAGTGCAGCAAAGCAGACAAACTGAGCACTAAGGAATGGGGAACACTTTCTTTTTGCCTGTGTTTTTCTTTCTTTCTTTCTTTCTTTCTTTCTTTCTTTCTTTCTTTCTTTCTTTCTT
>OU015748.1:113774927-113799405 GCA_907169655.1 Acomys percivali
CTTTCTTTCTTTCTTTCTTTCTTTCTTTCTTTCTTTCTTTCTTTCTTAATTTATTCTTGTTACATCTCTATGATTATCCCATCCCTTGTATCCTCCCATTCTCCCCTCCCTCCGATTTTCCCCTTATTCCCCTCCCCTATGACTGTTCCTCAGAGGGATTACCTCCCTCTATATATGCTCATAGGGTATCAAGTCTCTGACCTGTGTTTTTCAAACGTCCAAGCCCAATAGTGCTCTATGGTAAGATGAGCCCCTGAATAAACCTTAAAAGAGAAAAGCTGTCAAGGAGATTTACCAGCTCTTCTGCCTTGATTTCATGCCATTCATTTCTAGGCCAACCAGCATGGCTGAGATATCTGGGGATAGAAATTGTGTGAGCCACAAAGGAAGTGCAAACATGATTCCCTAATGGCTTGGTCTGCAGAGAATTCAGCATCGAAAACCAGAACATAGCGCTCTGTCTGCAGTTTGGGCTGGGCCAACACATCCTCCTCAAATCCCTCCGTGAATACATGGATGCCTAGCTACGCATATAGGTGTTTCTGGTCCTGCCTGTGTAGTTCCTCCATTAGTGGCCATGACTCAAAAACTGGTATGCCTCAGACTTTGTAGTCAATAGTGCAGGAGTCATACCCACCCCCTAAACAGTAGGCTTGTAGTCAGCCATTCAATTTTGTAGTTCAAAGACCAGCTCTATGACACTTAACTGGTGGCTACACCTCACGTATTATTGCAACAAGTATGTTAGTGATCCACTCCAGCATCACTCTCCCAGCAAACATCCTGAACACAGGAGTCATGGCGCCTTGTGTGTCTCTGTGTTCAAGTTCCCAGTTCCATGTAGATCGCAGTGCCTGTACTGTAGTGCAGCTCTCCCATTCCCCGGGGGCCCATTAGCCATCAGTCCCTGGAACAAAGGGAGCAGATGCAGCAAGCAGGGGTTGTAAAGTGTGAGTAAAACGGAATAACTTTCTAGAACCAACTTCAGTGAGAGTGCTCAACTTTATTTGGGGTAAACAAAGGCTATACAGTTCTTGGGCAGTGAGTGGAGGGTTCTCAGGGTAGGTATACACTATTGGATGGGGCTTGAGGTGCCCGAAATGTTTTATTTGTATTAGGCAGCATGGTCCTATCATATGAATGAGGATACAGTACCTAATTATCATTATCCTATGGGCATCAGGGGGAGAGCATTTTGTAGGGAACTGTGTCAACAGGCAGATTCTAAATGTTGTCAGGCATCTGTGCCTAGAAATGCTCTCCAGCTAAGACCAGGCAGAGAGTAGGAGGCCCCTGCTCGGGGGAAGGGCATTCTTCATTTTGTGCCAAGCTCAGAGAGTGGAGCTGGACATACATGGTGGACTGCTGCCTTAAACAGCAGGGTCCTCCAACACTGTAGTAGGACCATCCCTAATTTAGACTCCAAGCAAGAGTCTCTGCATATGCACCCATAATTCCTATTTTGAATATTCATTGGCTCCCTATGTATACATGCATGCTGATAGATACCTCTGTCAACATAAATGTGCCATGTTGGACTCACTGCCAAGAGAGTGGTTCTTTCAGTAACAAGGTTTCTCATAGGGAGAAAGGAATTGCTTGAATCTAGAAGTCTTTATTACCAAATATCTTTCCAGCCTGTACCACTACCGCAGACAACCATAGTCTTAGCCACAAATGGCCTCCATGGGTTTTCTGAATGCTGATTTCAGTGCTTTATGAAGACTATGTCACTTCTCCCTTTCTCAAGAAATAACCCTGCCTTTCCACTCAGCTAACACCTCCTAACTCAGCCAGATATGACATTATTTCTTCATCACTCTGGATTATTAAAGGTCAGCAGAAGTGGGTATTTTCACAGGTGTTTAGACAAGCTACAAAAACAAAGGAAAAAATCAAAGGACCAGAATGACTCTAGAAGAATAAAATAGTTTCCATTAACTGAGTTACTAAACCCAAATAAATAAAGAGCTCAACATTGCCTGACCAATAATTCAAGATAATCACATTGAAGAAGCATGGTAAGCTAGAAGAAAAAAAAATAGCCAGACAACTAATAAAGTTAGAAGGGCAAAATAGGAACAAAACCATCTTCTCAGCAAAGAGCAGAACAGAAAAAAGTACAAAAACATTTGTAATAGAGGCATATAGGAACTTAAAGAGTTTTACCATAAGGCCCAATCAAACAAAATAAAAAAGTTAATGATGGGTCATTAAACAATTATTCAATTACTAAAAGAAAAAAAATGAAGCATCTCACATACTTTATTATAGTATCAAGTAACACAGTATATGATAGCCCCAGAAATGGCTGTGAAGTAGAAAGATTCAAAGACATTAGTTTAAAAAGAATTTATATGAATTCTTTCTGAACTCAGAGAAGGAAATGAATGCTGAGGTTCTTGAGGACCAGAAGGGCTCATATAAGTGGAAAAGCAAGAATATCAACAGACCTTCATCCATCAATCCATGTCATTATTAAATGATCTCAAGCCAGGGATAAAGAGAATTTTAAAGTAATAGGAAACTAAGTGAATAGTTAGATATAAACGAGCACCATATGACCATCTGTTTGATG
Organism: Acomys percivali; assembly: GCA_907169655.1. Lineage (NCBI taxonomy): Eukaryota > Metazoa > Chordata > Mammalia > Rodentia > Muridae > Acomys > Acomys percivali. The sequence continues at coordinate 113,777,506 of OU015748.1, forward strand.
GATAGCTGGCAAAAATTCTCTCCCATTTTATGAACTACTTATTCAGTTTATTGATTCTTTAGCTGTACAAAAGACTTTTGTTTGTATAAAGTCCCACTTGTAAATTGTTGGCCTTACTTTCTGGACCAATGGGGTTGTATTGAAAAGACTCTTTCCTACATCAATACCATGTGGGGTACTGCTTGTGTTTTCTCCTAACAGTTCTATTGTTTCTGGTTTGATGTTCAAATCTTTGATCCATGTGGAGTTAGTTTTGTGCTTGGTGATAAACGCAAATCTAATTTTCTTTCTTCTACATGTGGATGTTCAGTTTTCCCAGTACCACCTCATGAAGGTGCAGTTTTTCCTCTCTAGTATATGCTTTTGGTATCCTTTTCAAATATGAGATGCCTGTACTTAAGGGACTCTGTTTGGGACTTCAACTTTGTTCTATTGGTCTACATGTCAGGTTTTTTTAGACTAGTACCTTATTGTCTGTGTGTGTATATATGTATATATCTTGAATGGTAATACCTCTAGCATTGTTATTTTTGCTTCAGATTGTTTTGATTAGCCAAGACCCTTTGTAGTTCCATGTAAATTTTAGCATATTGTTTTTCTATTTCTGTGAAAATTAAGATGGTGATTTTAATTCAGATTGCATTCAATCTGGTAAATGGTCTTTGGTAGAATGGTGATTTTCACAATTTTAATTCTACAAATGACTTAGCATGATATATTTCTATTTTTTAATGTTTTTCTAACTCTTTATTCAGAGATTCAAAGTTTTCACCATAGAGATCTTTGACCTCTCTGGTTAGGTTTATTGCTAGATAATTTATTTCCTTTGAGGCTATTGTGAATGTGGATGTGTCCATGATCTTATTCTCTGTATATTTGTTGTTAATATATAGGAAAGCTATTGATTTGTGCAGTTTTGTTATGTATGCTGCACACTGCAGAATTTGTTTATCTTTTCTACAAGATTTCTGGTAGGAATTTTAGCATCTCTTAAATAGCTCCATCCAGCAAATAGGGATATTTGACTTCTTTTCTTCTTTGAAATTAAAGAAAATTCTTTCATTTTTATTTTCTTGTCTTATTCCTCTAGCTGTTGCTTTGAGCAAAATACTGAAAGGAAGTTAGGAAGGTAAATATCACATTCCAAATTTCCATAGAATTACCTCAAGCTTTTCCTCATTTAGTGCAACATTGACTATGGGTTTCTTGCATATAATTTTTATTGTGTTGAGATATGTTCACTCTAGCCCTGCATTCTATAGGACTTCTATGATGAAGGCGTGTTGAAATTTTTCAAAAGATTTATCTCAATTTATTGAGAGGATCATGTGATTTTTGTCTTTATTACAGCTATTGAGTTACTTATGTTGAACATCTCTGAATTTCAGGGATAAAGTCAACTTTGTTATAGTGGATAATCTTTTTTTATGTATGTTTGTCTTCTGTTTTAAAGAATTGAACTGAACATTTTTGAGACTATGTTCATCAGGGATATTAATTTATAGTGTCTTCACTTGATTTTATGTATTAGCATGATACTTGTTTTATGGAAAAGTTTAAGAGTGCCCCTTAGTTTTCTATTTTTTTGAATATTTAAGAAAGATTGGCTATAGATCTTCCTTGATCATCTGGTAGAATTCTACTGAGAATCTAACTGGTCCTGGACCATTTTTTCTATTTAGAGATTTTATTGAAGACACAAGATGTGTAAAGACAGAATGTCTAATAATTTTATCTATTTGTTAGGAAAGGTTTCAGGTTATTGTTGTACACACTAGAAAGAATACACAAAGTCTAAAATAAAAAGCAACTTAAGAATTAAATACGGAGGTCCAAGATGGCGTCGACCAGTAGGCACCATAGCTGATCTACTCCGAGGAGACCAGGGACTTGAATGGAGCCACAGACTGCTGGATTTTGAGAACTGTAGGTGAGTGGGGCCCCAAACGCCACAGACCACCAGGGGGTCTAACCCCGGGACGAGCAACAGTCCGGAGGAGCTAAACGCACTCCCCAAACCCTGAAACGGAATCCACAATTAAGCTACAGCGGACACATAAAACCCAAACTCTCCATTTGGTGAGGGGATTCTCCGGAGCCCCCAGCCTGAGGACTCTCAGCAAATAGGGTGAAACCACCATTGAACCTCTCCATCCACACCACGCCAAACTGCGGAGGTCACTTGCCTAGCCCCGGGAGCATTCGGGCTAGAAGATACAGGGGACTCTCACCAGCGGCCTGAATCGCCATTGTCGCCAGCTGCCCACCAGGGCTGCCGGCACTGACCCGGCACTCCCTAAACAACAGAACCTAGCTGGGTCCATTCTTGCGGGCCCGCGACAGGACCTTCCATAATATAGGGAGCCTGGGGTCGACTTGCAGGGTCTATCTGCTGACCTAAAGTGACTTGGGAGCATTCGCGCTTTCACTGGCAGAAAGAGAAGATACAGGGACTCCCGCCAGCAGCCTGAATCGCCATTGTCGCCGGCTGCCCACCCGGGCTGCCTGCACTGACCCGGCACTCCCTAAACAACAGAACCTAGCTGGGTCCATTCTTGAGGGCCCGCAACAGGATCTTCCAGAATATAGGGAGCCTGGGGTCGACTTGCAGGGTCTATCTGCTGACCTAAAGTGACTTGGGAGCATTCGGGCTTTCACTGGCGGAAAGGGAAGATACAGGGATTCCCGCCAGAAGCCGGAATCGCCATTGTCGCCAGCTGCCAGCACTAACCCCCAGGCACTCCCTTAACAACAGAACTTAGCTGGGTCCATTTTTGCGGGCCCACGACAGGACCTCCCATAATATAGGGAGCCCTGGGTCAACTTGCAGGGTCTATCGGCTGACCTAAAGTGACCTGGGAGTGTCCTGGCATATAGGGGCGTGGAAACTGCTGCCTCCTTGGATATTGCCAGTGGCCTGAAACCATACTGTCTCAGGCCCACCAGGCACTGATCCTATAATTTCCAACAGGCAGATCCTAGCTGGGTCAGCTCCTGCAGACCCATCAATAACTCCCAAATTCATGGGAGAGGCTGGACGCTCCTAAAGAGTATAGAGGCAGAGCTAAAAGACAGCTACAACCCAGAAGATCTGATACACCTCTGGTTTTGGCTACAAAGTAACAGGAAAGACAGGCAGCTGGGATCAACCTACATAACCAGAGAGCTTGTGTGCTGACCTTACTCTAGATCCCAAAACTGCTGATCTGAATTACAGCAATAAGGTGAAAAGGCCCAAACAGAAACCTACTTTGCATGACTCAGCCTGGTGCCTAAGGTGTTGAGAAAAATCTCCAGGAGTAGAACCTGAATCACCTGCCTGGTCCAGGGAAATATTCCCTGATCCCCACAGGTAAGGGCACCCTACCTATAATCAGACACCAACTATCCACTCCCAAACAGGGAAGGTCACTACAAACTACCTCCCAACATCAGAGTCACCAAAATGACAAGGGGACAACGAAAGAACGCTAACAAAAACCAAAACAGGATGGCATCACCAGATCCCAGCAATACCAATGAAAACAACATAGAGAACCCAACAACAATTGATATACAAGAAAACTACCTCAAGTCCTTAGTAAGTAAGATGATAATGGAAGAAACAAATAAAATCTGTAAACAAATGCAGGAGGAGGCAAACAAGAGGGCTGAAGACTTAAAAGAGTCATATAAAGAGGCATTTGAAGAATATCAGAAAAATACAAATATCCAGATGAAGGAAATCATGAAAACAGTTCAAGACCTGAAGATAAAAATGGAAGCTATCATAAAAGAACACACGGAAGAAAAACGTGATCGAGAAGCTTCAGAAAAGAAAGCAAGCATCTCAGAGGTGGCCTTATCTAACAGATTGCAAGAAATGGAAGAAAGGATATCGGGACTTGAAGATACAATCGCAGAACTGGAATCATCCGTCCAGGACAATGCTAAATCTGAAAATTTCCTGACACAGAGCATCCGTGAAATAAAAGACTACATGAAAAGACGAAACTTGAGAATAATAGGGATAGAGGAAAGAGAAGGCAACCGATTCCACACCCCAGAGAATATCTTTAATCGAATAATAGAAGAAAATTTCCCCAATTTGAAGAAGGAGATGCATACGAGCATACAAGAGGCCTACAGAACACCAAATAGAATAGACCTGAAAAGAAAATCTTCCCGCCACATAATAATAACAACACAAAATATACAGAATAAAGAAAAAATATTAAAAGCGGCAAGAGAAAAAGGCCGAGTAACATATGAAGGCAAACCTATCAGAATTACTCCTGACTTCTCAGAAGAGACCATGAAAGCCAGAAGGGCCTGGACAGAGGTTCTGCAAACCCTAAGAGAACACAGATACCAGGCAAGAATACTTTACCCAGCGAAGTTATCAATAACCATTGACGGAGAAAACAAGATATTCCATGACAAAAACAAATTCAAACAGTACCTAGCCACAAATCCAGCTTTACAGAAGTTACTACAAGGAAAACTCCACCCCAAAGAATCAAACTACAACCAGAACTACATAGGAAATAGGTAACTATACCATCGCAAAATCACAACCTCACAAAATCTCAACTGTTACAAATACCAAAAATGAAGGGACTTAGCAATCACTGGACATTAATATCTCTCAATGTCAATGGTCTCAATTCTCCAATAAAAAGACACAGACTAACTGACTGGATGCATAAACATGACCCAACATTCTTCTGCATTCAAGAAACACATCTCAACCACAAGGACAGACACTGTCACAGAGTGAAAGGTTGGGAAAAAATTTACCAAGCAAATGGTCACAAGAAACAAGCTGGGGTAGCCATTCTAATATCTAATAAAATAGACTTTCAACCAAAATTGATCAAAAGGGATGAGGACGGACACTTCGTTCTCATCAAAGGTAAAGTCAATCAAGAAAACATCACGATTTTGAACATCTATGCTCCTAATACAAGGGCTCCCACATTTGTAAAAGAGTTATTAACAAAGCTTGAACCACTCATTGATACCCACACATTAATAGTGGGAGACTTCAACACCCCACTTTCACTCAAGGATAGGTCCTTGAATCAAAAACTAAGCCGGGAAATAACTTCATTAACCAATGCCATGAATCATATGGATCTAACAGATATCTACAGAACTTTCCACCCAAATGCAAAGGAGTATACCTTTTTCTCAGCACCCCATGGAACGTTCTCCAAAATTGATCATATAGTGGGTCACGAAGCAAACCTCAACAGATACAAGAGGATTGAAATAATAACTTGTATCTTATCAGATCACCATGGTCTAAGGCTGGTCTTCAACAACAACAACAGAAATAACAAAAGGCGTACTAACACATGGAAACTAAACAACTTTCTCCTTAATGACACATGGGTCATGGAAGAAATAAGGGGAGAAATAAAAGACTTCCTGAAATTCAATGAAAATGATGGAACAACATATCCAAATTTGTGGGACACATTGAAAGCAGTGCTAAGAGGAAAATTCATAGCACTAAGTGCCTTTAAAAAGAAAATGGAAACATCCCACATAAACAACTTAACAACACAACTGGAAGCTTTAGAAAAAAAAGAAGCAGAAACACCCAAAAGGAGTAGACGCCTAGAAATAATCAAACTCAGGGCTGAAATCAATAAATTAGAAACAAAGAGAACAATCCAAAGAATCAACAAAACCAAGAGCTGGTTCTTTGAGAAAATTAACAAGATAGACAAACCGTTAGCCAATCTAACTAAAAGACAGAGAAATACTATCCAAATTAACAAAATCAGAAATGAAAAGGGAGACATAACAACAGACACCGAAGAAATACAAAGAATCATAAGAACCTACTTTAAAGGCATTTATGCCACAAAATTTGAAAATCTAAGGGAAATGGACAATTTTCTCGACCGATTCCATTTGCCAAAATTGAATCAAGACCAGATAAACAAATTAAATAGCCCTATTTCGCCTATAGAAATAGAAGCAATCATTGATAGTCTCCCAACCAAAAAAAGCCCAGGGCCAGATGGTTTCAGCGCAGAATTCTACCAGTCCTTCAAAGAGGAGCTAATACCAATACTATTCAAGCTATTCCGAAAGATAGAAATGGATGGAATATTACCAAATTCATTCTATGAGGCCACAGTCACATTGATACCCAAACCACACAAAGACGCAACAAAAAAAGAGAATTTCAGACCAATTTCTCTTATGAACATTGATGCAAAAATACTTAACAAAATACTCGCAAAGCGAATACAACAGATTATCAAAGACATCATTCACCATGACCAGGTAGGATTCATTCCAGGCATGCAGGGATGGTTTAACATACGAAAATCCATCAATGTAATCCACCATATAAACAAACTGAAAGAGAAAAACCACATGATCATCTCTTTAGATGCAGAAAAAGCATTTGACAAAATCCAACACCCATTTATGTTTAAAGTTCTGGAAAGATCAGGAATACAAGGCACTTTTCTAAACATCATAAAGGCTATATACAGCAAACCAATAGCCAACATTAAATTAAATGGAGAGATACTCAAGGAAATCCCTCTAAAATCGGGGACCAGACAAGGCTGCCCACTTTCCCCATACCTCTTCAATATAGTTCTTGAAGTTCTAGCCAGAGCAATAAGACATCAAAAGGAGATCAAGGGTATCCAAATGGGAAAGGAAGAAGTCAAATTATCCCTATTTGCAGATGATATGATAGTGTATATAAGTGACCCCCAAAATTCCACCAGAGAACTCCTACAGCTGATAAACACCTTCAGCAAATTGGCAGGATACAAAATAAACTCAAAAAAGTCAGTAGCTTTCCTATATACAAATGACAAACAGGCAGAGGAAGAAATTAGGAAAACTACTCCCTTCACGATAGCCAAAAGCAATAAAAAATACCTAGGAATAACCCTAACTAAGCAAGTGAAGGACTTATTTGAAAAAAACTTTAAATCTCTGAAGAAAGAGATTGAAAATGACATCAGAAGATGGTGGGATCTACCTTGTTCGTGGATCGGGAGAATTAACATAGTAAAAATGGCCATTTTACCAAAAGCAATTTACAGATTCAATGCAATCCCTATCAGAACACCTACAAAATATTTTGAAGATATTGAAAGAACAATTCTCAACTTCATATGGAGAAACAAAAAGCCCAGAATAGCAAAAACAATCCTATACAATAAAAAATCCTCTGGAGGAATCTCCATACCTGATCTCAAGCTGTACTATAGAGCAACAGTAATTAAAACAGCATGGTACTGGCACAGCAATAGGCTAGTGGATCAATGGAATCGAACTGAAGACCCAGAGATGAATCCGCACACATTTGGTCACTTGATTTTTGACAAAGAAGCCAAATCCATTCAATGGAAAAACGACAGCATCTTCAACAAATGGTGCTGGTCTAACTGGATGTCTACATGTAGAAAAATGCAATTAGACCCCTATTTGTCACCATGCACAAAAATCAAGTCCAAGTGGATTAAAGACCTCAACCTAAAACCAGAGACATTAACCCAATTAGAGGAAAAAGTGGGGAAGAGTCTGGAACACATAGGTACAGGAGACAACTTCCTGAATAGAACACCAACAGCCCAGGCCTTAGCGTCAACAATTAATAAATGGGACCTCATGAGGCTGAGAAGCTTCTGTAAGGCAGGTGACACTGTCAAGAGAATAAAGCAACAGCCTACAGACTGGGAAAAGATCTTCACCAACCCTTCATCCGACAAAGGTCTAATATCCAAAATATATAAAGAACTCAAGAAATTAAACACTACCAAACCAAATAACCCAATAGAGAAATGGGGCTCAGAACTAAACAGAGAATTCTCAATAGAGGAATATCAAATGGTGGAGAAACACTTAAAGAAATGCTCGACCTCCTTAGTCATCAGAGAAATGCAAATCAAAACGACACTGAGAATCCATCTTACACCCATCAGAATGGCTAAGATCAATAATTCAACTGACACCACATGCTGGCGAGGATGTGGAGAAAGAGGAACACTCCTTCATTGCTGGTGGGAATGCAAACTAGTACAACCACTTTGGAAATCTATCTGGCGCTTTCTCAGAGAACTGGGAATAGGGCTTCCTCAAGACCCAGCTATTCCACTCCTTGGAATATACCCAGAGGATGCACTACCACACAACAGGGACATATGCTCAACCATGTTCATAGCTGCCTTATTCATAATAGCCAGAACCTGGAAACAACCTATGTGTCCATCAGTAGAAGAATGGATAAAGAAACTGTGGTATATTTACACTATGGAATACTACTCAGCTATTAAAAACAAGGAATTCCTGAAATTTGTGGACAAATGGATTGAACTAGAAATTATCATAATGAGTGAGTTCACCCAGAAGCAAAAAGAGTCAAATGGTATATACTCACTTATATCGAGACACTAGGCCAAGGGGTACGCCCCCATGATAAACTTTACCTACCAAGAAAGTGGGTCAGAGGGGAGAAAATCCTATTGAGACTTTAGGGGTGAGAAGCCTGGAAGAATGAGGAAATAGAGGGATCCAGTGGGTCCTGGAAAAATACAGGCGGGTCTGGGCCCTCTAGTCGTCCTCAAACTATGGCACCAGCCAAGGAAAATATAGCAGTAAACTTCGAACCCCTAACCAGTCTAGCCGATGGACAGGACATTCTCCACCGTTAAGTGGAGAAGGGGATCTGACTTTCACACAAACTCTGGTGCCCCATATCGGACCATGTCCCTTGGATGGGGAGGCCTGGTGGCACTCAGAGGAAGGATATAAGTCACCAAGAAGAGACTTGATACCCTAGGAGCATATACAGGGGGAGGAGGTCCCCCTCAGTCACAGACATAGGGGAAGGGAGTAGAGGGGGAAAGGGGAGGGAGGAATGAAAGGGAGGATACAAGGGATGGGCTAACAATTGAGATGTAATATGAATAAATTAATAAATAAATTAATTAATTAAAAAAAGCAACTTAAGAGAAATATTCAAAGCATGACAATATTAACAATGTTTGACACTTTTCAGAATTTCATTTAAATATTGAAAATTAGCATGTTTAATTTATTACATGTAAATAATTACTTTTAAAAATAGGAATTGGAATTCAAACAGAGCAACAGTACTTAATAAATGTCCAAAAATCAAATAAAATATGAGTATTTTCTACCTTTCTTCACTAGAATTATGTTTATTACACAAATAAAAGGTTTCCTTTTTTGTAATTTTTCTCTTTTATTGAAAATAGATGTTTTCTTCATATAATATACCCTGATTACGTCTTCTCCTCCATCTACTCCTCTCGGTTCTTCCCCACTTCCCCTCCCATAATTATCGACCCTTTTTCTATTTTTCAGTAAAAAGCAAACAGGCTTCTAATGGATAATAATAATAATAATAATAATAATAATAATAATAATAATAATAATAACAACAACAACAACAACAACAACAACAACAACAATAAACAAGAACTAATACATAGGATTGGACAAAACAAACAGAAGGAAAAGAACCCAAGAAAAGGTACAAGAAACAGATATAGATGCATAGATCCACTTGTTTATACATTTAAGAATTCCATAAAAACACTACAGTATAAGCCATAATATATGCACAAAGACCAGTATGTTAAAAGAAAAGATATATGTATTCCTGATATGACATTATGTGACAAGAAACCCACAAAGATACCATTGAATTAATTTTCTGTTAACCTTCTATTGCTGGACATGCAGACTACCCTTAAAACTAGTTTGTGAATCCAAGAACACATCAAATAGATCATCCACCATGATCAAGTAGGCTTTATCCTAGAGATGCATGACGGTTGGCTCAAGATACAAAAAAAAAAAAAAAAAAAAAAAAAATCAGTAAATGTAATCCATCATATAAACGAACTGAAAGAAATAAATCACATGATTATCTCATTAGATGCAGAAAAGGCCTTTCACAAAATCCAATACTGCTTCATAATAAAAGTCCTGGAACAAGTTGAAATACAAGGGACATACACTAATATAATAAAGGCAGTTTACAACAAGTCTATAGCTAACATTAAATTAAATGAAGAGAAACTCAAAGCAACTGCACTAAAAACAAGAATAGGACAAGGTTGTCCACTCTTTCCAAACCTATTCAATATAGTACTTGAAGTCTTAGCTAGAGCCATAAGGCACGTGAAAGAGATCAAAGAGATACAAATCGTAAAGGAAGAATTCAAAGAATCTTTATTTATAGATATGATAGTTTATACGGGTGACACTAAAAGTTCCGTCAGGAAACTCATACAGCTGATAAACACTTTCAGCAAACTAGACGAACACAAAATTAATTCACAAAAATCAGTAGTTCTCCTATGTACAAACGACACATGGTCTGAGAAGCAAATCAAGGTGAAAAAAAAATCCTCTTACAATAGCCTCAAATAATATAAAATATACTGGGGTATCTCTTACCAAACAATTGAGAGAGTTGTATATAAATTTAAATGTAGGCATAAGGTCATTGTGCAGTTTAACTTCTGATTTCCTATGTAAATGTTGTGTTAATGCTATCCCTCATATGTCAATAAAGCAGCTCGCAGCCAGTGGATGAGCATGGAAGAGAATAGGGCTGGAGTTTCTGCCAGCCAAGGGAGTAGGAGTTAGGAGACAAAGCAGGAGATTCAGCCATGGGTGGAGGTCAAAGGAAGATGAGGAGGAAGGCACTGGAGCTGAGGAAAGCTACAAAGTACAGGTATCACTGGGATACTTGGCTGGAAGTAAGACAAAATAATACAGAGGGTTAAAAATAGGCATAAACTCTTGCAGATTATGTTGTGAAGCTTAATTTTAAACAAATATAAAAGTGTCTCAGTTATTTCCATGATAGCCAGGTTATGGCTGGCTTTAATCCCAGCACTCTGGAGGCAGAGGCAGGCAGATCAACTGTGAGTTCGAGGCCAGCCTGGTCTACAAAGCAAGTCCAGGACAGCCAAGGATACACAGAGAAACCCTGTCTCAAAAAGCAAAGCAAAACAAAACAAAAAGAAAAGAAAAGAAGCCAAGAGAAACAAATACTGTTTTGTAGAAATAGCTTCAACATTTATGTCATTGAAGAAAGAAATTGAAGAAGATATGAGAAGTTGGAAAGATCTCCCATACTCATGAATCAATAGGATTAACATAGTAAAAATGGCATCCTATCAAAAGCAATCTACAGTTTGCAAGCCTCATCAAAATTCCAACACAATCCTTTAAAGAACAAATCCTTGAAAGAACAAATTTCAGTGTCATATGGAAACAAAGAATGGACCTCACAGCTTGTATGTGTATGTGTATGTATGTATGTGTAGGCTTTGGCTTGGCTACAGTTTGGTGATTTGTTGTTTTTTGTTTGTTTTTCACTTTTGGGTGATTTGTTTTTTCCTAGGTTTTGAGCACTTTGATGTATTGGATTTTTTTTTAGAAAGAACTTAAATTTAGGTGGGTAGGAATGAGGAGAAGCTCTAGATGAACTTGGGGATATAGAAGGAATATATAAAAATATATTTAAATTTTAAAAATTAAATAAATAAGAATAGTCTCAGGCAAGCCCTGAATTACTCTCTATCTCCATAGATTTACCTTCCATATGAAATTTCTAATAAATAGAACATAAGGTATTGATGTCTTGTGGCTGCCTTCTGGCGCTTGACATAATGTTTACAAGGTTCACCCTTGTTGTAGCATGAATCAATATGCCGCTTGTGTTGTTATGAATAAACTTCTGTGCTGTGGATAAAATGAAGAATATTTTGTTTCCCCATTGAGAGTCCCTTGGAGGAAACTAAATGTTCATTTGCAAGTGGTTATCAATTGGATATAGCGTCTAGATTAGGGTTGGGGCTTGTGTCTATTTCTCCTTTCACTTATAAGACCCCCATCTGGTGCAGATCCATGCAGGCTTTATATGTGAGTTCATATGAGCTTTGAGCCTGTTAATTTGCAGTGTCTTGTTTCCTGTCCCTCTGGGTTAGTCTCTTTTCACCACCTCTTCCTGAGCCCTAAGGTAATGGGATTTGATGAAGAATTTTTATTTAAAGCTAAGTGTTCCATGGTCCCCCGTTCTTTGCATAATGTCTGTGGGTCTTTGTATTTGTTCCTACCTGCTGTAGGAGGAAGCTTCTCTGATGATAGCTGAGCAAGGGTATGATATAGCAGAATGTTGTTAGAAGTCATTTTATTGCTATTTTTTAAAGAACAGTCATATTAGGTTTTCTTTATATATTAATCTAGGCTGTATGTCATAGCCTTTAGGGCTTGGAACACAGTGCTTCAAGCTCATCTGACTTTCAGATTTTCCACTGAGTAATCAGCTGTTATTTTGTTGGGTATGCTTTTATATTCAACTTGTGTTTTTTTTTTTTCCTCTTGCTGCTTTCGGTACACTTCTTTTGTTTTGCATATTTAGTGTTTTAACTATAATATGCTCTGAAGATTTTCTTTTCTGGTTTTGTCCATTTTTTGTTCCTTATGTTTTTTTTTTTAATCGATGTGGGTGTTTTTCTGTAGTTTGTGGAAATTTTCTCCCCCAAATTTCTTAAACAATTGGTCTATGCCATTGACTTAGGATTCTTCTTCCACATATATGCTTGTAATGAGAAGGGTTCTTTTTTCCATAGCGTCCCATATTTCCTATCCATTCCTTCCCTGTGTGACTTTAGTTTTTCTCCCCATAATCTTTGCTTATTTGGTTTAGATCATCTAATTTAACCAACAAAACCTAGTCTTGGTAATCCTATCTCCTACTTGATTTTCTACTTCTAAGTTTTTTCTTTTGAGTTTTGGAATTGAGTTAATTGAGTTTTAAAATTATATATTCATTTCATCTTGAGTCCTCCTCAGTGATTCTATCTCCTTATTAAATTCTACTCTCAAGTCCTGGATCATATTCATCACTTTCTTCAGCCTCATGTTTGCATTTTCTTTGGTGTTACTCCACTGTTTATCCTTCCTAAGCGCTTCCTATTTTATTTCATTGAACTATTTCTCTGTCTTCATTAATTTACTTGAATTGTTTGATGATGTTTATGATTGTTCTTTTAAATTCCATGACTTCAAGTTCATGTAGGTAATTCTCATTGGGACATATTTCTAGAACACTTGTGGGTTTTGGAGAGACTATACTGGTTGTATCTTTTGTAGTGTTTGTATTTGGGAGATGAGATCTGGGCACGTGGATTTCTTTTGCTAGTTATAAATCTGATATGTACAGATCAGGTTGGGGTAGAAGAGAGTATATACAGGTGGGCTGGGCCTAAAGGTTGGAAATGGCTTGGGAGAAATAAAGTCAGATATATAGAGGACTGAGCTAGTGTACAGGATACTACACCTGGTCGAATGCTTGAATTTGTGGTTGGTCTAGCTGGGTAGAAATGTTGGGTGTGGCATGGAAGGTTCTCCTTGGTTGGGGAAGGGTAGGTCCTTCTAGACACTTAGAAATTGATTATGTTGTAGACAGGAGTGAGGGAATTAGGCCTACGCACTGAATATGGGACCTACGCTAGGTCTAGTAGGTTGGAGACGGTTTATGGAAAGGAGGGTCAGTCAGACTCACCAGTCTGGAACCTTCAGAAGAACCTATCCCATTTAGCTGGGTGCATGTTTTGGACGTGACACAAGAAGACTCTGTGGGTTGGTGGCAGGTTAGGTAGGTCTTAGAGGAAGCCTAGAGTTTTATTGTGGTACATGTAGGGGTGGCCAGCTAAAGCTGGGTCAATGGATGTGGGACTCGGGTAAATTTGGAGTATTAGGAAGGACAACATGAAAGGTCAGGGAGTTTTACCATGCTTGACCCTGGGAAAGAATGTGGGAGATATGGCTAAGTAGAGAGGTTGGCTATGATGCAGGAAGTCTTCACGTATATTTCATGAAATTGCACTACATTGGATGATAATAGTACCACCAGGAGCCATAGACTTTCTAATAAAAGCCCCAACACCAGACATGGGAAACCTCTCTTTGTGTTGTTGATGAGAGGAGTTTAAGAGACTCTCAAAATAGTGTAGGTTAATGCCATTACCCTTCATTGCCTCCCAGATCTTGAACATAACACCAAATCCCCAAAGACAACATACAATTTGGGCACAAGCAAGAAGAAAGGGAAAAAAAAAAAGGAATTAGAAGAAACCAAATTGGAACTGACTGGGAAGTGTCCTCCATAGTCCCACCCCACTGTCCTACAACATTTCTCAATGGTACAATAGTGTCACTTATATTTTAGGGATAAACAGTAGGTGTTCAATTGGACTTAAGAGGAAATTCATGTCTGATACTGTAGACCCATACAACCAGACTTTGGAGAGGTCATAGATCCTAGAGAAGATCCTACTACTTCCATTTTCCTAAACTATTATAGTTTGCAACTATATTTTAAATACTTATTTTTATATCCACATGTAAGTCCAGTTCTCATTACTCATCAAATAAATTCTTTTTCTTTTCTTTTTGTAGCAGATGGAGGCTACTACAACGATCTGATTAAAATACAGAAAATAAATTGTTGTGGGGGTACCCAGTTCCAGGTGGCACATCTGGAAAGCAACCGCTATGCCTCGGGCTTAGAGAATATTACATACATGTGGGTAGAAAGACTTTAAGAGTCAGAGACCAGGGTGCCATCTGTGAGATAGTAAGATAACACAGGAGGGCTACTGATGTTTTTTAGTCGTTTTTGTATCCAGCCATTTTGCTGAAGGTGTTTATTAGCTGTAGGAATTCCTTGGTAGAATTTTTGGGGTCACTTATGTATACTATCATATCATCTATGAATAATTATACTTTGATTTCTTCCTTTCCAATTTATATTCCGTTGATCTCTTTTAGTTGTCTAGGATTTCAAGTACTATATTGAAGAGAAAACGGACAGCCTTGTCATGTGCCTGACTTCAGTGGAATTGATTTGAGCTATTCTCCATTTAGTTTGATGTTGGCTATTGGCTTGCTGTATATTGCCTTTACTATGTTTAGGTGTGTGCCTTGTACCCCTTATTTCTCCCAGACTTTTAACATGAATGAGTGTTGGATTTTGTCAAATGAGTCTCCTTCAGTTTGTTTATATGATCAATTACACTGATGGATTTCTGTATATTGAACCATGCCTGCATACCTGGGATGAAGCCTTTTTCATCGTGGTGGATGATATCTTTGATGTGTTCTTGGATTCAGTTTGTGAGTGTTTTATTGAGTATTTTTGCATCAATGTTCATGAGGAAAATATTGGTCTGAAATAATCTTTCTTTGCTGAGTCTTTGTGTAGTTTAGGTATCAAGGTGACTGTGGCCTCATAGAATGAGTTTGATAATGTGCCTTTTGTTTCTGGTTTGTGGATTAGTTTGAAGAGAATAGGTATTAGCTCTTCTTTGAAGGTCTGGCAGAATTCTGCACTAAATCCATCTAGCCCTGAGCTTTTTTTGGTTGGGAGATTTTTGATGATTGCTTCCATTTCCTTAGGAGATATAGGACTATTTAATTTTTTTTTTTTACCTGATCTTGATTCAATTTTGGTAAGTGACATCTATCAAAAACCTGTCCATTTCATTTAGATTTTCAAATTTTGTGGCATATAGGTTTTTGAAGTAAGATCTAATGGTTCTTTGGATTTCCTTGGTGTATGTACTTATGTTTCCCTTTTCACTTCTGATTTTCTTGACTTGAGTACTCTCCCTCTGCCTTTTAGTTAGATTGGCTAAGGGTTTGTCTAGCTTGTTGATTTTCTCAAAGAGCCAGCTCGTGGTTCATTTATCCTTTGAATTATTTTCTTTGTTTCTAATTTATTGATTAGATGATTTCCTGTCATCTATTCCTCTTTGGTGTGTTTGCTTCTTTTTGTTCTAGAGTTTTCCAGGATACTGTAAAGTTACTAGTATGGGATCTCTCTAATTTCTTTATGAAGGCATTTTAGTGCTATGAACTTTCTTCTTAGAACTGTTTTCATTGTGTCCCATAAGTTTGGGTATGTTGTGACTTCATTTTAACTGAATTTTTAAAATTTCTTCTTCTTCTATTTATTTATTTTATTTCATCCCTGAGTAGAGAGTTGTTCAGTTTCCATGAGTTTGTAGGCTTTCTGTTGTTTTGTTGTTGTTGAGTTCCAGCTTCAATCCGTAGTGGTCTGATAAGATGCAAGGGGTTATTTTGATCTTATTACATCTGTTGAGGTTTGATTTGTGACCATGTATTTGGTTTATTTTGGAGAAGGTTCTGTGAGGTGCTGAGAAGAAGGTATATTCTTTTGTATTTGGGTGGAATATTCTGTAGCTATCTGTTAGGTTCCTTTAATTCATGACATCTATTACATCTATTAGTTTAATTATTTCTCAATTTATTTTTGTATATATAGTACTTATGTATAAAATTATTAAAATTAAAATTTTAATCTAAGAATGTCATAACAACAGCAAAAAAAAATGCCCATCATCCTTAGCTATCTGAAATTCAGAGCAAAGATATATTAACCTTCCATTTCACCCCAGTCAGGATGGCCATTGTCAGAGATAAAACTGACAGAGCTGGAGTGGATGTAAAGAAAGGGGAATTTTTGTATACTGTTGGTAGGAATATAAGCTAGCACAGCCAGCCTGGGAAGAAATATGATTGTTTTTCAAATTACTAAAAATAGGTGTTCCATATGTCACAGCCATACTAATTCTGGTTATATATCTAAAGGAATTTACATCTTACCACAGAAATACTTTCATGTTCATGTTTCCTTCTACTCTTTTCACAAGAGCCAGGAAATGGAATCAGCCTTGATACCCATTACCTGATGACTGGACAATGAAAATGCAGTGCATGTACATAGCGGAATGTTACTCAGCTGTAAAGAAATTAAACTCATTAAATTTGCAGATAAAATGGATGGAGCTGGAAAAAAATATGCTTATATGGGGTCACTCAGGCACCAAAAGACAAACATTGTCATATTAAGGCCCTGTCTTCAACCTTTTTGTTTTGTGTGTTTAACATGAATGTAGAAAAATAGAAACAAACCATTAACAGAGGAGAGGCATTTGTAGGGAGAAGCCAGTAGGATATAGGTGAGAGAAAGTAGAGAGGAGGAATAATGGATAGAGAAAGAGCCAACCAAGTAGTGGAGTGACGGGGATGAGAAGCAGCAGCCTGGGGAAGACTGACCGAAATGAAGTATGCATGAAGAGTGTAATTCTTCATAATGTAATTCAAAGTAAAAGTATAGTAAGAGAGGATATAAAACACAAATTGTATTAAGGACTAGGGGAGAAAACTTGGGGAATATAGGTTTAATCATAGAGAGGAATGAAGAGATGGGGAAAAAGGATAAAGGGTTGGGTTCATCAAAACCAATGTTGTATGAAGATGCCTTATAAAAGTCCAATGGTTTTTAAAGGTAATTAAGAAGAATTAAAGGAGTTTGAACAGAAGTATTGCATGTTATGGAGCAATACCTTTCTCAGAAGACATGTTACTTAATGAAAATTTCAGTGCCAGGCAAGTATTAACTTCCTTTTAGCTACTAGTCAGATTAGACAAAGAGCATTTGAAATCATCCATAATATTATTCTTGGTTGCTCACCGTAACTAGACAGCAAGAGTCTGCTGTTGTAGATACTAGACACCATGGTTACAGGACACAGAGAGTGTTGCACTGACCAGGAAACTCTCTCCCAGGATGAGAGCCTTCATGGTGCCAGCAAGTGATACGCAGGCTGCCAAAGGAGAAAGACCTTGATGGTCCTCCCCAGGATGCTGTGATGCTGCCTTGCTGGCCAAGATATGTTCACTGGAGCAATAGTTCTGAGACAGTTTATGGGAATAGTCAATTGCTTTATTGATTGAATTTGAGGTCTGCTATACAGGGGAGAATTCCTGCCTGGTACTGTAAAAGCAATCAAAACCTACAGCAGAAAAATCATAGGGCATAGTTGATGACATATTGCTATTATCTTTTCTAAGGGTTCATCATATAAAATTGCTTACTAAATGTTTAGATCCATATAGTTAGGCTTCTCCCTGTCTTGGTCAGAGTAGCTTCTCATTGCCCTGAGCTGATGGGAGAGATACATTATTGTTCAAAGTACTGAGAATGAGCAACTGTGAATGCTCAGCCATAAATGGGACCTCTATATCAATACTTCCCTGCCCCATGGTTTAGGGAGAAAATCATGGAAGACTGTAGGGAGAGAAGGAAGCCCTGAGTGAACGAGATCCTGCATGAATGTGTGCTATTGACATGGACACAACTGTGTCAAGGACCACAGCTAAGACACATGAGAAAATGACAAAGTCTTGGCCCATCTCACTCCCTGTAAAGGGTGCCAAAGCCTTCTCTGATCTGTGCATGAATGCTGATAGTGCTTGTAGAAAATGTCCACCAAAGCTTTCTCTCCACACCCCATACTGGTGGCCTAGTGACTGCTCTCCTACAGAGACAACGCCTACTGAGATTAGCTAAATATACCTCCTCTTTCAGTAGTGCATAATAACCTTGCCTCCTTGTTCAGTGGTGCATAATATTCCTGCCTCCTTGTTCAGTGGTACCTAATAATCCCCTTTGCTACATGGTATGAAATAACCACACCTTTCTGTTCAGCTGTATGTTATAAATACCCCAAGCTTCTGGGGCACTGCAGCTTCTCCATCTGAGAGGCAAGCCCCTTGATCCCAGCTTTGCTGTGTGTCTGTGAGTTTGTCTTTTCTTCATTTCCTCACTCCCCAATTCAGGTCTTTCCCTAAAGCTGTGATGGACATAGCAAAAAAGGAGAAAAGGGATGGAAAGAATGCAGGAGTTGGAGGATAAGGAGGAGTGCTGAGAAATGCTGTTCCTGGACATAATATGGCTATTGCACACATGAAATCATAGAGCACTGTTTACCAACAGAAGACCCATACATTATCAAGTTATTAAAAAACTCCCACATGAATCAGGGGGCAGTGATGGACTCTCAGAGCTCAACATTTAGCCGAGGAGTTACTGGAATTTTGTGGCTCCTGGCAAAAGGATGGTCACTTTTCTTTAAGAGTGTGGCTACTAGGAGTTTGTCTATGCCAGTGAATGACCCAGCAGCCATGTATATATGGGTAACACTAATTGGACTTAATAGGTTAAAAAAATAAGTAATTAAATACATAGTGTGAGGTGAGTCTGAGAGGGAGATGTGCTGTTTGAGTTGTACCAGTGAGTGAGAGGGGTGGATCAAGCTTCATTGCATGTAGAAATGATCATAATGAGTGAGTTAACTCAGAAGCAGAAAGAGTTACATGGTCTATACTCACTTACATCTGGACACTAGACCAAGGGGCATGTCCTGTGAAAGTCTTCACCTACCACGTAAGTGGGACAGAAGAGAAGACTTCCTATCGGGACTCTAGGTGAAAGAAGCATGGGAGAATGGGGAAATAGAAGAATCCAGAGGGTCCTAGAAACCTACAAGTAGAACATTATGATGGACAGATCTGGGCCCAGAGGTCCTGCTCAAACTATGGCACCAGCCAAGGACAATACGTGCAGTACGCTTCGAACCCCTACCCAGATCCAGCCAATGGACAGGACATTCTCCACAGTTGAGTGGAGAGTGGGGTCTGACTTTCACATGAACTCTGGTGCCATATTTGACCATGTCCCCTGGAGGGGGAGACCTGGTGACACTCAGAGGAAGGATAGCAGGCTACCAAGAAAAGATTTGATACCCTATGAGCATATACGGGGGGAGGAGGTCCCCCTCAGTCACAGTCATAGGGGAGGGGAATAAGGGGAAAATGGGAGGGAGGGAGGAATGGGAGGATACAAGGGATGGGATAACAATTGAGATGTAATATGAATAAATTAATAAAATATATTAAAACATTTTAAAATATATTAAAAAGTATTACATATATTTAGTCCTTCCTTATTGGCTAATATTTACCCTTTATCATTCTACTTTATATATGTTATATACCCACATGGGCATTTGTTTATATAGACATACATTCATATCGGGGCAAACATATTTTTCTTCCTGTGGTTCTTTGACCTTGTTTAATATTATATATCCTAAGTCCATCTATTTTCCTAAAAAATAAAATTGTGATTTCAATTTTCTTTAGATCTGACTAATATTCCATGTTAGATATATACCAAATATCCATTATCCATTCATCTGCGGATGAACCACAAAGTTTATTTCAATGCTTTCCTATAGTAAATAAAGCAACAGTAAACATGGGGGTGAGGAGTTTTCTGGGTATATGCCCAGGAGAGTAAAAGCTGTGTCATCTAATTCTATCATCCAAGTTTGAGAAACTTCCATAGTGACCACATTAATTTGTACCTCCACCAACAGTGATTAAGGGGTCTTCTCTTCTATATTTGTTGTCATTTTTTTTTTTTTTTGATAAACGTTCTGACTAGGGTTAGGTCATATTTCAAAGTAATTTAAATTACATTTCTCTCTTTGGCCAGCAATAATTAACACTTTAAAACATTACTGGCCATTTGTGTTCATTTTTAAAAACTGTTTATTCAAATTGTTTTCCCATTTGTTGGCTGGCAGCTTTATTTCCTTGGTATTTAATTTCTTCATTTTTTTTCATAAATTCTGGATATTAGTCCATTGTCTGAAGTATAGCTTGAATGTTTTCTCCCATTGTGTGAGCGGTGAGTATATCGCTGATAGCTTCCTTTGCTTCATAAAAATCTTTTTATTTTCATATAGGCCCTATCTGTTGACCACTGGTGTGAGTTCCTGTGCTATTAGTGCTCTGTTTGGAACATTCTTGCCTATTACAATGTCTTGAAGCATATTGCCTATGTTTTCTCTTGGAAATTTCAGTGCTTTGGGTTTTAAATCAATGCCTTTGATGTAGTTTGAATTTAATTTGTAGAAGGTGAGAGTTCTGGATGTAATTTCACACTTCTGCATGTGGATATACAGTATTGCCAGCACTATTTGGTGAACAGGTCGTTATTTTTTGTCATTGAATATTCTTGCCTCCTTTGGAAAAACTTAAATGGGCACACCTTTGTCATTTTATTTCTGGATCCTTAATCAAGATCAATCATACTATAGGACACAAATCAAATATCCACAATTTTTTTAAAAATATGATAATACCTTGTGTTCTGCCAAACCTAAATGGAATAAAACTAAAAATCAACAATAAGACACTATTAGAAACCCCAAAGTACTTGGAGACTAAACACATTTTGAGTGCTCAGAAGTTCATCCAAGAAACCCGAGATGAAGTTAAAAGATTCCTAGAGACACGAGATAATAAGAACACATCCTATCAGATCCTATGAGCTGCGGGTAAGGCGGTCCTAAGAGGAAGGCTTATCGTGATCAGTATTCATATTAACAATCTGAGAAATAGTAACTAAATAACCTAATAATGTAACTCAAGGTTCTTGAGAAAGGACAAGTTGGTAATCACAAACACAATAGATGATAAAAAATAACAAATAATAGGAAAGATGTTATTACCGACCCCAACACTCACTAACACCCCATTAACACTAGAGAGGGGAAGAGAGAAAGAGTGTAAGAAAGAGAAGTAGAGAGAAGAGTTCTGGGTAATGCTTTCTTCTGGATACAGCACAGCAACTGCACTCCTGAGCTTACAGTAGCTGTGGTTACCTGTGCAGTGTCAAGTCAGCCATTTTTGACATAGATGAGGGAGGTGCTCTGAGGCCCCCACCTCTACTACAGAGGGCCAATCATACTTTTTGGGGAGTGTTCCTACTGTTAGGCTTCCCATCCTCCAGCAAATAATTCCATGCCAATGAACACAAGTGTAGCACTAATTGTACTTAGTAGATTGTCACATACATGAACATACACACACACACACACACACACACACACACACACACACACACATATATATATATATATATATATATATATATATATATATATATATATA
>OU015748.1:113799415-113831915 GCA_907169655.1 Acomys percivali
TATATATATATATATATATATATATATATATATATATATATATATATCAACAACAACAACAACAAAAACCAAACAAAGAAGATATGAATATCCTGGAGCAGCAGGTCCTTAATGATAGGGCCATACAAAGAAGAATTAGGAGATCAGAAAAATTTAAAAAGACAGCAAAGTTTGGAATCAGGTCTTGCCTAGATACGTCTTAAGCCAAGCAAGTTTATTACAAAGTACATCATCTTATAAATAATTTGTGTTGGGGGGAAGGTGGGGGTGGGACAGAGTCAATAGAAAGCTATTGCACAATGGCACAAAGTCAGCAGAAATGTAAGCAAACAATGTTGCACAAAAGGAACCCAGGATATCTCTAGTGAATCACCGATGGAGTAGTCAGTGGCCTCGTGACTGATAACCACAGCCCTTCAAGGGATGGAGGGTAGAGTTCTCAGGCTCCCCTCAAGGACCTGAGCCTAGGCCATAACTAGTCTTGCCAAGCATGTACTGAGTTTTAAACAGGACCTTGGTTCCTTCTAGATACAATAGAGCCTCAGGGAAAGTCTCAGCCCAGCCTGGCCCTCAGCAAGGAAGACAGGAAGCGACATGTTGGAGGATACATGGATGTAGTTAGAGGGTAAAAATATGGGATAAATATTATAATGTTTCATTGTATAGAGGTATTAAAATATAAAAATATATAGAAACATGTAAAGAAAAGTTTTTCATTGTAAGCATAAGTAAAGACAGAAGCATACTTGAAGACGGCAAAATGTATCCATTCAGGAAGATGTTTAAAGCTGTGTGAATTTTATGATGTGATAATCATCTAATGAAACAGATTTTTTTAAAAAAAACTTATTCAGTTTACATCCAATTGTAGCCCCTCCTTCATCTTCTCCTTGTCCCACTGTTCCTTCCTCATCCCCCTCCCATAATCCTCAGAGCCCTCCTCCCCTATCATCTGACAGTCTCATCTGGAAGGCCTGAACCCTCTTCCTCCGTTGCCTGGCAAGGCCACTCCACCAGAGGGAAGTGATCAATGAGTTGGCACCAGAGTCCATGTCAGAAGCAGCCCCTGCTCACCATATTATGGGACCACAAGGAGACTGTGCTGCTTATTGACTGCATCATGGGTCCTCACCATGCATGGTTCTTGGTTGGTGCGTCAGTCTCTGCAGCACCACCACCCCATCCCCCCCAACCCCCAGGCCCAAATTTGTTAGCTCCTTGGGTCTCCTTGTGTGAACTCCTGTCCCCTCCAGGTTCCTTTATCCCCCAGTTATTCCACAGGATTCCCTGTTCTCCACTCCAAAGTTTGGCTGCAAGTCTCAGCATCTGCTTAGATTCCCCTGCTGGATGGATTTTTCAGAGGACCTCTATGATAGGCTTCAGTCCTGTTCCTTCTCTTCAACCACTTCCTGTGTCTATTCTATTTGTCCTTCTGAAGGAGGATTAAGCATCCTACCTAGGGGTTTGCTTCTTAATTAGCTTCTTTAGGTCTGTAGATTGTAGTGTGGTTATCCTGTATTATGTGGCTAATATCCATTTATAAGTGATTATATGCCATGAATTACTGCACTCAAAATGATGGTTTCTAGTTCCATCCGTTCGCCTGCAATTTTCAAGATTTCCTTTTTTAATAGCTGAGTAGTATTCCATTGTGCAAACGAACCACAGTTTCTTTATCCATTCTTTAATTGAGTGCCATCTAGGTTTTTCCAGATTCTGGCTATTATGAGTAAGCTGCTATAAGCATAGTTGAGCAAATGTCTTTGTTGTATGGTGGACTATCTTTTGGGTATTTGCCCAAAGTAGTATAGCTGGGTCTTGAGGTATCACTATTCCCAATTTCCTAAGAAAGTGCCAGATTTCCAAAGTGGTTGTACAAGTTTGCACTCCCACCAGCAATGAAGGAATGTTCCCCTTTCTCCACATCATTGCCAGCACGTGCTGTCACTTGAGTTTTTGATGTTACCATTCCGATGGGTATAAGATGGAATCTCAGAATTGTTTTGATTTGCATTTCCCTTGTGATTAAGGATGTTGAGCATTTCTTTAAGTGTTTCTCAGCCATTCAATATTCCTCTGTTGAGAATTCTCTGTCTAGCTCTGTACCCCATATTTTAATTGGATTATTTGGTTTGATAGTATTTCTTGAGTTCTTTATATAATTTGCATATTAGCCCTTTGTTGGATGTAGGGTTTGTGAAGATCTTTTCTCAGTCTGTAGGCTGTCATTTTGTTCTCTTGACAGTGTCCTTTGCTTTACAGAAGCTTTTCATTTTCATGAGGTCCCATTTATTAACTGTTGTTCTTTGAGCCTGAACTTTTGGCATTCTGTTCAGGAAGTTGTCTCCTGTGCCAATGAGTTCAAGGCTCTTCCCCACTTTTTCTTCTAATAGATTTAGTGTGTCTAGTTTTATGTTGAGGTCTTTAATCCACTTGGACTTTAGTTTTGTGCAGAGTGATAAATAAGGGTCTATTTACAATTTTTCTACACATGGACATCCAGTTAGACCAGCACCATTTGTTGAAGATGCTATCTTCTTTTCACTATATGGTTTTGGCTTCTTTGTCAAAATCAAGTGTTGATAGGTAGGTGGGTTTATTTCCAGGTTTTTTTTTAAATTCGATTCTATTGGTACACCTGTCTGTTTCTATGCCAGTATTACGCTGTTTTTATTACTGTTGCTCTATAGTACAGCTTCAGATCAGGGGTGGAGATACCTCCAGAAGATCTTTTTTTGTACAGGATTGTCCTAGCTATTCAGTTTTTTTTTCCATATGAAGTTGAGAATTGTTCTTTCGAGGTCTGTGAGGACTTGTGTTGGCATTTTGATGGAAATTGCATTGAATCTATGTTAACCCTACTTGATCCATGAGCATGGGAGATCTTTCCATCTTCTGATATCTTCTTCAATTTCTTTCTTCTTCAGAGAATTGGTTTTTTTTTCTTCACACAAATATTTAATGAAACAGATTTTTAAAAAGAAAATATTTTGCTCTTGCACATTTTTGTACATTAAACTGTTTTCATTGAGTTTCACTTTTAATTTTGTCTTGTTACATTTTGCTTTCACTAGTTCTCAATATGTGGATTAATTTTGCAATATATTTTAAAATAAAAATTAAAACCTTAAAAACCTCAGTTTTACTATAACTCCTACATCATTATAGTCCCAATTTAGCACTTCTGTGTGAGAGCCAATGTAGCCAGCCAACACTGCACTAACTTTTAAAAAATATGTTGACAGGCTTACTTTTCTTTCTAAGCCTATACTTAATGTTACTATTATAAATCAATTAGGCACGTCTCAATAAATTTCTCTTTCAAAATTTTTTTTATTTGATGAATTGCTTTAATACTATACGAACATTTTCAGAATTTTATATCATAAGCTATATTTATATACATATATTATGCTGTCAACACTAATAATAATTAATAACATATAAATTATGAAAAAACAAAACTGCTTCTATATATGCTATGGACTAAATAACTGACTTAAATTCCTCTAGTCAATTTTACTGCCTTCAAATATCTACAAGCATTGTAGAAAACAGGTCTGTTAATTTAAAAAAATTTTTTATTAATTTATTCTTGTTACATCTCAATGGTTATCCCATCCCTTGTGTCCTCCCATTCTTCCCTCCCTCCCATTTTCACCTTATTCCCCTCCCCTATGACTGTTCCTGAGGGGGACCTCCTCCCCCTGTATATGCTCATAGGGTATCAAGTCTCTTCTTGGTAACCTGCTGTCCTTCCTCTGAGTGCCACCAGGTCTCCCCCTCCAGGGGACATGGTCAAATACGAGGCACCAGAGTACGTGTGAAAGTCATACCCTACTCTCCACTCAACTGTGGAGAATGTTCTGCCCATTGGCTAGATCTGGTATTTGACAATTTTAATGACAGAAATTTGCAATAGGATACTTTGGGATGGCCAGTGATTTCCTTTAAAATAATGACAAAAGTAAGGTCCAGCTATTCAAATTGAAACTCCAGTCAACCATCAGGTCCAGGAGCCTCTTGCCTCCTCCAGACCTGTAAAGTCAGGTGTCTCTTCTTCACTCACCTCGGCCTCTCTCTCTGTTATTCCCAAGAAAGAAACAACTGTGGGTTAAATCAGCATGCATTGCTTTCTGACTCCAATCTTCAGCCCCTTCAAAATACTCACTTGTGCCCTAGTGCTACCAGTGATATTTCACCACCTCATAGCATCCAGTTTAATGATCTCACTTTGCACTGATGACTATTCTAAGTATACTGTAGGTGAGATTTGATAACCACTTATTAGAAGCATGCATTTATGAGAAAGCCTTTTCTCTTGAAAACAAAGCACACTTGCTTTGCTGGTTTCACATCGCCCTCTGACTCCAGACCTAATTATAATTCTGAAGCAAGTTTATTACCTGCTTTCCCTTTTACTTACAGCTGAACAGCTAAGCCTTCTGAAAAAGAAAACAAAATAAACAAAATGTTAAAAATAGTACACACACACACACACACACACACACACACACACCATACCGACACATAGACACACACACACAGTCTTTTTTTCTTCCTTTTTTCAATTAAGTTATTCATATTACATCTCAATTGTTATCCCATCCCTTGTATCCTCCCATTCTTCCCTCCCTCCCATTTTCCCCTTACTCCCCTCCCCTATGACTGTGACTGAAGGGAACCTCCTCCCCCTGTATATGCTCATAGGGTATCAAGTCTCTTCTTGGTAGCCGGCTATCCTTCCTCTGAGGGCCACACTCACACACAGAGTCTTATGCTGCAGATTGTATTAGCAAAAATTTTGAAAGCTAATGAAGACTAGTTGGGCCAATTGGACACATCTTCTACACTGAAAACAACACAGGAAACTTGAAGAGTTGTGTTCAAGCATGCAAATCTGAGGACAATAGGAGTTCAGCCATAGTGTGCCGAAAGAACAAAGAAAACCATTCTAGTGTGGAGGAGAGGAAACCACATTTCTGTGCTGGAATTTGGAATACTGGAAAGAGAATTGCTCTCTCGCTAAGAAGGATAACACCAAACCGTCTTCAAATTTAAACATTTCTTAAAGCCTGACAGCTAAGCCTACAGGATAGCCCCTAATTGAAACACAAAGAGTGCACTTAAATGGGCCTCTGATGGAAACCAAATGCTGAGAATGTATGAAAGCTCTGTCAGGTTACCAGTGTTGGAAGATTTAACACTTGAAATGATTTTTGAGAAAATCATAAAAGTGGTGAGGCCTGGGGGTAGGTAAGAGGTCGGGGGGGGGGGGGAATGGGCAGCTTCCTTAGGGAACTTAGATTTGTTATTAAGCAAGTTTTACAGGCAGCAAAGGAGGTGGCCCTTGGGTACTGATGGGATTCTATCAAGTCCATAGTGAGAAAAGAACATGAGCACACACAACAGTGTCAATTAAGAAGGACAGGAAGATATTCAAGAAATAATAACGTGGTGTAAGAACAGACGAGGGCATTTGCAACCACAGACCACTGCATTGAGTCAATGCTGGAGGTGTAAGTGTGATAGCAACAGTCAAGTGTTTCTGATGCCTGTCTCTCCTGTCTGCAGCATAGAGCCAATGGCACATAGCATCAAAAACCGTTGCTTATGGCATTTGTAAACACCAAATACGTGCCCCGTAGTGTGTTCCAGTGAGAACCCCCATGCCAGGAAATGTGGGAGTATTTCTTTACTGTAGAGGTATGACCATAAGGGTGAGGAAATTGTGTAACTTTGTGTTTTCAACTAAATTCTTATGTGCTTTTCAGAAATGACATCACCTAAGCCCCCATAAACTTCAGGAGACTGGATGTAAAGAGGATTCATAAAATTCCGAACAAATACCAGCAAAGTTTCTAGAAACACTCAATCTCCCCTGGCTTAACACAGCACCTCATCCCTGGCAGGAAAAGTATTAGTTTCAGGGGTTGCACAGAATGTTCCTGTGTGAGGCAGGAACAGGAGTCTGTTTGGAAATGTTGCTTTCTCTCTCAGAGTCTCCTCTGTTAGATATGTCTCAGACCAATTCCCACAGGGCCATACATGACACAAACAGGTACAAGCTGATATTTCTGAAGGTCACAGCTAGGCCTGTGACAAGACACTTAGATCTGAACTTCCAGAAAGGCCATGATGTAAACGCTATTGTTGGCACAGTCTTAACAGCAGACACCACAGTGAGTGCAACTGTCAGTGTTGATGCCTCGACACCATCTCCAAACAACGGGAAATGGAAATTCATCTATTCACTGATGGGTTTTCATTCCTCGAAAGACTTTATAGTGAGAATTCTCAGTTGTTTCTAATCTGACAGTGGCTGTCCTCAGCCTCAGGTGATAGACAGACTGGATACCTCTCAAGTTCTTTCCAAGCCCTGGAACAAGACTTGACTCTCCAGCCCTGTACTGCCTCTGTGTCTCACTTGCTTTGCCAAACTATTCTTAGACATTGGTTCTTTCATATTCTTTACCCTTTGGCTAGAACTTAATTTTCTTGTTAACTTTTCATAATAGACACAAGCTACTGTCAAGATAAACACCTACACCGTATCACAAATTAGGATTTTTCATTGCGATCTTCCTCTACATGGCTCTCTGAGTCCTGTTTCATTTTCTTACTCGTCCTTCAGACTTCAGTTATACTGTCCTGGTTTTGATTCTTTTATTCTTGAAAACGCTTTTTTTCTTTTAAATTTGGAATTTTTTTTTTTTTTTATAAAGATAGCCTCTTGCAGCCAGGCATGGTGGCACACACCTTTAAGCCCAGAACTCAGGAGGCAGAGGCAGGTGAATTGCTCTGAGTTTGAGGCCAGCATGGTCTACAAAGTGAGTCCATGACAGTCAAGGCTACACAAAGAAACCTTGTCCCAAAAAACTAGAAGAAGAAGAAGAAGAAGAAGAAGAAGAAGAAGAAGAAGAAGAAGAAGAAGAAGAAGAAGAAGAAGAAGAAGAAGTAGAAGGAGGAGGAGGAGGAGGAGGAGAAGGAGAAGGAGAAGAAAGGCGTTGTTTTACTATCACTCCACCTTCTCAACTATACAGGCATATACAATTCTTTTTAATAGAGCGAAGTCAACCATTATTAATCAGTAAAGGTACTACACATACTTGTGTACTATAAACTAGAAAAAAGTGAAGGAGAGGGAAAAAGACATAGAGAAGGAGGAGAAAATGGAAACAGATTACGACTGTGAATAAGTGACTATGAATGACTAGCTGTAGAGAAGACATCTATAACCACATCATTAAAAAGCTCAGAAGAAAAAAAAATCTTGGAAGAAAGGGTAGAAAAATGTGAGAGCCAGAGGATGGAGAGAAGCAATGTGCGACATGGCTACTATAAACATGAACTCACAGAAACTGAGGCCAGCCACACAAGACTTGTGCAAGATCAATCCACTTTAAACTTCCAGCATGAAGAGGCAGAGTTTCCTCAGGAGGCCACTATAGGAGGGAAAGTCGTTTTTATAGGAAGGGTGACCACTAGAGGGTACCACAGGCACTGATGGATACCACAGCCACCTGCATATGGAAAACACCAACTGGGCACAGAGGACAACTTAAAATAAAGAAGAGGACCTGGAGAGAGAGAAGAGAGAGAGAGATTAGGGAGAGGGCATGGACCAGTGGTAAAAAATGAGGGACGGATATGTTTAATATACAGCATATACATCTTTGAAAGTATCATATAATTTTAAAAAAGCAATTGGCTCATGTGATTATGTAAGCCTGAAAACCCTACTAGACTCCATGTTTCAGTTTGAAGGCCCTTGGATGGAATTCAAACTTGGTGGAAGATCAGGCTTTTGTTCTAGGCAGAATTTCAGCTGACTGGAGGATGATATATTCTGGAGGCTGTCTGCTTCACTGCTTCCATAGTTATCTCATCCAAAAAGATTGAACAAAAATAGCTGAAATAACAGTTGATCAATGCCTAGGCACTCCATGGCCTAGTCGAGTCATTAAGAAAATCAATTCTCACACAGTTAGTATTTCACCTTTTAACAGAGGTCTTCCCATTGCAAATGAATCTAGTAGCCACTCCCCCCCCCTTAATTTTAGAAATAGGTGAATACATAACAAACCATCGTTTTCTATTATGCTTTTGTTTTTGTGTATAGTGTGTTATTATAATATGGTTCAAAATTCTTTGTCATACCTCCCACCACTGCCTGCATCTAGTTACCCTTATACTGAATGCTAGTTCATTGGCCACTGCAGAAGTAACACTATGAGTTTCTTGACCAAAATCCTAGCAATTTTTCTTCTTCTTGCCTTGGAATTCCTGTGAGATTTGGAACCCAGGTAGGTAGATGACAGACTTCCCCAAAACAAACAAACAAACAAACAAACAAACAAACAAACAATTCTCCCAATGAGTCCAGGGAGTGAGCTTATGCCTTTTTTTCTTATCCCAAAAGACAGAAGCTGATCCAGCCCCATCACCAATCAGTAAACATGTGACCAAAGATGGCATTACCCAGCTGGCATAGGACTTCCAAGTGGCAGTCAGATTTAAGGGTTTCTGCAAATGAAACCCAGATAAGGCGCAGCAGACACAGGCTTCCCCACTGTGCCTGTGGTTGCCTTTCTTAAATCCATCAAATTTGTATCCATAATGAGACGATATGGTGATACATAGCAGTGGTTTGGAGTAAGTCATTATGCAACATGCAAAAACTGAGCCTTGTGACCTTGGGTGTCTTCTCTACACTGAAGCACCTGGACCTGCCTTTCATTGTAGAATGCAACCCTTGACTCACAGAAGAATCTGATAAACAATAAAAAAATAGACAATAAACTCATCAATTCTAGTGAAAGAAGTCACAAAGTTTACAGTCAGATAACACAGAACCTAATGTATCTATACAAAGTATTATTTAGTGAGTATTGTTTATATGTTACTAAAGTCAAAGTTTCACTGAAAATGAATCTCACTGAAAGATGACATTTTCAGCACATCTTTAACCTGTATTGTTTGAAAGGTCAATTTGTTAGATTTTTTTTTTACCATTTTATCTCAGATTATTTAGGCCTGTCATGCACATCTAGTTAGTGACATATTGCTAGTGATATGTTTCAAGTTGTCTTCTATTCAAACAACGGCCTTTTTTTTTTAATTGGAGCTGAAATTGTATTTCCTGATTGTCTGTCTCTCAGCCTATTTTCCCAGTGGGTTGAGATTGTTGACTAGACCTCACAAAATAAATGTATGGATGTGCCACTTACAGACTGTGGAAATTTGATAGAAGTAGGCTGTGGTGTATGTCTCATTCTACATGCAAAAACACAGCAGCTGTGGTGGTTTGAATAGGTATGCCCCTTCATAGACTCATGTGTTTCAGTGCTTGGCACATAGGGAGTGGTTGAATTAGGAGGTATGGCCTTGTTGGAGTAGGTGTGCCCTTATTGGAGGATGGGCTTTGAGGTCTTCTATGCTCAGGCTACACCCAGTGTAAAGTACACTCTCCTAATGTTTTTGGATCAAGATGTAGAGCTCTGGGTTCCTTCCCCAGCACCATGTCTGCCTGCAGTCTGCCATGTTTCCCACCATGATGATAATGGACTAAACATCTGAAACTGTAAGCCAGCCTCCAATGAAATACTTCTTTATAAGAGCTGCTGTGGTTGTGGTGTCTCTTCACAGCAATAAAAGTCTAACTAAGATAGAAGTCAAGCATTTAGATACCAAAGACAGGTAAAACAAGCTGGATAGGGGAGACACAGGGAAGAGATTTCCTGACTTTAATGCATTTTTGTTGATGAGACACTTATTTGGGGATACTTATGTTTGAAATTTGACTTGTTTATTTGTTGGAGCATACCCTTAATTATCTTGATTGATGATCATGTAATCATCATAAGGCCATGTTGTCAAGATACAGTTGATCTGAGTTATATCCTAATGGCCATCTACACATTCAAATATTAACATATATTTGATTTCTAGACAATCATGGTAGTTCTGTTCTTGCAAGGACTGGCTTATAAAAAAATAATGTAGGATGTGTAGTGATTGAATTTAAGCTAGATATGCTAAATGTTTCTCAGAAGAGGGAATTTTTGTTAATTTATTCTTTGGCAATTTAATACATGAACTGTGTCCACAATGGATTCTGCCCACTGTCACCCCCTATTCAGCTGTTGAGAAAAATAAAATTATGAAATTTGCAGGTAAATGGATGGAGCTAGAAACATACATCCCAACTAAGGTAATCAAAGAACTAACTCTTCACTGATTGTTTGACCTTTTTCATTTCTGATTCAATGATTTCAGCTCAAAAGGATAGCGATATGCTAGTGGAAAGGGTGAGTAACAAAGGTCTATTATACATTACTGCTCAGTATGGTGCTCGTAGTCTTAGCCAGAGCCATCAGGCAACTGAAGGCTTACTGTCAAGAGATGTGGTAAATGTATTTCATATTGAAAACTATAATTTGGTTTCAGTTATGAAGTAGGCAGTTTTTCATGTGAGTATTCCTATGACATTTAAAAATATATTTATTTATTGAAAATAATATTTATGTTATACTTTGAAAATTCCATACATGCATATGAGGTACTTTGATCTTACCATCTTACTACCCTCAATTTACCTAAGACTCTCCAATCAATCTCTCTTCCAACTTCATACCTTTTTTAAAATTACTATTTAAATCCCCCTGAATCTAATTAGTTATGATCATATACAAAAGAGTATTTGGCCATCTTCTGGGTCATAGTCAACCCAACAGGGGCAATATACACATGAAACTTTAGTCTGCATTCTCCCACATCCAAAAATCGCTAAAGTGGTGACACTCCACCGTACATTTAAAAAAATATCTTTGTCAAAAATTAGGTATTCATAGTTGTGTGCACTAATGTCAGGCTCTTCTATTCTATTGACTTGTGTGCCACTTTTGAGTCAATGTCATATGCTTTCTAATTCTATGGCTCTGTAGTATAATTTGAAAACAGGTATAGTGGTACCTCCCACGGTACTATTTTTGTTCAGGATTGCTTTGTCTATCTTTTTTCACTTCCATATACACTTTTAGATAATTTTTTCTGTTTGTTAAGAGTGGCCCTAGAACTTTTATTGAGATTAAGTTGAATCTGTAGGCTGCTTTCAACAGGATGGGTGTTTTTAACAAGACTAATTCTTATCTGTGAGGTTGGGAGGTATTTTTGTCAGAGCATTTAACATGACAACAGAAAAAAAACAAAGTGGTACAGCTAGTAAATGCATAAAGAAGTGTTCAACACCCTTGGGTATCAGAGAAATGCATATTAAAACCCCTGTAGAATCCATCTCGGTTGCAGATATGAGGATAAGTCATAGAGGCTTTGCTTGACAAAGTTACAGAGATCTCCAGCTGATCACCACTGCCCATATTGTTTATAAACCTGCTATTTCTCCTAAAATTGTTTTTTCTCTCTATTTCTCTGCCCTAAGGAAAATCATACAGGGAAAACCTTTTTCCCACAGAGAATGTTGAAAGAGGGCATCTGGCCAATGGCTTGAGACAATGATAGTTTTTTGCTCTGACTGGGAGCACCCAAGCACAAACTGGATGAAAGAAAGTTAAGACCTTGACATAACAGTACCTGGCTAGATACTGCTACCTATATAAATGTTTCCTTAGAATCTGCTTTGAGAGCACTAGAAAGTGGACATGGAGCATCATGCTTTACAGAAATTTTACAGTAGAGGACGCCTTGGCAGTTAGCCTAGGCTTGGATAGCACACCTGTTGGTCTGGGACTGGAAGTAGGTCAAGTTTTTTCTTTAGAGAATATTTAGCTCAAGCTATGTTGCTGTGACCATTTTGTAAACACACTGGCTTCAGCCTGGGGAAATTTATGATTAAACTTTCCTGAATATTTTTTTAAGAAGTAATAAGTAGGTTGTGCTGACTGTTGTTCAGAAATTAATTGATTTTTGTTGTATGTTTTGTTGCAGGTTACAGAACCTTTTGTATTTCCTTGTTACTCCGTTGATTTTCGATTGCCCTAGTGATTGTAGAAGATGAAAAAAATCATAATGTAATCTGTAATGGAAAAAAAATTGAACTTCATTCAACTGAAGTAATGGAGTTAGCCCAAGGAAAGGGGGCAGACGAGTAACAGACATGAGAGAGTAAGCTAGAATGAGATGGGGAACAGCAAGAGAGAGAGATAGATGGGGGAAATGCAAGAAGAAAATCAGAAAGATGGTCAACAAGAGGAAAAAAAAAAGCAAGGTGCTAGAAAGATAGAAACATGAAGAAGAGAGTTAGAAAGATGGGTAACAGTGATCAAAAGAATCAGAAAGATGGGCAACAAGAGGGAAAAAAAAAGCAAGGAGCTAGAAAGATAGAAACATGAAGAAGAGAGTTAGAAAGATGGGTAACAATGAGCAAAAGAATCAGAAAGATGGGCAACAGCAAGCCAGGAGATAGAAAGACAGCAAGTAAGTAAGCGAGCAAGGAGCAAGGAGTCAGGCAGACAGTGATAGAGACAGAGGTGGGGAAAAATAGGGAGCCAGAAGTAAAGTTCTCCTGGGGTTTAAGACCTTCAGCTTGTACCACATATGCCAGAGTTTCTGAGTATTTCTTTTTCCTCCATTTCTCAAGCTCTCCTCAACAACTAGTTCCTCTACCAGTGTTTGATTTCCCTTAACCAGCTGTTCACCGCCTGTTCAATTCTCCCTGCCGCGGATCCATCTCCTTTCCTCTTTGCCAGTCCTGGAGCTGGTCTTGGGCAGCGGCACATCTCATTCCGAGCAGAATGACTATCTTCAGGAATATAAACGGTGACGTAGATGTAGAAAAGAGGAACCCAAATGCACTCTTGGTCGGGTGTGAACTAGTGCTACCATTTTGGAAAACCTTTCCTGATTTCTTTCTTTAGTGCCTTAAGATTTTCATTATGGAGGTCTTTTGTTTCTTTGGTAAAGTTTAATTCCAGTGTGTGTGTGTGTGTGTGTGTGTGTGTGTGTGTGTGTGTGTGTTGTGAATGGACTATGTATCTGATTTCTATTTTCAGTATGTTTTTCTTTGGTAAACAGAAAAGCTACTTATTTAGGTGTTTTAATTTTGTAATCAATAACTTTGAAACTATTTATCAGCTAGCTCTAAGTATTTTTATTTAGTGCACCCTTTAAGGTCTCTTCTATAAAACTGTATAATTTTCAAATAGAGATACTTTGTTCTTTTAAAAATTTATATTTCTCTTACTTACATCTTTCATCTTATTGCTCTAGCTAAGATTGCAAGTACTATACTGAATAAAAGTTGAAAGGGTTTATATTCCTTGTCTTGTATCTGATCTTAGTGGGCATGCTGAAACTTTTCCTCCATTTTGCCTAATGCTGTAGATGGATATTTCACATATAGTCTTCATTTTACTGATGTATGTATACTCACACAATCTCTATCATTTCTATAACTTTTGTCACAAATGGGATGTTAAATTTTGTCAAAATACCTTTCTGTGTCTAATGAGATTATCATTTGATTTCTGTCTTTGAGTCTATTAGAGTGATAGATTGGATTTATTGATTTGCATATGTCAACATGGTCATTTGGAATGAGCATTTTGATGTGATCTTGAATTGAGTTTTCCAGCATTTTATTGAGATTGTTTATCAGAGAGATTGATGTATAATTCATGTGTGTCTGTTTTCACTTGAGGTATCAGGGTAATACTGGCATAAACAGAAGTATAAAAGCTTTTTTCATTTTCTATTACAAGGAATAATTTGGGTATTGCTTGGCTAGCTCTTCTTTGAAGTTATGATAGTATTCTGTAGTTATTACATCTGCTCCTGGGCACTTATTTACTAAAGAGGTTTTTTATTGTCTCAGTTATATTGGTTATTGATTTATTTAAATAATTTACTTCATATCAATTTAAATTAGCATATCACATGTATCAAGAAACTATCTCAGGAGGAGGCATTCAGGTCAATACTGGCTTAGGTGTCTCCAGCATGTTTCTGAAAAATATATTATCTTTAGCAAGGGATTTACATTTCTAGCACTTGGAGCAACCAAGGGCAGTTGCAAAAGGCTGTATGTTTTGTAAGAGTTTTTTTTGTAAGTTTGCCTAATGGTTTGTCTTTATCTTTTTAAAGAACCAACTCTTGCTGGACACGATGGCACACACCTGTAATCCCAGCATTAGGGAGGCAGAGGCAGGTAGATCTTTGTGAGTTCTAGGCCAGCCTGGTCCACAGAGTGACTCCAGAACAACTACACAAAGAAACCCTGTCTTGAAAACAAACAAACAAACAAACAAACAAACAACTCTCCATTCAATTGGTCATATGTATTTTTAAATTTTGTTCCTTATAGCTTATAGCTGTATTTCTACTTTCATCCAGTTGTAGAATTTTTTCCCTTTCTTTCTTGATTTCCTCAAAGGCAAATATTGTCATTTAATGGTATATTGTTTAGTTTTCATCTGTTTGTGTATATTCTATAGTTTCTATTGTTGTTTATAACTAGCTTTATTCCATTTTGGTCTAGTAGAATTAAGAATCTTATTTCAGTTGTTCTTTATTTATTGAGATTTGCCTTGTGTGGTAATTTTGGAGGTAATTATAAGAAGAAATTAAATTCTTTGGTTTTTTCAGTAGAATGTTCCTTGGATTACTTAATGGACCTATTTTATTAAAACTGGACCTCTTAGGACCATTTGATAAATTCAATCTTCCTTGTCTGTTTAGTTTTTGTTCATCTGACTTCATACTGATATCAGTTGGGTATTGAAGTTATGTAATATTAATACGTTGGACAAAGTCCATGGTTTTAGATCTTGTAGTATGCCTTTTATGGAATTTTTATACCTGTGTGCTTGGTGCAATATGTTAGAGTTATGCTACCCTTTTGGTGTGTTGTTCCTTTGATAAATTTGAAATCATCTTCCTTACCTTTTCTTACTATTTTTAGTTTGAAGCCTATTTTTTCATAGCTAACCTGTCTGTTTCCTAGTTCTATTTGCTTGTGTTTTTTATCCTTCAACCCAAAGGCTATGTCTATCATTAATGGTACAGTGTGTTTCAAGGCGGCAGGAAAGGATGGTTTCTTTTTTCATATCCAGTGCTATTCTGTGACACATTTTTAAGAAACTGAGACCACTAATGTTCAAAGTTATTATTAAAAGGTGTGCACTAATTCTTGATATTTTGTTGTGTTTTGTTAGGCTTCTTCTGCCTAACTGTCCTGGTAGCGTTTACTGATTCCTTGTTATCTTCAGGATATTTGTCCTGTTCCAACTAAAGTATTTCTTTCAGTACGCTCTGCAGAGATCTATTGATGCTTATAAATTTCTTTAACCTGTTTTTCATCATAAAATGTTTTCATTTCTCCTTTAATTTTGATAGATAGTTTTGCTGGGTATAATAGTCTTAATTGACAATTGTTGTCTTTCAAAACCCAGAATACGTCTTTCTAGGCACTTTTGGTTTTAAATTTTTCTGTTGAATAATCATGTGTAAGTCCATGGAGACACACGTATGAGTAACTTGACCTTTCTCTCCTGAAGTCTGTGTTTTTAATGTTTTAAATATAATATGTTGTGGTGTTTTATTGTATTTTATTCCTATTAATTTGGTATTCTGATGACTTCTTGTACTTCAATAGGTATCTCTTTCTTTACGTTTTTTTCCCTATTATTTTTACTTAGAATGTTTCCTATACCTTTGGCATAGTATTCTTTTTCTTCTTCTATGGTCACAATCTGAATTTAGACCTCTTCAGGGAAAAAATAAATCAAGAAAAACAAACAAGTAAAAGTCCCCTCCTTTTAAAGTTTATTTTTATTCATGCGTAGCTAAGTATATCATGGTGTGAATGCCACATATGTGTGCACTTCTGTGGAATCCATAAGAAAGTTTTGAAACCCTGAATCTGATGTAATGGGCAATTATGAGCTCCATGACACATGTTCTGGGAATCTAATTTGAGTCTTCTTGGAGAAAGCAGCAAGGATCTTGATAGCTGAACCATCTCTTCAGCCTCTAGATTGGGTCTTTTTCATGCTATCCCCAAAATTTGTTAGGTTCTTCAATTTTTATTTTTAATGATCCAATTCCACTATCTGTCTTCCATCCCTGATACTCTATTATCTACATAATTCATTCTATTGGTGGTCTCCTCTGAGGTATTTATTTGGCTCTTCAGTTTTTCATATCTAGCATCATTTCATTTTGGCATTTATAGAATGAATTTCTTCCCTGAATTCTACTTTCATGCCATGTATTGATTTCCTTACTTCATTCAGCTTTTGTGAGTGTGTGTGTGTGTGTGTGTTGTGTGTGTGTGTGTGTACATACACGCTCTTGGAGTGTATTCATGTCTTCTTTTTAAAGCTTAATTATAACTGTTCATTCAAATGCTTTGTCTAAAAGTTTTATGTCATTCGCAGTCAGGGCTATTATTATAATATTAGTAATTTGGGAATAGATATGCTATCTTGTGGGGGTAGGTGGGTATGTTTTGTTTCTGAGTTGTGACTTGTTAGATATTTTGTTTTTGTTTTTGTCTTTGAGATAGGGACTCACTATGTCACCTTGGCTGGCTAGAAACTAGTTATGTAGAACAAACTGGCCCCAAACTCAGAGGTATGATGGATTCTGCCTCCTGGATGCTGAAGTTAAAGGTATGTACCACTATTCGAGGTTTAGGTGTTTGTATATTTATTTTCATTCAAGTTGACTTCTTTTAGTAGAGGCATTTAAAATGCTTAGGTATATGTTAGGATTCTGCTTCAGCCTGCCTACCTGTGATGTCACTGCTTACCTGCCACGGGGGCATGGCCCTGCCCTGGGCCATATAAAAGACACCCTCCACATGGCACCATCTCTCTACTTCTCTCTCTCTACCTCTCCACCTCTCTCTCTCTCTTTCTACTCTTACTCTCTCTTCTCTGGGGTATCCCCTTCCCCATTTTCCTTCTTCCCCCATGCTCATCTAATAAACTCTATATAACATAATGCCTGCCTGGTAGCTTCTATCTATCATTAATCTTTAATTTTTTATATGTATAACAGTATAAGTCATTTTCCTCTGTGGGGATGGTACTGAGGGTTCAAGAATGTATTCCTAAGTTTCCTCTGAAACTATAGCTTTGTGCTTAGAGTGATGGTGCTGGGGCAGTGAAAACAGGCTTGATGCATTAGCTCACTCAGTTCCAGGTCACTATTCTGAAGGGAGATCTAGGGAATGCGGACAATGTGGAGGCTCCTCACTTGAGGCCAGATGTCATTCTGGCTGTGCTGTAGGGACAAAATTCTTCAGAACTCCAGGTGGATCTGATGTAGAAGGTCACATGGACCAGATACTGGAGTGAGACAAAGTTAATGTAAGTGGGGCCAAGCTATGGAATCCAGGGTCCCCCAATTGTTTCAGGAGGCTATATGGACCACAACTCTTGAAGAAAAAGTCCTGGATACTCTAGGTAGACCTGGTAGAGGATGCCACACAGGCCAGGCCAGAGTAAGAATAATAAAATTATTTTATAATTTGTAGCAGTCAAAGATAGAGAAATATGTCCACGAAACATATGAAATAGGATAAACAAATAGATTTTGTAGCATGAGGAAAAACACTTGGGAATAGAGAAAAGTATAAATAAAACCCAAAGAGCAGAGAATACCCTGAAACATATAATTGGGAGAAAAGCGGTAATAAAATAAGAGGGCAGTTTTCAGCAGTGTATGAGCTGATCTAGAGAAAGGTAGCATTCATTATAAGGCAGGGACGTGAAACTTCAAGGAAGCAAGCCAAGAGACCACCCCTGAGCAGAAGGACTGCTGTGTTGTAAGAGTCCTGTATTTTAGTTCCTGTTGTTAAACAGAGACTGATAAGAGGCTTTGTACTGTCAACTTTAGAGACACTGGGACTCTAAAAATATTGGGAGGAGAAAAAGGAAAAATAGGTGTTATTCGGCCAATATGGACAAGAAAAGCATCACCTCCAAAGCAGGCAGTTAATAGATAAAAGAGAAAAGTCAAGAAATGATATTATAAAGGTATATTAAGCAATAATCACAAGTATTAGTGGTTTATAGTAAGAAATAGAGACCATATGTAAAGACAAGAAACATTAATTTCTAATCTCATGGGTGTACACAGTTTGGATAAGATTAAAGCTCTATTTAAGTCCTTCTGTTAAACTGTCACATAGCATTGTATATCAAGCATCTAAGATGCCAAGCAAACTGCGTCAAGGATACCAAAGATACAAGTAAATATTTAACAATTTTTTTAAAAATTTCAGAATGTCATTGATGGCTTACATGTATACTTATGAAATTTCATTTACATGGGATCTTTATTGCCTCCCAAAGATTCAAGATAAGTGTTAGATTTAATTTATCTATTATAATTAATTTTGTTTTGCCAATTATAAATAAAACTGTGATTTCTCCCAGAAAAAAAATGTGTTAATTGAAATCTATATCCTCATTTAGGATTAGTCATTTTGAGTTAGAACTAAAAAAAGAATGAACCTGGCAAATGACCAAGTTGTTAGCTGAGAATGACATTTGCAGTGCCTTATGCCTGGTTGTGTGAAATCACGGTGCCTTTGAGAGATTAGTTTTTCATTATCTGTAAGGAATCCTTTGTTGTTGCTGCTGCTGTTGTTGTTGTTGTTTCAATTCCTGGTCCATATTGAAACCTCCAAGTTTACTCGGGAATACTCTATTAGTATAATTTCTACACTATTATCCTAGTCAAAAAATCTCAATGTGTGTAGAGATCTCTCTTTCCCAAGTGATAATTACTGACTCTGGAGGAACCTCTAAGGTCCATTTAACATGTTGGCTTATGGCCAAAAGAAAAGTGTATATATTGGGGGTATAGCTTCGCACTGTCTTGGGTTCCGCTGTGGTTCTCAAAGCTATTAGTTCTCAAAGCTACCTGAGATAAAGGAAAATTCTGACTTATCTCAACTTCATAGGAGACACTGCAGTCACTATAGCATGAAATCTATTATCATTTGAGAGTTCCTTCTCATCAGAGATTTTTGGACAGTGTAGCGTTTTCTTTGTGATTATTGTATTAATCATGGATATAGCTGACAAACACAGGCTTAACATATATGCAGGGCCAGACACCTGTGGGGGCCTGGAGTCACCTTGTGACTGAGAAAACTGTCACTACTTTAGTGCCTTTTCTTCCAGAGGCAACAAGACAGGACTAAGAGGATTGGGGAGTTGGAAACAAAGGATGTTGAGATGGTGCAGACTCCTGTTTATAAGGAGAAGGGAAAAGAGGCAACAATAAAGAAATTTGTGTTTGATTCAAGGACCATTATTAGTAAATATTAAATAAATATTAAATATAGAGTGGAGTTTGAGTACTCAATAATTGCTAATGAGTACATCTTCACATGATTTGTAAAAAACAAACTTTACTTTGGTGAGTGATGTAATCACTGCATGACTATTCAACTGGTTCAGTACAGCAGGATACTGAGCTCTGAAGAGCCCTGCAAGGCATTCTGAGGTTTGCAGATGAGCTGGCCATTTTATGATTTGAGATGCCCTGGTGTTTCTAGAGACAATTTGAACTTCTGTGTAAGAATAAGTGACTTTTCTGGCAAACTTCCAGCAAGGGAGCGTTCAATAATCATCACTCTGACCACAGACCATTTGGAGCAGAAACTCTGGGTGGCGTAGCTTGTCATCAAAGGAAGTCTCAGAGCGAAGCTGTGCCATTGCCTTTAAGATCAAGCTGGGGAGCGTGGATGCCATACTCCTGAGTCTTCAGTCAGGCCCCAATTTTAATTTGCTTGGCATGTCTATTAAGTGTTTTTGTAAAATTTAATCACTATAGGGTTATCAGATTAAAATTTTTTTATCGAACTGCTTTCCAGGCAGTTAAAAGACAGAGGAAAATCTCCCCCAGAATTTCTTGGTAGATGCAAATATTTTGTGACATTGGAAATCGTCGCGACCTCCCCGCCAGCAGGAAAGACGCCGACACCAGGATCCTTCTCGATCACACTTTATTGGGAGCGTCCTTTGAAGCTGAAGCGAAAGACCCCAGCCCTCGGAGCGCGCTGCTTATATGCAGGCCCTAGCGTGGCGTGTCTCTGACTGATTGGCGAACGGGCCCATTCCTCATTAGCATTCCCCCGTGCGGGAGGGGGAATTGAGCCTCCGGCCAATGCCTCATTAGCATATCCCCGTAGGGGAGAGGAAAGAGAAACATTGTTGTCGAGCCCTTAACCGCGCATGCGCAGGAGCTGAAGTAGGATCGGCACCACCTCTGGGTGTGATCGGCGCCTAACATCTCCCCCTCCTTTATTTGAGCCAAGGGTAACCATCCGATCAAGGAGAGATCCTTATGAAGATCTTACCGATCGAGGACGGTGATCAGGGGTAGGGGTAGCGCCGATTCGCGTGCAATGGGAGAATCCCCGCGAAGTGCTACGGCCGCTAACAGGGTGTGTGTGCGCCTTCCGGTGTGCAATGGCAACAAGGCTCAACCGGTGTGCAAAGGCCGCACAAGGGGAAAGGGATGGCTGTGTATGCCTTCCGGTGTGCAATGGCAACAAGGCTCTACCGGTGTGCAAAGGCCACACAAAGGGAAAGGGATGGCTCATCTTTTGAGGCTGGCAAGCCAGACTTGGGGAGAGGCGCCTTGTTCAACTGCCAGCAATGCTTGGATCATCAGGGTCTTATCGCATTGATTTCTTTTCTTTAGTCGGCACAGAAGCCAAAGGCAGAGCACTACACCACAAATTAATATAGCTCCAAAAATTCCCACCCCCACCCATTCTTTAAAGAAGGAAAATGCAGAATGCAGCCAAGAAGTAAGATCTCCAAGGGTAATGATCTCCACTCGCGTGCCATTCAATTGTGCGATCTGGTAGAAAAGCTGTCGGGACAGCTTTTCGGCCTCCAATGTCCAGTCTCCTGCAAGGTAATCTGAAATGATCTTACTTTGATTAATGGAAGTAGTAAAATCATAACTTAGGGGGGTAACACACACATGTTGATAATGAGAAATACAACTTGTTTGAATGAGTTTAAACAATTCTTCCATTTGTTCCTGTAACAGATCCATTCTCTGGCTAGCCAGACGAATGCCAGACAGAAAATGTGCATTTATCCTTTCTTGGGTCACTAAGGCAGTGGCGGTTTTTTCCACTATCTGATTAATGGTCTCAGCAGCTTGTACTTGGTTGGCCATAGCGACAGCTGCAGTAGAAGCTGCTGCTGCTGAAATAGTGATGGCTGCTATAATGGCTGCAGTAATTCCAAAATCACGTTTTTGCCTGATAAGATTCATAATCGGAAAATTATCAGGGTCTGCCTCTACCGGAATGGGCACAAAGGTAGGCAGACGAACCAAAAGGGCTAACCTGGATGTGCCGTCCCAACATTCAGCCAACTGACACTCAGGTGAGGTACAATCTAAAATAGTGGAGTTCAGAGTATCAGCTGTGAGAAAGAAGAAGGGTGCTCTGACGCATACCTCAGCTACAGTGCCAGTATCATTATTTAAAATATTATTATATGAAATGCTTTCTAATTTTGGTTGGTGATGTCTGCCCTTTATTTTGCGTGTGGCAGAAACATTCCACAATTCATGATTATAGCCTAAAATTCCTGAAAATGCCGATACATCCGTAGAGGCACCAGCATCATTAGAGAGTATCCATTGATACCAAGGCCAGCCCGCATATCCTCCCGTACTGTTATTAGCCATCTTATATCTGTTTAGTGGTGGGGATAGCTGGAAGCCTTGGGAAACTTGTTTCTCAGGAAACTCCTTTGCTTGACAGGATGTAAAAGATGGGGGAAAACTATCATCTGGGTAACACCAGGGAGAAGCTCGAAAAGTAGTGGAGTTAGTGGTAGTAAGATTATTTCTAAGGAGGATTGTCACTGTGCTTCGAATCAGCAAGGTAGTGACCTTTACATCTGACTTATTGGACTTACCATGACCCTCAGTGGCTCCCCTAGCGACCTGACTAAGAGCATCGGTAAGAAGGTGTGGGGAGACTTGAGAATATTCCATGGGGTCTAGCCAGGCACTGAGGTTAACTTTACTAACCCAGATGCATGGTGTAATTGGATCTTTAGAAAAACAGAGGGTGCCACTAAGATTAAATTTGGAAAAATTAAATGGCTTGGGTGGCTCTCCCAAAGGGGTAGCACAAGGCATTTCTCCTGTGCAAGATGTGGAGAGAAAAACTGGGAGAGTTGTAGAATTGGCATGCACTGGCATAGGCATGGGCCATGTTCTTGTTACAGCCCAGAATTTCATGCCTGAGCTATAGACCAGGAAAGGGAGGAGAAGAAGGAGATGGGTCACCGGGTTCTCGGCTTGTAATGGCTTTGTCTTCATCGCGGATGTTCCGAGTCAGCCTTTCCGGAATCCACACGGGGTCGGTTTGGTCCTGCGGAAAAACACAGACAGCTCCCCTGGATCTTGATATTACAGGATCCGGGCCTCTCCATTTATTTGTTAGGATATCTTTCCATTTTACTGATTGATGACCAGTAAGGGTGGTATTCCCATGCCGTTCGGCAGCAGATTGATCTGCATGATCCAGTGTTAAAAAATTTAGAGTAAATAGAGCTAGAGATAACTGATTCTTGGGGGAGTGCCCTGAACTTATTCCCCCTTTTTGTTTTTGTAACAATTCTTTTAATGTCCGATTTGCACGTTCTACAATGCCTTGCCCTTGAGGGTTGTATGGTAACCCAGTGATGTGCTTGACTTGCATGTTGTCACAGAATGATTGAAAACCTTTAGAGGTATAGGCAGGGCCATTGTCTGTTTTTAATTCTTTGGGCTTGCCCCAAGCTGCCCAAGCTTCTAGGCAATGAGTAACAGCATGAGCCGTTTTTTCTCCGGTAAAAAGGGATGCAAAAATTATCCCTGAGCAGGTATCAACGGATAC
Organism: Acomys percivali; assembly: GCA_907169655.1. NCBI lineage: Eukaryota > Metazoa > Chordata > Mammalia > Rodentia > Muridae > Acomys > Acomys percivali. The sequence goes on from OU015748.1 coordinate 113,822,307, forward strand.
ATGCACATATTTGAGTTTCCCAAATTGCGGGACATGTGTCACGTCCATTTGCCATAGGTCACCAGGACGTAACCCACGGGGATTAATCCCAGTGTGAGGAGGGTGATGAAAAGGCACACAAGCTGTACAATTGGTGACTATATCCCTTGCTGTGGCTCGGGAGATGTGGAATCTTTTTCTTAGAGTTGCTGTGGGTACATGGTATAAGGAGTGAAACTCTTTGGCTGCTTTAACATTGTCTAGTACTGCAAAAGCTATCGGTCTGGTAGCAGCGTCCACCAGGCGGTTGCCCTCGGCCATAGGACCAGGCAGCATCGAATGTGCTCTAATATGTTGTATGAAAAATGGGTGGCGCCGGGACCATATAATTTTTTGAAGATCTCTTAAAAGGTGCGCCACTGGACTTTGGGGACAGATGTTTCCTGCTACTTCTAGTAGTCGTACTGCATTAACTACATAGTGGGAGTCAGAAATCAAGTTGAATGGTTCAGCGAATCGTTGAAAGACTGCATAAACCATTTGGCATTCCACCAATTGTGGTGTATCAGGAGTGAATTGAAGTGTAACTGGTTCTTGTCCTGACACCATATAGGCTCCCAACCCTGTTCTAGATCCATCTGTAAAGATGTCAATAGCATTTGGAATAGGCTTATTAGCCATCATTCGGGGGAAAAGGATCGGATGAGTAGACACAAAATGTAACAATGGGTCTTTAGGGAGATGGTTGTCAATTTTACCAGGGAAAATTGTTCTCAAAATTGCCCAATCATCAACGGTGGCTAACAACACTTGTAATTGCTGAGCATTGTAAGGAGTAATAATGACGTCAGGGTATACTCCAAAATGTGTAAGACAGGATTTAATGCTTTGTAGAGCTAATACAGCAACGCTAGTTGGATAATGTTCCACAGTCTTGCCAGGAGAGGAGTGGTCATGTATCCAAAGCAGAATGCCCTTTTGCCATAGCGCTGCAGTAGGAATGCAGGGAGTGGCTAGGATGCACAAGGAAATAGGCTTACCAGGGGTAACACGGGTGAGTTGGGCTCTTTCTATAGCTTGTTCCACCTTAAGGAGGGCCTCCCTAGCTTGGGGTGTCAATGCCCTGGGTGAGGAAATATGGGCATCTCCTTCTAAAATTTGAAATAGGGGTTTTAGATCAGAGGTAGGTAACTTAAGGTAGGGCCGAATCCAATTAATATCTCCTAAAAGCTTCTGGAAGTCATTTAAGGTTTTTAGATTATCCTTACGAATTTGTAATTTCTGGGGTGCGACGTGGCTTTTGGAGACGATGGCTCCCAAAAATGAGCCAACGTCTCCTTTTTGCACCTTTTCATTTGCAATGAGTAATCCCTTATCTTTCAAGTTTTTCACCGTTTGGAGATAGGCCGAGTCTAACATCTGATTGTTGGGTGCAGCTAGAAGTACGTCATCCATATAGTGGCATATGCGTATTTTAGGATAGGTTTTTCTAACGGGTGCGAGTGCCTCGGCTACAAATATTTGACACATAGTGGGGCTGTTGGCCATGCCCTGTGGAAGCACTCGCCATTGGAATCTACAGTCAGGTTGCTCATGATTGATACTTGGTAGGGTAAATGCAAACCGTTGGCAGTCCTGGCTTGCCAAGGGAATGGAGAAAAAACAGTCTTTAATATCAATAATAAAAATTGGCCATCCTTTAGGTAGGCTAGACAGTAATGGGAGCCCCTTTTGAATAGGCCCCATGACTTGCATTTGCTCATTTACTGCTCTCAAATCATGTAATAATCTCCACTTTCCAGATTTCTTTTTAATAATGAATATTGGAGTATTCCAGGGTGATTGGGATGGCTCTAAGTGACCTGCTTGCAGTTGTTCTGTAACTAGCTCATGGGCTGCTAGAAGTTTCTCAGAGGAGAGGGGCCACTGAGGAACCCATACTGGTTCCTCTGTTCTCCAGGGTATGGGGATTGTACTCTCAGCGGCCCCTAGGAAAAACCCAGACCCTTAGTAGAGGAATGGTTTTTAGCTTGTATTGGATTTGATATACCTTGTAAATTTTTTCCCAATCCTAGACCTGGGACATAGCCCATGTCCTCCATTTGTTTAAGGCATTGTGGGGAATAGATTCCTGAGAGTTCATTCGTAAGGGTCAGACCTAGCTGTCCCAAGACATCTCGACCCCACAAGGTGATTGGTAATTGCATAACATAGGGAGAGAATCGCCCTTTTTTTCCTTCTGGGTCTCTCCAAGTTAATTCTTTAGCACTGATCTCAGGAGCACTAGCATATCCAAGACCTTGTAGTGTCTGGGATGAAACTTTAGTAGGCCAATTTTTGGGCCAGTCCTTAGAGGCTATGATACTGCGATCAGCTCCGGTGTCGAGCAGACCATTAATATCCCTTCCCTCAATTGTTAAACGGCATATAGGTCTTTGGTCCATAGCTAGGGTTAGATAACCAAAGTCTGTCCCTGTAGAGCCAAGGCCGTTATCCCCTCTTTTATAGTTTGTTGATGGGAACTTATTGTGCATGCTGGGTAGTATTAATAGTTGTGCTATCCTATCTCCTGGTGATATGGCCGTAATACCACGGGGGGATGAACATAAAGCTCTAATTGTGCCAGTATAGTTTTCATCAATAACACCTGGAGTGACAATAAGACCCTTAAGGGCCGATGACGATCTCCCTAAGAGTAGTCCTACTGAGTCTTTGGGTAGAGGGCCTTTAAGGTCAGTGTCTAATGGCTGGACCCCCATTGCGGGTGTCAGTATGCATCTGGTGCTGGCACGGACGTCCAGTCCGGCTGAACCCGGAGTGGCTTGCCTTGGGGATTCGGCGGACGTAGGGAGGGTGCCTGAATGGCCCCATATATTTGTGGGCCCTGGGGTCGGGGGCCCCTGTTCCCGTTTTTTGGCTCTGTCCGTTGTAACGGCATGCCGTTGATGTCTCGGATGGACCTGCATTCATTGGCCCAATGTTTTCCCTTTTTGCATTTGGGGCAAACCCCAGGGAGGTTGCTTTGACTATTTGCCTGGGGCCGGGCAGTGAATGATGGTTTTTGATTGCCCGAGCGGCAATCTCTTTTAATGTGACCTGGTTTGCCGCATTTAAAACATGCATTATTGGGTCGCCCCTGACGGTTAGTGGCAGCCAGGACAGCAGCAGCTAGTCCCGTATTAGTCAAAGGGCCGCCAATCTCCCGACATGCTTTCATCCATGCTTGCAATCCTTTACCTTTCCAGGGGGTAATGGCCCTACGGCAGTCTTGGGTACATTGTTCATACACTAATTGTTCTATAAGGGGCATGGCTGTTTCATGATCCCCAAATATTTTCCCTGCCGCATCCATCATGCGAGCTACAAAGTCTGAGAATGGCTCATTGGATCCTTGTATGATTTTGGTCAAGTTACCGGTAACCTCTCCCTTGTTCGGCAAGGCCTTCCAAGCCTTGATAGCCATCACATTGATATGATTATATACTTCTGTTGGGTAGGCTGTCTGGTTGGCCGCCCACTGCCCTTGGCCAAGGTACATGTCCATATTCCACACTGGCTGCCCTGCAGTAGCATTGGCTCTTGTCTGCGCTTGTGCGGCATCTGTATATATTGACTTCCAGTCTAAATATTGCCCCATAGTTAGACAAGCCTTAGTCACACTCATCCAGTCAGAAGGCGTCATTGCGTGATAGGCAAATCTTTCTAACAAGGCTTGAGTGAACGCTGCGCTCACTCCATAAGTACGTACTGCCTCTGCCAGGTCTTTTATTTGCTTATACCCTATTGGTTCGTGATATCTCGCTTGTGTATTGGGATCCTCAAATACTGGGAAAGCGGCAGCTACTTTCTTCCAGGTCTTAGGCTCGACAAAACTTACTTGAGCCTGTTTCTTTGGACCCGCAAACTGAGGATTATAAGGAAGGGGCGGTGCCGAAGCAGTCACCCCACGAGGCCCGTATCTCTCTCGTTCATATTGGGCAGCGGCCTCCTCTAAATCCTGTTCTTCCTCAGAACTTAGTTCTTCTCCCTGACTTGCCTTCTCGGACTCTGAGTCACTAGAGCTCTTAGTGAACTCATCGAGTACCGGGTACAATTTCTTTTTTTCTTCCTCCTCCTCTGTTCCTTTTTGTTTCCTTTTCTCTTTAGGCCTTTTCCCTTTTTCTTTTTCCTTTTCCCTCCTTTTTATGTTTTCCTCCCCTTTCTTTTGAATACCTTCTGATTCTGACAGGCTGTCCTGATGATTAGCTAGCATTCTTTGGCCATTCTTAACGGCTTCTTCGCAGCGTTTATCTTCTAAACATGCACGAACCAGGCGCCAAAGCGGCTTTGTCCCAGGCCGAAGTTTCCGATCTCCTGACACTCTATCTATGTCCCTTCCTAGTTTGTCCCAACTGGAGAGGTTTAAAGATCCAGTGGGCTCAAACCATGGTGCTACCTGGTCGACTTCCTGCAAGAATCCTAAGATGGTCTGTTCTGAAACTTTCAGTTTACGCTGCCTGAGGAGCTCTTGCAAAGGCTTGAGAAGGTGGGTGGAGTGCTGGTTCCCCATTTGCGCTTTTTATTTACAAGCGGCTGACAAAAGGGAAACAACCAGCCAAGTTATCTACCTTGGACTTATGGTTTTACTCTAACAAGTACACTCCTCTCTCCTACGGTGGCACCTCAAGCAAAAGCAACACAGCCTACAGCAAAAACAGCCCTGCAGCCAGAAGGGGGTCAATGCCAAATGGGCTTGCCCTTGAAGGGAGACTTACCGGTACCGCCGCTCCGTGTGTCGAGTTCTGAATCCTCTCGGGGTTTCTTGTCTCCGAGGGTCTTCGCAGGTGTTTCAGTGGTCCGAGCGCTGTTCTTGTTTTCCCGGGTTTCGGCACCACTCGTCGCGACCTCCCCGCCAGCAGGAAAGACGCCGACACCAGGATCCTTCTCGATCACACTTTATTGGGAGCGTCCTTTGAAGCTGAAGCGAAAGACCCCAGCCCTCGGAGCGCGCTGCTTATATGCAGGCCCTAGCGTGGCGTGTCTCTGACTGATTGGCGAACGGGCCCATTCCTCATTAGCATTCCCCCGTGCGGGAGGGGGAATTGAGCCTCCGGCCAATGCCTCATTAGCATATCCCCGTAGGGGAGAGGAAAGAGAAACATTGTTGTCGAGCCCTTAACCGCGCATGCGCAGGAGCTGAAGTAGGATCGGCACCACCTCTGGGTGTGATCCGCGCCTAACAGGAAATTATTGCTGCTACAGATAATTTTGCCTAATGACATTAAGGGTATGATAAAATTATAGTGTAAGAAATGTAATTATTACATTAAGAGGTAAGATAAAGAGGCTTACAGAGCACTGGAAATGAAAACCTGGGCAAAATATTGAATGCGATAACATGGAATGAGTCATTACATGCTTATTTCTTGTGTTCTCTTTTGAAAAAACAACATACAAATATTTACCCGCATTAAAGCAAGAGCTACGTATTTAGGCTAGTTGGCTATTCCCTAGGCTGTGGCTAGAGAGCCTTAGTTGTATAAGCTACAGTACTCTCAAATGCCAACTGAAGTCACTGTTGCTCTGGAAGGTTCTATATCCTTTGTGGGATGTCAGGGAATCAGTGCTGGGACCTGCCTGTCTCCTACCTGTAACTTCACTAACTTCAGATAACGTCTGAATGTGAAAAGGGAGGAATTTTCCAGAAGGCACAGAAATGAAGACTCTTCCGTGTTTACTGCTGTCATTGGCAGCATGAACCTAGGAGATCAGGGCCTAAAATTGAGGCCAACTAAAGTCTCATGCAATAGGCAACTATATTCAGAGCATCAGACAATTTATGCTCCGAGAGCTAAGAAGAAGCACATGAGTAACGTGTACAATCACAAGGACAAGCCTGCATGTGACAAAAACACGTTTTTCCACAGAGTAATGTGAATAACAGCTGCAAAAACACTCCTGTCTCCTACCCCTGGGAGGGGCTGAAAGCACAGTCCAAGGACAATTTTGTGATTTTGAAGAAACTGAGGTCACGAGACTCCTGTCTTGTTTTCTTGTAGTTTTCTCACAAACACTCAGAATTCCCTTCTCATGACCACGTTTTGACACTCTCTAGCATGTGCAGCTAAATAAGCCAAAGCTAAAATGTAAAAGGTACATATCTTAGCATGACCAAAGACTCTGTAATGATGAGAGGGAAGAAGGTGAGAGCTCTGGAGCAGAAGATGAGGCTCAGCCTTAGAAACAGTAGCTGTGCCATTGACATGGCATCCTGAAGGCAACAGATCCCAAAGCAAATTGACAGGCTCCAATGGGAGTTTTAGGAAGATTGTCTTTATAATGAGAGAATTAATAAAATAATTACTATAACTCATAAGTTATCCTTACAAATAATTGGAAAAGACTGATTTTAAGAGATGCAAGTTGGATTTGACTGCTTATCATAACAGAAATAAGTTGAAGTGGCACTGAGGAGCCCATAGGAATGTGGAGAGGTCCCAGAGCAGGTGTGGCCAAACTGCTGCAAATTGTACTTTTGCTGAAAACTGGCAGATGAGAAACTGCCAGAGCTGAGGGTACTTGTTACATATTATACAAAGCCAGCTTCCATTAGTAGGCTTTTCTTCCAGAGACTTAACCTACATTTATTCAAAGGACATGGCTGAAGAGTGGAACTGTAGCTCAGTGGTGGAGTGTTTTCATGGGTGATGCTCCTACGTTTCATCTCCAGCATGTGAGGCATAACCTGCATTCCAGAACTGCAGGGGTGAGGCTGGACATCAGCATGTTGAGCAGGGGTGAGGCTGGACATCAGCATGTTGAGTTGGGGTGAGGCTGGACATCAGTATGTTGAGCAGGGGTGAGGCTGGAATCAGCATGTTGAGTTGGGGTGAGGCTGGACATCAGTATGTTGAGCAGGGTTGGGGCTGGACATAAGTATGTTGAGCAGGGGTGGGGCTGGACATCAGTATGTTGAGCAGGAGAGGGGCTGGACAACAGTATGTTGAGCAGGGGTGGGGCTGGACATCAGTATGTTGAGCAGAAGGCCTACCTAGGCTCCCTAGCAAGATTTGTTCTCGACTAACAAAAACTAGTTCAGCCATATTTAAGCTTCAGTTTCAAGCAGTTGAAACTTTTACAGAGCACCATCCTCCTCGAAATAAAACCTTAAGGATACTGTTATAACTGCAGAATAAATAAAGTATTAATTTTGAATATATTGGGAAAACAGTATAGTCGGGGTAAGAATTAGAAAAAAAATGATGGCTATCAAAAACCTTTGAAGAAAAGGCAAAATGTATTTCTTTAGGCTGCACACTTTTGCTGTCAAGCAATAGGAAGGACAGCATTGAGGTAAAATAAACAATTCCTCTGCAATGTTTCTATTCTTGATGAATGGAGAACATTCCCCCAGGGCTTAAAAGCCTGACTACAGGACAGGCAACTGAACTGCCAGGATGAGATTTTTGCCAACAGCCCAGGCCCTCAGAATTACCACTAGACAGCTTGGAGTGATGTCTATCAGGATGAGCAGAAAAAAAGGACAGGATCTGAGGCACTGACGCGACGGTGAAAAGAGGATCACAGGCTATGCCGGGCTGAAGTCTGCAGTGAAGAGCTACTGCGACTATTAATAGAAACTCTGGCCTTTTACTCTTTCGAGAGATGAAATGGTTAGTGGTGGCGAGGAGCGCTGGCTCTTGTAAATTACAAGGGATTAGTTTTGTTTCGGTTTTTTGTTTGTTTGCTTGTTTTTAACTACTGAGCCGTCAGTATTCATTATATATTTGTAACGTTAAATCCCTAGAAGATGTATGGCTTATTGTATCTCTCTTATTCTGCAGGAGCCTCTGCTCTTTATCTTTTTTTCACTGTACAGGGGCTTGCTCATTGGATAAAGTCCATTTGTCTGTTTGCCTCTGACCATCCCAAAGACAGGCAACAAAAAATGTCCCCATAATTTCCCTTTCCTAGTGGTTTTACATCTCTGTACCTAAAAGGTCTTTAGTTCAACTGAGTGAGTGATTTTTGTACACGGTATAAGAAGAGATGAGGCCTTAATTTCAGTACTCGGCATGTGATTCTTCTTTGAAGTCTGTATTTGATGCCTTTGGGCTTTTTGTTCAAGGTTGGTGTTGGCAGCTTAGAATTGAGTTTTTCCTATGATGCTTTTATACAGCCCAGCTTGTCCCCAACCTTCCTATGTGCTGGAAATAATATTGAACTCCTCTTCATCCTCCAGCCTCCACCTCCGAGTATCAAAACATACTATGGGAATGCAGACAGCAATTTCTTTAAACTGATAACCTGCTTTTATGTGTTGTTTAAATGTAGAAACAGACATGTTTTCGTCTAGTTTGTTCAGTCTCTTCCATCCATGTTTCATGATTTCTAATGTGTAGATCTTTACCTCCGAGTCATGCGTTTTCTCATTGTGCTATTTTTGTAGCTATGGTAAATGGCTTTGTGGTCTTGCTTTTTTTTCTTTTTCTTTTTTAATGAATTTTGCCAGCATGCAGAAAGACAACTTACTTTCAGATGCTGGTCTTATATCTTGCAACCAGCTTGTCTATTCGTTTGAATATTGGTGACAGGTTTAGGATTTCCATGCACACAAAATCATGTCATCTTGAAATTCAGAACCTTTAGTTTCTTCACCGTTAAGCTATCTGCCTGGTTATTTCGAGGATGGGAGTCAGACAGAAGCCTCAAGGCAAAACGAACTTTGTCTAAATGTCAGCTAGCCGAGGGAACCAGCAAGGTGATCCTGCTCTGTATGAATGTTTGTATGGGTAGGAGCAGTTTGCTTTCTATAAAAAGTTTATACCATTTCCTGTTTTAACATTCCAGAAACAGTATTACCAACTTCATACTTTTACAGTGTCATCAGTAAAGTGTGAGCTTTTGCTTAATTTATAACTTCCTACCATTGCAGAGACTACACCTTTTTCAGGCACCCCACTGGGTATGCTGTTCATCTCACGGTTACATGCCTTGTTCTTGTTGGTTTGAATTTGATTTTTGCCTGTCTTTTCTGTTCTCTCCTTATCATATACTATATTTTAACTTAATATTTAGTTTAACACACCTTTTAGGCCAGTGGTCATCAACTTGTGGGTCCTGACTCCTTTCATGGGGTGCTCACACAACCCTTTCACAGGGGTTACATATCAGATATTCTGCATATCAGATAGTTACATTACAATTCATGAAGTTGCAAAATTACAGTTAGAAAGTAGCAACAAAAGTAATTTTACCTTTTGGGAGTCACCACAACATGAGGAACTGTATTAAGGAGTTGCTGCATTAGGAAGGCTGAGAACCACTAGAATGCAGGTGGTAGGCTGTGGTCAGAGAGAAAAGTAAAAGGGCCGACAGAATGGGAGTAATAAATACGTGGGATTGATGAGAGTTTTTATATCTTAATTGTGATAAAGGCAACATGAGTCAAAACTCATCCAACTACACAAAGAACTATTGAAATAGGCAGAAAGTGAATATATCTGAACGCAATGAAATAAGTGCCTGATCCAAACCAGCACGACTTACCTTTCTTTTCTTTTCAGCTGGTAAAACCCAAGCCCCCCCCCCACCCCCGCCCGACTGCAGGAATCATCCATTCTTCGGACCCCATCCGGTAGTCTGCATAGT
>OU015748.1:113832927-113849203 GCA_907169655.1 Acomys percivali
GAGAGAGAGAGAGAGAGAGAGAGAGAGAGAGAGAGAGAGAAAGAGAGACTGGGCCTTGCTTGAGCATCTGAAACCTAAAAGGCCACTGCCAGTGATACACTTCCTCCAATCAGGCCACACCTCTTAATCATACAACTCCCTATAGACCTATGAGGGCCATTTTCATTCAAACCAGGGAAATGCACAGAAGAAGGCTTATGGGTCCAGAAAGTTTGAGTCCATAGTGGCAGGGACAGATGGCATAGTACAGCAAAGGCATGGAGGCTGGAATGTGAGGCTCTGAACTCACATCCTCAAATGTAAGCACGAAGAAGGGAGCTCAACCCACAGTCATATTTTTTTCTCCATCAAGGTTGCACCAACTAATCTTCCCCAAACATCTGGGGACTAAGCATTCAAATACCTACGATTACGGGAGATTCTTTCATTCAAACCTTACTGCAGTTAAGCATGCTTGAGCTGGGTAAGGACTTCGATCTCAGAACTGAAAGATAGGTACCAAAGAGGACAAAATATAGGTGTTTCCATTTGGCTAAAGACCCATTTTCCATAGGTAACTAAGGAGGGCAGCCAGTTGTAGCTGTGTTACATATATTGTATATACACATACAAAGATGTGCATGTATATGTATATAGCGTTGCCTTTTCATTTGAGACAAGAATTTGAAGGGAGCTATGTGCAACTTCCCACATTCATAAGGTCTCTCAAAATCTCACCGGTTTTACTTATATAGCCTGAAGTCAATGAAAAGAAATCAAAGCTGTGAAAACGCACAATCACTTCATGAAAGGCCTAGGCATGGGCAGAAGTGGGGCTGTGGCCTCTAGTTCAGCCATGCCACCAGAGCCAGACAGGCTGTGCATGTGGGCGGGGCTGAGTAGGACCTTCTGTCTGTCACATCTGTGATTCAGTGAGGTGACATTTGCTCGTCTCTCATTAGGAAGTTGAAAGGAAGCAAACTTCAGACAAGAGCTCACATGCATATCAATGGTTATAGGATGAAAGTTCTTTAGAAGAAGAAGAAAAAATGGTTTATCTAACCTGTGTTCTGTGACTTTTTCTTCCCCGTATGGTAGTCTTACATAATTTACCAAGTTTGATAACATTCTAGATGCAAGAGAAAACGTAGCTATCCTCAGTAACCAATACCCTCCTCGTGTCTAAAATGTTTAGGCTAATCGACTTCACCTTCGTCAGTGCTGACATCACCAGAGATATTCTATTTCCAACGTTTGTTATGCTAATTAGCAATGTACCGATTTCATCACTATGAGTCCCAGGGTCTAAAAGCTGATTCACACACTATGTGACCAGAAATAATGATAGGTGACATAATGGCCTGTATACTTTGATAACAACTTCTTCTGAAATAGAGCTTGTCTGATAAAAGGGCAAGTGACAACTCTTGGGATAAGAAGCTTTGATTATAGCAATCGACAGCATAAGGCGCAGCTAGCTTGACACTAATAACACATACAAAAATCACAGCTTCCTCACAGCACAGGCTGTGAACAGCAACAGGCATGGAAGACACGCATGTTCAGAGCAGCATTACTTAAGAATGCCTAAAATTAGCTCAATAATAAGAAAATAAACACATTATGCTAGTAAAATACTGCAAAGCAACACACACACACACACACACACACACACAGAGATTCATAGTATGTACCTAACATAGCTATATATTAGACAAATTTATAACCATATTGCTTATCTATATACTTTTACATATTAGTAGATATCTATTGTTCTATATTTTAATCTTTTAAAAAAGGAGAGGACCTTGAGTGTCATAATTTACCACTCTGTGCCACACGGGAAATGGAGGGAGCATTTACAGAAGCATGTGGCTACATTGGCTTTTATGGTAGTCCTAGGGGTCTGGACTCACATGGCTAGCTCTCCCATACATGCCGAGCTACCTCCTAAGTTTTAATTTGATCTTTGAGCTCTGGATATTTGCCAATGTCACATTCTGGCTATAATACAGTTTTTACTTCCACACATATATTTTAAGATCAGGAATAGGCTCTCTGGACTATGAGTTCTTTCCCATCTTTTTTGCTTTAGCATTTCAAGTTGTTGTACTGCACAAAAAAGTAAATAAATGCTTATTTGGGCCTTACAAAGAGTCACAAATGGTTAAATTAGAAGAGCAGGGGGATATTTCCCAACAATCAGTGCCAACACTACTTAGCAATTGTTGTTTTTTGTTGATCTTTTTGAGATGATGGCACATGCCATTTCATGTATCCAAAGAATCTCTTTTAGCATCTTTAAATTGGGGCACAGTCAGCACAGGTCTTCTTTCTCCAGCACAAAACTGTAAACTCAATATACAAGCCAAATACTGAAGTGTGTTTAAGTGCCTATTCCTGGGAAGTATCTTTCAGAATGGGAAACCAGATTTAAGGGGGGGGGGGAAATGAGGGCAAAAACACTTCCTCAATCATGTAGAAAAATTGGCGTCATACCAAGACTGCAAACCCGCTGGAAGGGCCCATAAGGAATGCTTCTAAGTCATACATCCCTTTCTCTGTGCACCCAAAAATTACAAACTTGTTAAAGAGACTCAGAATCCGCACCTATGAAAACCCAGAAGCTTCAGGGTAACTCTTTGTTTTAGTATTACCTTCATTACATCCCAGAGTGGGAGAAATTCAGTTTTCATCAATGAGTAAATAAGCAAATAAAATGTGCTATGTTGTAGGATATTTGATCCCATTGCGAACCCTGAGATTGTGAACTGTAAAAAACCTAATTCTTTTTTTTTGTTATTTATTTATTTATTTTATTTTTAATTAATTTATTCTTGTTACATCTCTATGGTTATCCCATCCCTTGTATCCTCCCATTCTTCCCTCCCTCCCATTTTCCCCTTATTCCCCTCCCCTATGACTGTTCCTCAGAGGGATTACCTCCCCCTGTATATGCTCATATGGTATCAAGTCTCTTCTCAGTGACCTGCTGTCCTTCCTCTGAGTGCCACTAGGTCTCCCCCACCAGGGGACATAGTCAAATGTGAGGCACCAGAGTACTTGAGAAAGTCAAATCCCTCTCTCCACTCAAGTGTGGAGACTGTCCTGTCCATGGGCTAGATCAGGGTAGGGGTTTAAATTTTACCGCCTGTATTGTCCTTGGCTAGGGCCTTAGTTTGAGCGGGACCCCTTGGCCCAAATCTGCCTATCATAATGTTCTACTTGTAGGTTTCTAGGACCCACTGGATCCTTCTACATTGCTATTCTCCCATTGTTCTCTCATCTAGAGTCCCAATAGGATGTCCTCCCCTCGGTCCCAGTTTCCTGGTAAGGGAAGGCTTTCATGAGACATGCCCATTGGGCTAGTATGCAGATATAAGTGAGTATATACCAACCTAATTCTTGTTTGGCCTGGTTCAGCCCTAGCACATATCTTTACTGCAAGAACTTTCTGTTTATTGTAAACAGGTGATTAAGATGTGGCTCAGCCCTAGCACACACCTTTAATCCAAGAGTTTTCTGTTCACAGGATTTAATAAGGTTAACATTAGGTCAAGAGGCTGGGCAAGAAACCAGGTGACAGGGATTAAGTAGAAAGGAGGGACTTTGAGTTGGAGGGTATTTAAGAGAGCTTGGAGAAGGAACTTTTTGGCCTTTTCCTCCTAGGCTGTCAGTCAATGAGCTTTTTGGTCTTTCTCTTCTGAGAAGCAAGCTGAGCAGGAAGGTCAGCTGAATGCTTTCTCTGCCTCTCTGAGCTAGCAGGTTTTCACCGCAGCATCTGGCTTCCAGGTATTTAATAGTAAAATCGAACATTTGGGATTTTCACTTGTTAATAACATTTTGGTGCCGACGATGGGGTGTCAAAATATTGTTGTAATGAAAGAAAATCCCAGTTCACTTTATTTTACCAAAGAAGACTCAGGAGCCAGATTCTGGGGTGAAAACCTGCTGGCTCAGAGAGGCAGAGAAAGCACCCAGTTGACCTTCCTACTCAGATCACACGCCAGATGGAAAAAGGCAAAAAAACCCAAAAAAACAAAAAACAAAACAAAACAAAACAAAAAAACAAAAAACAAAACAAAACAAAACAAAAACCCAGAAAGCATGGTAGCTTAGCTGACAGCCCAGGAAGAGAAGGCCCTTTGGCTTTTAGGTTTGGGCTGTTTTCCTCCTGCACATCCAGGTGAGCTAGCAGGGCCTTTTCCTTTTTTTCATTATAACAATAGTGATCCATCTATGTGATAGGGTTCTATTTGCCAGCATCAAGTTGCTACACACACACACAAAAAGGAATGTTTGCATGAAGATTGAGAACAAAACATTGTTTTGAAAAATTGCATTCTTCTAGTTACGTATTTGCCTACTGATCGTAACGTACAAAACAGCTTCATATCTACTATTTAATTTAATCTTCATAAAAATTTCATGTGATGAAAGTATTTCTATTTCACAGAGGAAATGGACTTAGAGAAGGCAATCTATCTGGGATAGTGGCACCAAAACCATTTTTAAAGTTTGTTTTTATGCTTTTTTAAAAAATTATTTCACACGTGGGTACTGGGCTTATATCACTGTCACTCTGTCTTCCTCCTTCCTCCTCCCACATTATGACCTCTTTTTTAATTATTATTGTTACATGTATATGCATGTGTATATATGTTCACACCTGTATATCTAACCAATGAGCTTCTTTAGCACATGTTTTTCGTTCCAAGTTATCTCGATTTTGATGGAGAGCCATTATTGAACGGTTCTAATGTTTCTCCCTCGCGTAGGAGTTTGAAGTAAACACTTCTGGTTGGTTCAGACAGCCAGAACTCTTTCTTCTTGTGTTCTCACCACTCCCTGGGACTTTGTCACTCTCTCATTGTCTGGCAAGAGGGAAAAGAGACCACTAAGGACATTTTAAACTCTTTGCATATAAAGCTACACCTTGTCTCCTCTCATGTCATTGGTTAGAATCCAATCAGTTTGACCACACATGATTGTGAGACCAGCTCGGAGGGGTAAACTAGATGTAAACTAATGGATTTTTGTGACAGTTTAATCTGACACTTAAACTAGCCTCAAAAATGTCTTTTTATATCTTGAAATAACAAGGTCAAAGTCAAATGCATGCATTTAATTATCATGTTCTTATAAAATCAACTATGGATGTATTCTTACTGTAAGTAATTAGAACGAAACCTAAACATGCATTCATTTTGCAACTGTGCTTACTACAAAGACAACACAAGCCAAGGTTTCTTTAGAAATGAATTGGTAAAATGGAATTTTGTGCTTTAAAGTTGATGCTTGGTCAAGTACTCACCAAATCTCCACTTGTCATCTTACAGTTTATCCCTCTTACTTATAAGCTATGCATTTTGAACTGGATATTAAGTATCAGTTGTCTTTGGGCTTTGGAGTTCTTCATATTCAGAAGTATGGGGGGTGTGGCTCAGTCAGTAAACTGCTGGGAATCTGTTTTATCCCTAGGGTACACATAACAAACCAGATACGGTGGCATGCAATTTTAGCCCCCTTTCTGTAGAGGCAGAGACAGCTGGATCCCTCAGCCTTATTGAACAGCCAGTTCAGCCATTCATCAAACCCCGTGATCAATGAGATACTCTGTCTCAGAAAATAAGATGGTGGGACAGATGTCTAATGTCAACCTATGGTTTCCTCATATGCACACAAACATTCACAAACAAATAAACACACACACACACACACACACACACACACACACACACACACACACTGATAACATTAACATAGCCAAGTCTTCAACAATTATTGTGAGGATTAAATGTACCTAGGATATCATCAACTAATACACTACAAACTTATTAAACAATACTTTGAATGTCTTTTGCTATTGTTTGGATAGAAAATGTCCCCTGAAGAAAGCCCATGTGCTAAAGGCTTGGTCTCCAGCTGTGGACACTGTGGAGGGGTGAGGCTTACAAAATAGCTAGCCTCTTCACAGATGTATTTACTAATGATCCCATAGCTGAACTTTCTGTATGCAGATGGGCCCTGGTTGGAGGAAGCAGGCCATTGAACCTGTGTCTTGCAGGGCATATCTTTCTCTTTTTCTCTGTACTTCCTAGCTATCAAGAAGTGAACAAACTGACAGCATCACACCCTTGCTCAGTGATGCTCTTACATCACTGACCTGGAAAGACAGAGCTAGGTGATGGTGGATGACAGTGTCTGAAAGCATGAACCAAATTAAAAAATGTCTTGCTTTAACTTGTATTTCAACTTTAATTTTCAAATCATTTCATCTTCTAGATTAGCTAAGTAACATACATTTTGTATAGTTTTTGTCAATTTAGTTTCTATAGATTCATTTATTATACATTGTCCATTCTTAAATGGTAAGTAGCTTACATGCTAAGTAGCTCATACTTATATGTATTGCTCTCTTTCCATATACATATATTGAATATACACTAGCCATCACAATAATCTCTTCACAAAAACAGTTCTGGTTTTGTATATTTTCTTTTCTAAGTGTATTGTCTCTTATTTTCTTAAGAAATTATGCTATCATTAAAACTAAAAAACTGGTTTTAAATAGTTTATTACCTGGGGGCTGGAGAGATGGCTCAGAGGTTAAGAGCACTAACTACTCTACTGGAGGTCCTCAGTTCAATTCCCAGCAACCACATGCTGGCTCACAACCATCTATAATGTGATCTGATGCCCTCTTCTGGCCTGCAGTTATACACATAGACAGAGCACTGTATACATAATAATAAATAAATACATTTTTGTAAAAGAAAAAAAGTGTATGACCCATCATACGGGTTAAAATAAATGTTATGTTTGCTCTTTACCATGCCTGAAAGTAGAGGAGATAACATAATATTTATTCACACCTATATGCAGTCGGATTAGGTCACAGGAGAAAATTAAGCATGGCTTCAACAGAGAAAATCTAAATTCCACCCTCAACATGTATTGGAATACTCTTAGAGATAATTTGACTGGATATGTTTCACTATGTGGGTTTGAGGTATTCATCCACATCAATATTTATCTATGTTTATGTAAAGTAAAAACATGTTCTCAGAGTAAGCTGAGCAGCATTTGGAAGAGGTTCACATTCCCAGCAAGGGGCCTTGATGCCCCCATCAGTTCATTGTTCACACCGGGAATTAGACACCAGTAATAGAATAAAATTGTTTTCTATTGCTTGATATTTATAGATAGAGACATAGTGTTCCCTTCATAGTTACTTCAATTTATATGCTTATTTAATAAATCTCCTATTTATTAGAGATTCCTAATAAAAAAAGATCTTAAGGAAAGGCTAAATATTAATGAACTAATGCTTGCTGTGTAATGTGTGCCAAGGCTAAGGGTGTACTGTGCATCACAATAGCAGTGACTGTGGCTGAGCATCTGATACTGTCTAACATAAAACACAGCAAGTGGTTGTTAGAGATGTGCAAATGCATGCTTATAGGGGAGAAAAACAGAGGAGGCTTGTATTAATTCATCAGAGTTATAAGTCAAAATATGGACATTTAAGATCTTAGAAATAATACTGTGCAACTACTTGTACAGTAAACAATAGAGAAAATTGGGTTGTGTTGTTTAATCTTTGGTTAAAAGAGAAAGAATCATTCCTTACAACAGTGTGTTAATTGAAACGAGTACAGTCATACTGTAGTGGCATTCATGATGCAAGATGCATAATCCAACTCTAACTGAACACCAGAAATATTCCCAGGACTTTCTACAAAAACAACAGCCTGTACACAATGCAAACACCAAGGTGAAGAAAGATAAAGAAAAATGAAGAAACTGTTTACATTAGAAGAGAAGATATTTGGCAAAGAAATATAATGCATGATCTCAAAAGAGATCCTCTTCTGGAGAGAATAATTGCTACTAAGGATCTAATAGAGACAGTTGAAGCACACTTGAGGATGGATTCTGAATTAAATAGTGGTGTCTTATTAATGTTAAATTTACCAGTTACAACTTTCTGTTAGTTTTAAGTCATTTTTCTTAGGAAAATACATTGGAATATTGACAATGGGGGGATAATATCTCCAATTTATTCTCACCATCTGACAAAAGTAATAAGTAGTATTATATAGACTGACAGAGCAACGGGCACGGTGTGTGAAGCTTATGAGCCTGCAGCTTGTACACTGCTCTCATTTCTTTTCTCTTCATTAGAAACTCTATGGGGTTAAGAAATACCAGGGAAATGCTTTATTCCCATGTGGATACAGTAAGGCCAAAGGAGGCCATGTTAGACCTTTTAAGGGACATGGCAAGCTAGCAAGGCTTAAATGCTACAGCATTCTGTCCTGAAGTCCAAAAAAACAAATTTAAAAAAAGAAAAAAAAAAACCCAATTACTGGTAGTCAAACCAAGCTTGAATAGAAATTATTTTATTCAGTTTGTTTGGTTTTACTTTTTGATTTTTTAACTTTTAAATTTTTATTCGTTTTTTTGAAAATTCTGTACAATTTTTTTTTATAATATTCATCCTCCTCCAACCTCTTTCTCTTCTCTATCCAACCGTCTGTTATTTTTTATTTTGTAGCACTCGGGTCCAATTTGTGCTACCCATATATTTTCAGATGTGTGTCCTTCCTCGGGGGTGCTCTCGACTTACCAGGGGCTAAGCTCTTACAAATAAAACTGAACTTTCCTTTGCCAAAGAGCTACCAGTTGCCGTTAGCTCTTGAGCTACAGGGGGAATATCATGGCATCTCCCATCTCCACACTGTGATTCGGTCAGACTTGAGCTCTTGCAGGTCGTGAACATGTTGTCACAACTCCCGGGTGTTCGTGTGCAGCTGCACTGCTGTGTCTGGGAGACACCACTTCCTTGTAGTCATCCACCATCTCCGGCTCTTTACTGCTCTGAGTGTAAGACCCCTGAGCTTTGAGAGGAGAGGATGCAACACAGATTCCCATTAAGGGCTGGTCATTCCTTAGCCTCTCTTTCTCTGCTTCTTCACCAGCTGTTAGCCTCTGCATTAATCATGTTTCATGAGGTTATCTACTGCAAATAGAAGCTTCTCTGATAAAAAAAAAAAGGGGGTGTGTGATGGATGAATTAATCTATGAGTATAATAGCCATTAGGAGTTGGTTTAATATTGTTTAGCTGAGTAATACTTGTAGGTTCTTCCCTAGGAAGTATGTCTTGTCTTGTCACTGGTTCCTGACCCAGTTATGACATGGATATCAATTTAATCTTTTGGAGCGGGACCTAAATCCATCAGAAAGTGGTTGGTTACTCCCACAATATTTGTGACATTATTACAGCAGTGGGCAGGTCTTGTCAAGCCAGTCATCATTGTAGCTTGCTTAGTTCATAGCTGTGTAAGACTGATGATTAGTTTTATTCTCCAGGATCATGATTAGCACCTTCTCGCAGTATGAAAGCTAGCCAATAGGGATGAAACATCTAGGTCTCTTACCATCAAATTCTGTGATGTAACCAATACTTTTGTCAATAGCCTATAATGTTTGGGGGGGCCCTCTTGGTCAACAACTCCAAAAGAGGGAACCCATTTCTGACACTGAGCATCTTTGTCAGGTTTGGAGTCCAGTAGGGGCGTTGTCATCCCTTTATAGCAAAACTCTTTTTAAACATGTGTGTATATGTACATGTTTTATGGGGTTTCTACAGTCCTAGCTGCCTTTTCACATGACTCTTCTATTCTACTTCGCCATATTCTCCGCCCCAATTTCCACGATTCTCTTTTAAGTCTTTGTACTGTTGAATTCTATCTTCCCTCCCTTGAGGCTCCCTCCCCACCCCTGTCTAGGGCGCTGTACCAATTTTGTGATTTTGATGCATCTTCCAAATGAGCCATACATATCTGAAGAGTCAAAGTTAACGTAAACAAATTAAAGAATTTTTTATATTTATTCTTCTGAGTCTAAGCCAACTCATACAGAATGATGGTTACCAGCTATATTCATTTACTTGAGACTTTCATAATTCTGTTTTTCTTATTCACAAAATAATATTGCATTGTGTAAATACGCCCCGTTTTCCTCATCCATTCATTAGTTAATAGACACCTAGGCTGTTTCCGTTCCCTGATTATTGTGAATAGAGCAGTAATGAACATGGATCAGCAGTTTCTCTATACTGCAGTTATCTGTGCGTTCGGATACAGAGTCCTTTTGGGTATATGTCTAAGAGTGGTTGGAATAGCTGTATAGATGTATTTCTAGCTCTTGGAGGAAGCGCCACACTAAATTTTACAATGGCTGCACCAATTTGCATTCCCATCAGCAATAACTGTTCCCCTTTCCCCATACCCACACTGGAACTTCGCATCCTTATCTTTTTAATTTTAGAAATTGTGACTAGTGAAAGATGCTTTAATCTTTCTCCAGTGTGGCTATGGGAAACGGGAACACTGATCACTGCTGATGGGAGTGCAAATTGGTGCAGCCATTGTAAAATTAAGAAGCACAAAATTACATTTCCCTGATAGCAAAGGATGTTGATTTTTAAGTGTAGGGATGTTTGTTATTGTTGTTCTTTGTTTGTTTATTTGTTTATATTTTTGGATTCCGCTGGATCTTTATTTATAAGTTTCATCAACCAAAACCAATTTAGCATTTTCCAGGGACTGGGAGAGCAGAGACCTTGAAAGGCTCCGCAGCTTTGCTTAGGTGTTGTTTTGTGGGGGCCTTAGCAAGTAGCCATTGCTGTCTTCTCTGATGCCTGTTTAGCTTTTTGTTTATTTGTTTGTTTTACTTTCTTGGCATCCCTGGTAGCCTGCTCCCACTGAGCATGTCTCTCTTCTGATTTCTGATTCCTGTTAGCCATTACAGCAGTAAGAAATGCACCAGTGATGGCCTGATGGAATTTGACTGCATGGCAGGAGTCTTTTCTGTTGATTTTCTTTCATTTGTCCTTTTTTGGGCTTTCTTCCATAGAGGACAGTTCCACTTATCTGCCTGGGGTTCCTTTTGGGAAAGAACGTGGACTAGGATTTTGCATTAAATATTTGGAAAACCTTCCTGTAGGTCCTGGATAAGCACTGTTGGTGTTTCAAGAGCAGCTTGTACCCAGTGAAACTTCACCGCTCCATCTTCATGGCAGGAAGGAAGAAACACTGATGCGGAACAGTTTTTATAAAAACATGTTTATCAGCCATTTTTTAACTTCATCATTTAAGAACTCAGTTCAGTTCCATGCCTCATTTTAAAATTGAATTGTTTGTTTTCTCTATGTTTAGTTTTGGTATATTCTAGGTCCTGGCCCTCTGTTTGAAGTGTAGTTGGTAATTTTTTTTTTTTTTCTATTCCATGGGCTCACTTTCCATTTGAATCATGATGTCTTTTGCAGTGCACAGACTTTTGAGTTTCATAAGGTTCTGTTTATTCTAGTCTTTTGCTTGTCTTATTAGGTGCCCTTTGCTGTGCCGATGGCTTCAAGCGTATCCCTCATTACTCCTTGATTAGACTCAGTGTTGGCCGTTATCTAAGGGCTGACCCTGTTTGCTCCCCATTGCTGTGATAAACACAATGACCAAAAGTAACATGGAAAATAAATAGGGTTTATTTTCTTTTACGCTTCCATGTCACTGCCCGTCATTGAGAAAAGTCAGGAAAGGAACCGAAGTCCGGACCTGGAGGAAGGGGCTGACTCGGAGACCATAGGAGAGCACTGCTCAATACCTTCCTCTCCGAGTTCACATCCCGCTACCTTCCTTAGACTTTGCAGGACCACCTGTGTGTGGCACCGTTTATGGCACCATCTACAGTGGGCTGCACTCTTCCACATCAACTATTAACCAAGAAAATGCCCTGCAGTCTTGCCTACAGGCCAGTCTGATGAAAGCACCCTTTCAATTAAGTCTTCCTTATCCAAGACGATCTTAGTTTGTCGAGCTGATAAAAAAAAAAAAAAAATCAGCAGAGAACTTCCATCCATTTGGAGTTGAGTTTATGCAGGATAAGAGGTAAAGGTTTTTATTCCATTCTTCAGCACGTAGCTATCCAGGATAAGCAAGCACATTTGTTGAAGATGCCTTTTCTCCACTGTGTGTTGTTGGCCTCTATGTCAACTTCATGTGGCTGTAAGAGTGTGGGCTTCTGAGTGGGTCTACAGTTGCACTCCACTGGTGGATGAGTCTGACTTTGTGCCAGTGACATACTGTTGACATTACTTGAGCTCTATAGTATAATTTGAATTCCTCCAGTGGATATTTTATTGTTTAGTAGGTTGGGTGTTTTGTTTAGCTATCCTATATCTTTTAATTTTCATGTGATATTAATTTTTTTTACTTCTGTAAGGAATTTTGCCAGAGATTAGTCTGTAGGTTGCTTTTGGTAGGGTGGCCATTTTCACAAAACATGGATCCTACTGATCCATGAGCATGGAAAAAAATCTTTCCATCTTCTGGAATCTTCTGGAACCTTCTTCAATTTTTCCCCCTGTGCCTTCAAGTTTTCATTGTGTAAGTTTTTCACGTCATCAATTTGAGATGCATATGCATGTTTGTGTGAGTGTGTATGCATAGGTATGTATTTGAGGAAACTATGAATGGTAATGTTTTCCCAGTATCTTTCTCTTTATGTTGGTGTGGCTGTTCAACGTAAAAGTTAAGACAGTTACATTTTTCATATTGGCCTTTTCAAGTAAGGACTAAATTTCTTTGAGGAGAAATGCTATCCCCCTGGAGCTTCACTTTCCATCTTTCTCTGCGCAGCATGCATCTTTGCATTTGTAACAAGGCAGACAGGGACATCAAGACCTTGGCTTTTGCTGTTCCTTAGTTCTTACTGGGCAGCATTACACTGTTTCCTGTGCTACTTACCTCTCTGGGAGCCATTTGGTTTTGGCTTCCTGGGGTGACTATTCTTACAAAGGGCGAGACCTTATATCTTTGAGAAGGTTTAATTTGAGACAGAAAGTAGTAGAAATTCCATTTTGCCTTAAGTCCAATTCACGGCCTGTTACCGGGTCTTCAAGTCAGGGGTAAGGCTGGGATTTTTATCATCATCTGTCTGATTCTTGTATTTCTAAAATTGGTTGCCTGTTGGAGAAAGGAGGTGTGATTAATTATCACTCTCCAACTGGAACTACCACCAGGCAGTGTCTTCAGGGCAGCTGGGAAATCTAGGCAGAGCAGCTTACAGGACAACAAAGAACGGAGCCTTGAGAGGAAGTTCATGGATGAAATGCTCCGCTCAAATGGCATTTTAAAAAAACTTTATTTTATTAATTTATTCATATTACATCTCAATGGTTATCCCCTCCCTTGTATCCTCCCATTCCTCCCTCCCTCCCATTTTTCCCTTACTCCCCTCCCCTATGACTGTGACTGAGGGGGACTTCCTCCCCCTGTATATGCTCATAGGGTATCAAGTCTCTTCTTGGTAGCTTGCTATCCTTCCTCTGAGTGCCACCAGGTCTCCCCATTCAGGGGACGTGGTCAAATATGAGGCACCAGAGTACATGTGAAAGTCAGACCCTACTCTCCACTCAACTGTGGAGAATGGCAAAGTTGAAGGATCCAAAGGATCCTAGAAACCTACAAGAAGAAAATTATGATAGACAGATTTGGGCCAAGGGGTCCCGCTCAAACTATGGCATCAGCCAAAGACAATACAGGCCGTTAACTTCAAACCCCTACCCAGATCTAGCCAATGGACAGGACATTCTCAAATGGCATTTTAATTTCTTATTCAGTATCTTCTTCAACTCTAGCTACATTTCTCTCTCCCTTTGGATTTCAAAAATATCCATGTGAATCTTTAGAATAAGTAAATGGTCTTTGGGGAGTAGACTAGAAGCCAAAAAACATTGTAGATATGGGGTTTCTTTTCCAATCAGATTAAGAAAATCTCTAAATTATATTTTAGTAAATAGTTTTACTACTCAAAGGATTTGTCTCGAATTCTTTAAGGAACCACCAGTAACAGATACCAAAGAATACCATGGCTACAGGCTTCTGTTCAGTGGGATATCCACATGCCTTACACATGGAAACACCAAAGGAAGAGTAAGAAAGAATAGGTGTACTGTCCTTTGTCTTCACTGGTGTCCTCAATCTAAGTGAGGGGGAGGGATGCAATCTAAAGTCATTTGGTGTCAGCGGGGTGGGGGTGGGGGTGGGTGTGGGGATAATGTCAGCCTAGGAACCACAAAGTGGCTGAAAATTAGTTAGGCAATGCCAAGTCATTTATTATAATTTTAGCTATACATAATGTCATCTTGAATAACGCATGGGATCACCTCAGTAGAGTTGAAGGGCATGAAATCACGTGGGCTGGCTATGTTAGTTCTGCCTGTTTTGTCAAGGGTTAGGCTGTAGAGTAACTCCAGCCTCTACTACTCAAAAGTCCCATTCAGAATCATGCATATGCATGCACCAAATGAAGAAGAGAGAAAAATTTTGTAACTGACAAAAATCATTTTGGTGGAGACAGACTAAGCAAGGAGGGAAGTATTAGCATATTGATATTTTTTTAAAAGTGAGTTCAATACTAAGCATGTTTCCTATGACATAATCCCAGTATACTTGGTGCTAAATGGCTATGCAATTGCTTTCTGTTTTGCCACTTTATATTGGTGCTACCCACATGGATGGGCGTTTTGCAGTGCTGTGTACCTGCCCCTGGTTCTCCCTTCTGACTCTGAGCTCTATTTCCAGTTCTTTACTTTTTGTCTTGATTGTGAAATCCTCCTGCATCAGCGTTTAGATGACAGGGTTTGCAGGTCTGTGCACTTACATGTGGGTGTGCACTCGCAAGCGCACATGAGCGCGTGTGCACACACACACACACACACACACACACTTAAAAATAAATCTTTAAAGAAAGAGAAACCATGTGCTTACAAAACCAATGATTCTTATTGTGACAATTAATATGCATGGAAACAATGAAGAACTGGGTTGTATAGTCTGCTTGAAATATTTTTTTAATTTTATACTATTTAATATATATTTATGTGACCAGTCATTATTTTCTACCTTATGGGAAAAGATCTACATTATTAATGCTAAAACTATTTGTGGTAAGTGAAGGAGATGCTTTCATGGTATTTTAAGTTTTCCCCATCCTCAAAGGCTCATTCCTGAGTTGTTGTGTTTATTGTACTAAATGTTTGAAACCAAACACCAGAGGATGAGTATTCATCCAGAATACAGGGAATTATCCACAAATAAATTAACTCTCTCATTAAGGACCCATCAAGCAGAGATGAAAATAATACAATTAAGACTTAATTTCTTTAGTGTTGTTTTGCACTCGTCATTAGACTAGACAATTTCATATGAAAATCAATCATATCTGTCCTCCTGTACAACCTAGAATATCACTCCTTTGGCAGTACACAGCAGGCAGCTATTTAGGAAGGGAGGTAGCGTGGACGTTTGGGGGAAATGTCCCAGTTTCTCTTCACAATGCCTGTTTGATCTGAGCTTGTTTCATTTAGCCACATAAATCACTCTCCTAGAGTCTTGGTTTCTTAGGATTGCTTCACTCCTTTCTCAGTTATTCCCTTAGTCTTTAGGGGCTCATGGTCAGTCTTGAGCTGTGACAGCCGGTAATAGCAGTTGTCCTTTTACCTGTGTTGTAAACACTGCGTATTTGGATCCTCATCCCTGGCCTTTCCTTATGTGCTTCAGTCCTGCCGATACTCCAGTTGCTCCTCTGTATGCAACTTGCTCAGCCAATTCGTTCAACCCACTCACTGCATCACCACTTCCTTGTCTCTTCCCAGCCACATGCCCCACTGGCTACCCGGCAGAGCCATGACTGTGACACACTGTCTGACGTCATCTCATGCCCTTGTCTCTTCCCCCTTCTGCATCTTCCCTGGCATATGGCATGGCCACTGTGACACACCATCATTTGTCTTTTTACCTCATATCCTTGCTTTCTTTTACTCGTGATGACTAAATTCAGCTGTCTACCCACTGTTCAAAAATCGGGCTGAAAAGTCTGAAGTGCAACCACACCCTGAACCTTGTAGGTGTGGAAAGAATAAGCCACAAAGATTGCCCCATAACTGGGTCACCTAAACCATCCAGTTCCAATTTCAATCTTCCCTGGATGCTTCTCTGTAAACCAGAACAGTTCCCTTTCATGGACAGCTGTGAGTCCTATCTGCTTGACAAAGCAAGAGACTACCCACAGCCACCCATCTAATTCTTATTTGCAACTTGTCTTCTTCTCCTCTTCTTCTTCCTCCTCCTCCTTGTCTTTGTTCTCCTTCTCCTCCTCCTCCTCCTCCTCCTCCTCCTCCTCCTCTTCTTCTTCTTCTTCTTCTTCTTCTTCTTCTTCTTCTTCTTCTTC
>OU015748.1:113856923-113884086 GCA_907169655.1 Acomys percivali
ACACACACACACACACACACACACACACACACACACACACACACACACAACAAAAACAAAAAAAACAAAACCTAAAAACCAAGAGCCTTCTGCACTCTGAGTCCTGGTTGCTATTATTAGGGGAATTTCATTTTAACTAATCAACACTTATTTTTTTCTAATATTCCTCAAATTATTTTAGACATCAAGTGCAATGAGTTGATTATGGAGTCAGGAAGTCTGATGTCTCATAATAGAAGGGGAAGTACAAATAGGCGGTGGCTAGAGAGATGGCTCAGAGGTTAAGAGCACTGTCTGCTTTTCCAAGGGTCCTGAGTTCGATTCCCAGCAACCACATTATGGCTCATAACCATCTATAAAGAGATCTGGTGCCCTCTTCTGGTGTGCAGGCACACATGTAGTCAGAACACTAGTAAATAAATAAATGTTTTTTAAAAAGAAAAAAAGAAAACCAAATAGGCAAGTTGTATTTACTAGATTCCAGGATCCTTCAAAAAAAAAAAACTTTAAATTTCAGCATTTGAAGTTTAATGACTTAACTGCAGATTTCCTCAGTTTCCCTCTCACCCTTGAATAATGAATACATCTCAAAAGATAGTCCTCTAAAGCCCAGTGGTTAATTATACCTCCGCATCAAAAGGCTAGCAGAGCATTGCTGCCAAACACATTTTCCAGGACGTGGGGAAAAGAAATAGGGGACACGAATGTTTCAAGGTAGAAAAGAAGAGGATCCCAGAGAAAGAAAAAGAGGGAGAGTGGTAAGGGGAAAGAACGGGAGTCAGGGAGGACAAGGGGGATGGGGACAGGGGAGGAGAAAAGAGTTTGGAGGAGGAGGGGGAGGAGGCAGAGTGGGGGAGGGAGAAAGCATGAGGGAGACAGGAAGATGGGAGAGAAGAGAGAGCATGGGGACAGGAGGCCAGATGCTTTAACATTCATTGCTGGCCTATCCTGTTTGTTGTCAGCTTTCTAATGGCCCAGCAGTGTAAACAGGCCTTTGGGGGGGAAAAAACATTTCTTAATTTCTTCCATCATAATTACATTATGAGTGCTGGTAAGATGTCTCAGGAGGTAAAGCCACTCATGCCAAACATGGCAGTCTGAGTCTGATTCCAGGCCACACCCGGGCAGAGAGAACTGATTCCTCCAAGCTCTCCTTGGAAAAAAAATCTTAGCCATTTTGGCACAGAGACTGTGCGATTGTACATGAAATGTTATTGGGGATTGGAAATTATATAATGGTCCCTGCAAAAGAGAATTATCATTCAAATTAAAAAAATTTTTGCTTGTACTTTTACTATACATTTATTTAAAAAGAAGGAAGAAAAGGAAGAAAGGAAGGAAGGAAGGAAGGAAGGAAGGAAAAAGGAAAGAAGGAAAGAAGGAGAAGCCAAATAAGGCTTTTAGGTAAGTTTTTTTTTCCCCTCTCCCATGATTATTCCTGAGGCCTTGCGCTATGTGATCTAATTAAATGTTACTATTCATAGCACAAACGTTTCCTATGCTAAAATAAAAAATAAGTAATGATAAACTATACTCTTAAAAGGCATGGAAAAAAAAAACTGAAGCAAGTTCTATTCTGTGCATGTGTTAATGTTCTTATTTGTTGTAACCTTATTTTCAAAAATTTGTAGTAGCCAGATTTTGTCATGTCTTATTATATTCAAATGGTAGCGCCTGCCACATGTTGTAGGCGCTATGTCATCTGAAACACAGTTATAAACAGTCAGCACATGGATTAGCTTTGTACCCTGTAGTCTTTTAATATTCTTAGAATAAAGTATATATCCTTGAGGTCAATACCCATCTTTCCAGTTCTTGGCTTTGCTAACTGTGCTTAGCTGTAGTGAAAATGAGAAACTGTTGAGTTTTATTTTTCTAACTCACCCCCTATGGATTCTGCGTGTAATTGAAGAATTCACAGTTACCAAAGCTGCAAAGACCAAAAAGCTGGTGCTGTACCATTGCCGTTCCTGCCCTTGACTCACCAGCTCACTGCAGCCCTTCACTCTTTCTTCACTTTAAAAATGGGATAAAAATTTGCCTGCTTTACCTCTTATGTGTGGGTAAGATTATAGCCAAGTGCTTTGTAAACAAACATAATACCCATCACTTTGCATTGCACATCCTCTAGGTTTTCCACATACCATGTCACCTCTTTAGTTCTCAACTCAAAGTTACTACGGTCCCGCCCAACAGGTAAATCTGTGACAGTGAAAGCAGGTTAGGTGGTACTGAGATCAAAGAGTCAGAAAGGAGTCAGCTCAGCACACACTCAGCACTCAGTGAAACCATATTTTCTTTATGCTCACAGATGACACAACACAATTTCACATCCCTAAAAAAAAAAAAAAAAAAAAAAAAATGGCAGTTGAAAGAGCTGGCCCTGGTATTGGGGTCTAAGGTGAGCCAGACCCGCCACTCCTCTACCGTGAGATGGGGAGGGGGAGAAGGTGATGCGCACCTCTCCCCTCACCCCTCAACCCCTGGGCTTAACCAACTCAATTGCCACCCACCTGTCCCTGCCCATCACCAGCTGCATCATTCAGGAGAGCAGGCCCTGTCCCTCACCTCGGCAGCACAGTAGAGCTGGCCCTAATGCCAGGAGCATGGGTGAGCTGGCCACCAGGACATGAGTGCAGGAGGGCAGGCCCAGGTATTTATCTGCTCTGAGGTGACGTGGGTACAAGGGTGATGGCCCCCCCCTTACCAGGTATACTAGTTAAGAGAGCTGGCTCCTAGGTTATAGGAGCAGGAGAGCTACCCCTTGGCCCTCACTGGCTGTAGCACTTGGGAGAGTAGGCCTGGGTAACACAATGGAACTGGCCCTGATGGTGAAGATGCAGATAAACCAGCCCCAAGGGTTTGAGATCTGGAGAGCTATCCTAGCCCCTTACTACCTGCAGCAGTAGGGAGAGTGGGCCCAGGTCCTTGACTGGGCAATGTAGTGGAGCTTCTTTTGAAGGGATGGGGGGGGGGGGTGCAGATGAGCCAGGTCCCAAGGGCAGGAGAGCAGGAGCGCTAACCCTACCTCCTGCCAATGGCAGCATTGGATGGCCTTGACAGAGCAGTGCTGGAGAGCTCACCCTGGTGACACAGATAAAGGAGAAATAGTGGGCTGACCAGGTCAACTGCCACCCAGGCCCAGATCCAGGGCTTTCGGTTGGCTCACCCCAAAATCTCCATCATCTGTGAATGGTTGGGGTGTGTAAAAGGGCTGGTCCTTCTGATCCAAAACTGCAGGAAATCCATGACACAGGACAACAATTGAATAACCAGAAGGAGACCCAGTGAGGATCCAGGATTGATGGTGTCGCGGAAGCCGGAGACCACAAGCCAGACCAATGACTCACTGCAAAGAACACTTGCAAGTGAAGATGTGTAGACAGAGGGGTATACCGTGGGCTCAATATGACATACTACAGCTTCCATGAGGCGATGTTTTCTATGTTCTGTTGTTTATTTTTGCTTGTTTGTTTGTGCAAGGGTGGAAGGCAGATATAAGGGAACTGAGAGAGGGGTAGGACTGGGGTGTATGATGTGAAACTAAGAATCAACGAAATGTTTTTATGTTTTTTGTTTTTTTAAGGAATTTAAGTGAGACTCAAAAGTAGAAAGGAGCCACTGTATACCCACTGTACAATGGCAGGACCTTGATGAAGCCACACTTCCTCTAGAGACCCTGGCTTCATGTTTCATGTTTTCTTTTCTTTCTTTCTTTCTTTTTTTTTTTTTTTTTTTTGGTGTTTGGATACATGGTTTTTCTGTGCAACCCTGGCTGACCTGGAACTTGTTCCATAGAGCAGGCTGGCCTTGAACTCAGAGATTCACCTGCTTCTGCCTCCCTAGTGCTTGGATTAAAGATGCATAGCACCAGTGCCTGGCTCATATGTTGTTGCATATTTTTGCTTGTTTGTTTATTTTTGAGACAGGGTTTTCTGTGTAGCATTGCCTGTCCTGGACTTGCTTTGTAGACTAGCCTGGCCTCAAACTCACAGAGATCTACCTGTCCCTGCCTCCCTGAGTGCTGGGATCACAGGTGTGCACCACCACATGTGGCTTGTTATTGCGCTTTTTTGTTTTTGTTGTTGTGTTATTTTTATAAACGAGTATAATATAAAATGTAAGAAAGAAAGGCAACATATGCAAGATTATGGTGTGCCACCTGATCTGAGCCCCTATTCCCATCTCACTCATAATATCACGCACGTAAACAAACCACAAAGTGTCAGGAAACATGAAAATATGAGTGCCATTGCTTTAGAAACAAATTTTGGAAACAACAGAAAATTCCTTTTAAAATACAGAAAAGCATGGTTTTTTTTTTTTTTTTGGTTTTTTTTTTGTTGTTTTTTTTATGTAGCTAATTTTCCTCCTTTGGGCATTAAAGCATTTCTGTTTCTATCTTAACATGGCCATGCTGTCACTCTACAAAAAACAATTCCTCTCCCAGCAAACACAGTCATCACACTAATCTCTAAATGGCAACCCTAAGAATATAGTTGGACACACCAATGACAAATCTCCTGAAATATTTTTCAAAAATGATCTTCAGCACTGGCATGAATAATACGCTCAGAAAAGCAGCACTGCCTCAACTACAGAAATGACTTGGTAGCCAACTTCACCCTTCCTGGTAATGGAAGGCTTCCTAACCTGCGGTCCGGGGAACCTTTCCTGTGTCTTTATCCAGAAGAGAATGATCTGAGCAGCTGCTGCCAACCATTTCCTAGTAAACTGACCAGAGCTCTGTGGCCATGTCTCCTCATGATGCCCCTGCTTCACTTACTTGTGCACAGGGACAGGACCACTATCAGATTCTATATCCAAAGTCGGGGACTGGATCCTGAACAAGTGAAATGATGGCATCATTTTCTGCTGAGTTCCTACCTTCCAAACCCAGCCTGTGCCTATTGGATTAGTCCATGAGACCAAGTACTCAACTGTAGATCCTGGTTTGATGTCAAGACCAGCTTTCTGTTAACCCTCAGGGAAGTCTTTAACCAAAGCCCCTGTACTCTTAGTAGCCTCCAAATGAAAGGCTACTGACAAGACTGATGAGCACCTGCTCTAGCCGTTGGCTTTATGCACTGTTCTGGCCTGGATGTCATAGAAGTGTCCTGGCTTGGCTGTTTTCAGAGGTTTGGCACTACCAGAGGTCCTGGGACAAACTGCCCATGCATTGCATCCAAGTTCACCATCTGGAGGCACTAAGTCCCCAAATTCGCCGGGTCATTGTTGAGGATCAATGGACCAGTCTAGCAGCTGATTGTCAAGGCACCGCTCCTTAGAGCTAGTTTCATATCTCTATGATTAAGGTAGTGATATTAATTATATATGTAGTATTTTTTATAAAGTTAAGATAAGCAATATACACCCAGAACCTTTGTAATAATTTAATTGATATACTATAAAATATATCTATATCTGTATATATAGAGAGAGTATACCCTGGTCCTAGTGAATATAAAATGATGAACTTGAACTTCATTGTCAGAGTCTAGCCTTAGGTCTGATCCATATTATGGAACCTGAGAGTCTGGAGAGGACTACAAAAGGAAGAATGGATAATAAGAGCTGCACCTTTAAAGCTCTTAATCCAAATAACAAAGCCCCCGGGTGGCAACAGGGGGCAGCGGCGGGGTGGTTTATGCTGGGAGATAGATGCTCTGAGATCGACTTTTCAGGAGTGCAGAGTCTTTGCTGATACTATATTGCTGTCTCTGGTTCCAAACCCTGGAATAATACTTTCTGAATTCACACAGGCAATGGAAGGTTATCTGGATCTGACTTCAGTCGACTGTAGGCGGGTCAGTAGCTTGACCTGATTGGATGTAGTCAATCCTGATGTAGTCGTATGGCATTTAATTCTGGCCATGTTTTAAAACAAACGTTTAAGTTTTAGCATACCCAACCTCAGTTCATCTTGATGATTTGGGCTTCACTACATGATTCAGAATGGTTATGAGGAGCAACTTCTATCTTTGTACATTAATGTGTGTCCAAAAACGACCAACTAACTTCCTAAATGGTATTATTTCCAGATGCAGAGTGATGTGAAATCTTACTTTTATATCCTGACAGTGTTCTCAGAAACCTCAGAATAACAGCAAAGAAATAAAAGTTGAAACTGAACATGCAGACATGGTAAGACAATAAGATGGCATTTTTTTAAATAATCATTTCTAAGCCATGGCAAGGTATTAATTTAATAAATATTATGTCACTTTTGCAGCAAACCATTCATGTATTGGTATCTTATTATATTCAACTGTCTTGATGACTCTAAAGCATTTTAAACTACACTATTTGTGCTTCTTGAGAAAATGAAATTCTGT
The DNA here is from genome assembly GCA_907169655.1 of Acomys percivali. NCBI lineage: Eukaryota > Metazoa > Chordata > Mammalia > Rodentia > Muridae > Acomys > Acomys percivali. Next base: position 113,863,259 of record OU015748.1, read on the forward strand.
AGTTCCAATATATTATTTGAGAATTCAGTCTTTACTAGTGTCCCCAGTGCTGTTATCACCATTTTCACCATGGCATGATGGTGAAAGACTTTTGAGCTTCCAGCTCAGCTAAAAGTCCTTATTCTACTGATGCTGATTGCTTCTGGAAAGGTGAGTAGTGTATGTTCCTTCAATGCTGCCTCACTTAGAGCAAGGTTATAATGCAGACAGGAAGCGTAAGGAAATTTCTCTTCTCCCTGGTATCTGAGTTGCTACACCTTCACAAGTGGAAATTTATGTCACTTTGACAGAGGAAAATTTGTGATCTGCTTCGAAGACACGGAGTTCTTCCGGTACGTTCTGGTTCTGAAACTGCCTGCAGCTAAAAATAATCGCTAAGGCGGCATATTTTGGAGACTCATATTCTGATCATGTTGCTGGCAGTAAGGATATGAAAGTATTCCACTATTGTAGTTAAGAGAATGCAAATCACAACAGAATGAGACACCACCTACTAGACTGGCTAAAATTAATTCATTATTAACTAATAGTTTTAATTATTAAAGTTAATGGTTAATTAATTAATAAAATGACACTTTCTCAAAACAAGGAATTAGACTTTCATTTGTATTCATAATGTAGTAAAAGGGTAGAAGTTTTTATTCCTTGACTTCTTACAGTTGACTTCTGGGTATTGCCTCTGGCTTTATCACAGAGGGACTTCTATACTTTCCACTGAGACATTTGCTGCTTGCAGAGGTATCTCTAAGCATGAAGAATATTTAACATACATAACATACTCTGCCAAAGTCGTCAGCTTTGCCTCCTCCAGGGCAGGATCTGGTATGCCATACAGAATCCCCGTTCACGTTATCTCTTTTGTCAGGCAACGGATGGGTCAGGCAGTGGATCACTATTGAAGGAAAAGAAAGAGGGACGGGAGCCCAGGATTCCTTGTCTAGTGACTCAGGGCTGGTCACACTGATGCTAATGAGGAAAACTTAAACCGACCACCAGGGCTGTAAAAGCTGCTACTAGCCAAAAACTGCAGGGGATTGGAAAAGGCTCTTTGATCCATAGTAGATAGGCGTTTTTGCAGAGATCTCCAGTAAGCTAAAATATGCCTGCTTGTCTGAGAGGGCTGAAGGGCAGCCCTGAGTCTGTTAACTTGTTTGTGAATCTATAAGGGAATAAAAGATAAGAAAGAAAGTAGACCATTCACACACACAAACATTTAAGAGAAAAGGGAAGATGAAGTAAAAAACTTCATCAACTCCATGTATTGTCTGGTACAGCTTTTATACTTCTCAGAAAAGGAATTACCTCATAGTCCAAAAGGCAATTAATCACAAAAATACAGCAGGTTACATGTTTTAAGACTAAAAATGTCTTATCTATGTATCCATTACATAAGTTCATAGTGAGTTCAGAGTGACAAAAGTTAGTAAGACCTGAAGGTTAACAGGGTCTAAAAGTTACAAGAATATATGTCTTTTCAATTAGGACTGTCCTGGCTACGCATTTTCCATCTATCTCTGATTTTATAGTGAGTTCAGGACAATAATTTTATCTATATTTCATTCTAAGCAACAAAGTAAATTTAAAATGACAGCATATAATGTCAAAAGATGACAAAGTATAAGGAATTAAAATAGAACAGCTTGTATGTTTGGACATTAAGGTTTGTACTTAATTTAGACATTTCTAGGTATCCTCATTATGTTTTGGGTTCATGGAAGTTTAAACCAGCTTGCCTATAATTATGGTATATACCAGGATTCATGGTGCCTATCCGGAGTGAAGGCTTGTCTGAAGTCATAAATCTTCCTCAAAGCTGTCCTCTAATAAGGCATCTGGAGGTCCAAGGGTATTTATTGCACCATAAACTTTCTAAAATTATTTTAGAAGATCTAAAACAATTTAACATTTAAAATTATTTAAACCAAATCAGGAGATCTATAATTAAGAGTTAATTCATCTGAGCAGCAGTACATCTTCAATAAGATCAATCAGAGTGGGTAAATACCCAGAAATCGGCAGTACATACCATACCAGGTTATAGAGATGCAGCAATGTAAAAATGATGGGGTTGTCAGAGGTTAGATGCAATTCTGGGGTACATCATAGTACAAACCTTGAAAACACCAGATCCTTTCCAGAGAACTCTCATGCCTACTGAACTTCCCCAAATCAATGGCTCTTGACTTTGTGTCAGAGGCTGGAAGCAATTCTGGGGGCGCAACATGGTACTGATCTTGCAAAATACCAGATCACCTCCTAGCAAGCCCATATGCCTAATGAGAGGGAGCTCATGAATCCAAAATATAATGGAGCTACCTAGAAATGTCTAGATTAACTACTAACCTTGATGTACAAATATACAAACTTAAGCCCAGCTTTAGGCCCATGTACTTTACTTCATAAATGGTATAACCTTTAAAGAACAAGCAGTCCAAATTTTACTCTTTAATTTAAATTTACAGGGCAATGTGGGCATTTGTTGTTTCCAAATATAAGTCAGTACCACACTACCTGTCTTCCACCAACCTCATTACTGGAGATTTCTTTCCAGAGCTACTCAGGGATAGGGTGGCTTACTAACACCATCCTATAAACCTCTCTAATATTAACCAAAATGTTATTTTTTTTAACTGTGTTAGAAAACCCTGAATCACAAAGGAAAGTTGTAAGCTGTGAGAGGTCCCTCAGACATTTAGTTGGGACATTGAGTTTGGTGAAGGTGGGAGGGAGATGGTGCAGGGAAGGGGATGAGAGGAATCAGAATGTGCTCTGCATACGTCGTGTGTACAAATGGCAAAGAACAGGTTTAATACAAAATTTAAATTAAAAACAAGTGAAAAAGAATGTGATTAAGTAATTGTACCGAACAACACTTGGTTTCTTTTCGGCTTCTCATTACTTGAAAGGAGACTCTTGGTCTATATTAGCAGAATGATGGAACAGCTATTTGCACATTTGCATATTTGACCAATTTCCATGTCTTCACCTACAGAAGATGGCTCATAATATTTGAAGGTAAAACTCTGCAGCGATTTATGTAAACTGCTTTACAGAGGGACTGGCACATATCAAATGTTGAACGGTAGCTACATAAGCAACATTGCCTCATTGTTACTCATGACAACTAGGACTTATCCACCCCCAACACACCCAACATATAGGCAGAAAGACAGGAGACAGTACACAGTGTCCAAAATTCAAGGTAGGGTGATCCCTACAAAATCCAAGATCATCCAAACATTAATAACATCTGTGGGTACTAACAACCGTAATAATGTGCAAGTTAAAAATTTGTTTATTTAGAAATACACATCAAGAGATTTTTTTTTTTTATCTGTACTGTGATTTTGTCTCTGACAGTATTTGCAGGAGAGCTTTCCATATCTGCCTCTACAACTGCAATTATGCTTTTATTGATTTACATCTTTATTCATGCATGCTTTACTACATCTGAAATGGCTCCAAATGAAGACCAACAGCTGGGCTATCAATCACAGCTGTCAGTTGGGCTTACTCCATCTCTTCAGCTGGAAGCAATCAGAAAACTGTATTTAACTTGTTTCTTAGTTCTATTTTGCACAACACCCCTGTTTAGGGACCATGATTTCCAATCTTTTGGGGAATATCTTGCCACTGCCTTAACCACCTCTATAACTTAGGGCATCAGTCTATAATAGCTAATATCTTAACTATGGCTACCAAATCCTGAATCTGTATCACATTCGTCTCAGAAGATTGCTAGTGTTTCATGAGCTTTCAAAGGAAATAAAATTGATATGTAGGTTTCTGGGGGAGAATTGTCATCAACAATTCTCAACAACTCAATATCTCAATTATGGACTCTGCGTGCATTACTACTGACCAGCCAGGAACACCTGGTGTAGCTGTGAAACGTTTCTGACTGGAATTGTGGTCCACTCTACATTAACAATTTCACATATGGTTATATAGGTATGGTTAAAAAGCCCATGGCCTAGGGAGGTCACAGGCCATAATAGAAAATTATATATGGATGTATATATAAAATGCTATAGTTATTATTTATTATATTATAGATTATATATAATGCACATGAATTGCCTGTCAAATTATATTCTAATTAATCACTATTACATCCATGGATTAGTGACACTACCAGCTTTAGTCAAGATGCTTCTGTTTACAGTGGGCAGTGGTAACATCAGACTCCTAATTGGTCAAAGTACTGAAAAATAAGTGACTATTGAGTGCTCAGCTTTGAATGGGACATGTAGACTAATAGCTCCAAGGCTCAAGGAATATCATGGGGAAGAGCATGGAAAGTATGTACGAGCCAGAGGATGGCATGAGCGTTGGTGAACACCAGGCATGGATGGCTTTTGTACTCATGAACTCCTGGCAGCTATGATTACACGCATAAAACTGGGCCCATCAGAATTCTGTTGTGGCAGGGGAGGGATTCTCATGGTTTACATAAGTACCTATAGGCAGTTAGTGGTTCTAGGGGAGGGAGAGACATTTTCTTCAAAGATGTAGCCACTGGTAAGACGCTTGTGGTCCTGTCAACAACCTCTCACCTAAGCTGCTGTAAAAAACCTAGATGAAACTCGTTGGGTCACCAAAAAGAAAGAAGAAAACAGACAGGAAGGAAAAGGATCGATGGGACTGGAAAGGTGACAAGAGAGAGTATTGGGGTGAATACGAGCAAAGTGCATTGCCTATGTCTGTGAAAATATCAAACCAAAATTATACTGTTATATATGATTAACATATGCTAACAAAAAAAGGCTCTGGAAGTACAGATGGACACCTCACCAAGATCATCAAGAAGAAAAAGAGCCAAATACCTTTTTGCTTGAGTTAGGCACATTGTTTTTGTGTGCTCCATTTTATTTATGACTGTAAAATAATTGAAGATATAACACTTTCATTTACCAGTACTATGGTCAAACTATTTTATAAATAATATATCAGAATTAAGAGGGAATTATCAGGTTTTTATTCTGGAATCTATTGAATGAAAATGCTGTTTTTATTTCCTCAGGTGAGGGAGATGAGATGTGAGACTTTCCCAAGCCTTTCTAGCTCTTTCTGAGTGTATGCCGACTGTTAACTCACCTGTTCTGGCCTAAGCGCCTCTCCAAGCTGACTGATTCACACTGTCTTCTCTTAGCTTCTGACTGAATTGCTCTGCCTGGCCTCAGGCTAATTCTAGCAGTATAGTTTGCTCTTCTGACTCCGTCCCATTCTCTGGATCATTCTGTCTTCACCTATGTCTAGCTTGTTCTCTCTGCAACTTGTCTCTATAAAACTGTCCTGGAAAGAAGTTCTTGGTTAAAAACTCCTCGATAAATAAAAATTTTTCTCTCTCCCTGAGCTGCTCTTTTTTTCTTCATGAATTAATTTATCTAGTCACTTAGCAGCCTGACCACATCCCCATCCCTCTTCCCCTCCCAGTCCCACCTTCATGCCCCCTCCCCCATCCCTCCTCTCCTTCTTCTCAGAGAAGGGCATGGACCTCCTTAGGGGTGGAGAGATGGGGTGGGGCTGGGGGAGGGGTGGGGGTGGGGCTGGGGATGGAGGGGTGGGGGTGGGGCTGGGGGAGGGGTGGGGTGGAGGGATGGGGTGGGGCTGGGGGAGGGGTGGGGGTGGGGGTGGGGGTGGGGGTAGGGGTGGGGCTGGGGTGCGGCTGGGGGTAGAGGGAGGGCAGGTTCACTATTGAGCCAAATCCTCAGCCCACTATATTTAAATAACAATGTGTTGCTAAATTGATTGTTCTTGTTTCTGGTTTTTAAGAAGTGCTGTCTGTCAGCCCTATGGTATGGTGGCTTACATCTGTGTTCGTGGTATGAGGCAGGAGGATTGGTGCATGTTTGAGACCAGACTGGGCTATAGAGTGAGATCTTAACCCCACTGTACCCCACCAGCCACCTCAATGCCCCCAAAAGAAAAAAAAACACCAAAAACAACAAAAGGAAATGTTTTAGGTAATCAAGGGCTCTCCTTCACTTCTGAAAATATCTTTCTGAAGCAGAGTTAAGACATTTCATCTCCAAAATTAATGCAGTTGTCTTATAAGTCCCTGTGTGAAAGTAAGTTCAACACAATAATCCACACTGCAATTTCTATCCTCTGTACAAAATGTTACTGTATGTGCTACATAGGACCTGAGACCTTTGTGTGTTCATTTAATTATATATAATAATAAATATAGTATAATTACACTAAGCCAATTTTTCTCTCAAGGTAACAATCTATAAAAAGCAGACGCCTGGGTATGCGGTCTCATTTACCCCTAGCTGGCCTTGAACCAGCTATTTATTTGAGCATGATCTTTAAACTTCCACTCCTTTTGCCTGGGTGCTGGAATCACATGCCTAGGTGTCTGTGCATCCTAGATAAGCATTCTACCAGCTTTGCAATACCAGCAATTCCCAAAATGTCAATTTTTTCAAATAATAAATACCTTTTACTCTAAAACATACTACCAAGGCAATGCAACTCTTTAGAGGAAAATCATTTTGTATAAATAAATATAATATCTGGTAATTTCCCTCACTTAAGATTAAAGCTCTAGTAACACTTCAATTTGTATTATATATCCCCCAAGTTGTGCATGTGTATGTGCGTGTGTGTGTGTGTGCATGTATGTTCATCACATGTGCGTATATGCTCTGCCTGAAAAGGTCAAAAGAGTGCATATGATCCTCTATAATCAGAGTTATAAGCATGTGTGGCACCATGTGGGCATTAGAAAACAAGCCAGGATCCTCTGTAAGGATCACTTTTAATCACTGAGCCATTTCTCCAGCCCCATAAATCTATATTTCTGTGCCCATAAACAAAACAACTGAAATAAATACGTAACAAAGTCTTCTGATAGAAGTCTGTGTGGACTGATTATGTGCTGTCTGTGGGCAACATGAGCTTTGAACTCTTTGATTTGTATCATCCCTGATAAAATTAATATCATTGATCAGGGCACAAAACTAGCTACAGCAAATGAACAGAGAGATATGACTTTGGCCTGCAGTCAGGAGAAACATGTAACTTAGAACTGATCAGTTTCTCCTGATCCACCCACTCCAAGAATATTTACCCAATTAGAAAACTTAAGAAAAGACAGATGAGTCTAGAGAGATGGCTTAGAGCAACAGTTTGTAACCTGAGGGTCAAATGATCCTTTCACAGGGGTCTCCTAAAACCATCAGAAAACACAAGTATTTACATTATGATTCATAACAGTAGCAAAATTACACCTTATGAAGTAGCAATGAAAATATTTTATGGTTGGAGGTCACCACAACATGAGGAATTGTATTAAAGGGTCTCAGCATTAGGAAGGTCCAGACCACTGGCCTATTTGTGCTCTGGTTTGATTGCTTCTTACCCAACAGTTTCATTGTCTGGAACACTTACTTTTCAGAGTACTTAGGAATGCTTTGTCAGGGGATTACAATGTAAATAAGAAAGTGAAGTAACCAGGCACAGTGGTGCACTCCTGTAATCCCAGCACTTGGGGAGGCAGAGACAGACCGATCTTTGTGAGTTCAAGGCCAGCCTGATCTACAAAGTGAGTCCAGGATAGCCAAGGTTATACCTAGAAACAAAGCAAAACAAAAACAAAAAAGTGAACTATAAACATTGAAAATAAACAGTGCAGTTTCACAGAACAAAGAAAGTCATAAATGAAGGCAAGTTTAAAACACATTGGTGGGTACATCAGGGAGGTGGGTACAGCGATATAGCAGAAACTTTTCTCCAGGCTCAGAATGCTATCTGACTGTGTTATTAGCTTTTGGACTAGTAGAAGCTAGTGGTCTGTTTGGGGCTGGTGGAAGTGGTCTGCCGAATAGAGGTGGGTAAGGAAGGGCTGTTTCCCAGGACAAGAACTAGCCCAAGGTAAGGAGATCAGCCTCTGGACCCGCAGTACTCTGGTCTCTCTCCTGAGGACTGAGATCCTAGTCAGTCTCTGCAGTTTCAACTTTCCCCCCTTGTTGCTCACACAGGAAGCAGGGCCTTTTCTTGTTTGCAATATCTCCAATAACAGCAGAAAGTGAGGCATCATAGTCATCAGTCCCACTGCACTAGTTTATATCGCGATGAATATGGCTATAGACGGGGCAGCACTTGAGAAAGACTTACATAATGGTTTTCTTTATGAAACAAGTTAAAGTGCTGTAAAACCTGACAGAGGGAAGGCGCGGGAGAGAGAGGGGAGAGAAGGAAGAAGAGAGGGAGAAGGAGGGCGGGCAGGAAGAGAGAGAAACGTTTTTTCAAACAAAATATTTTTTGCCTTTAAAGTTCCATTCTGTTTTTCTGTAGGTTTTTTTTTTTTTCCTGTAGTTTTAACTTTGTTAATTTCACTCTCTTCCTGTATCACTGAGATATGCCTTCTCTGTCTACTTGCACAAATAATTGCCCTTTCTCTTTATTTCCAGTCATGACAAACAGCAGGGAAAGAAATAACAATGGGACCCTGGCTGGTGTGAATATTGCCTGACTCCAGGGCCTCTCCACCCTAACAGGTGGTTGGGTCACAGTGAATGCATGGACTAAGAAAGGAAAAACACAGTCAAGGAAGTTATTACAAGGGGGAAAAAAAAATCTTATTATGAAAAGGAAAGAGAAACCAGAAAAATGAATTGAACTTCCCAATTATAGATCCTAGGCCAGTTGCTAAAACCTCTTGCCAAGTTCATAAATGCAGTTGTTAAATGTCTGCTAAGAGTAGCAAACAAGTGTGGCAACCATCAGAATAATAATATTTTACTGAAAGGAAAAAAATAATAATTTTATGATAACAAGTCTGGGGCATGAAAACAAGTCCCTGCTTCTACGAAACTATAATTACATTTTGGGAGGGCTTCTGCCTCCATTCATCATTTCCATATAAGAGATCTCTGGCTTTAGTTAAGTGGTATGCACTCTTGGCATACATGTGTGCCCACAAGTCTTTCATTGCCTCGTCCAAGAAGAAATGGCATCCATCAGTTAGGCAGACATTTACATAATTCCAGCTTCAAGCCAAAACATTGCCGCTGCAAAGATAGAGCTCTTGGTTTAAAGAGAATAAGAGAATGTTTGCTCTGGAGCCAAATGTCACTGACTGTGGCCCAGAAATATAGATTTAGCTACCCCAAATATTCCAGTGTGGAAGCTGTAGGAGATAATTCAGTGGAGGAAAGTGAAAGACTAGATGCTTCAACCTCAAAATGGTGAGGGTGAAACTTGATTGGGCGTCCACAAACCCTGCAGCTCAGCGCTGGAGAACCCATCATGTGAAGAGAGAACAGTTTTGGTAGTCAAGAGATGGCATGTGGTGGTGGGGTGTCGGGAGGAGGGGGGCTAGGCTTCACCAGGCCCAGAAACTGCTTGTCTGGATAAACTGGTTTTCAAAACTTTGAGGTAGAAGATAAATTTGATGGCCCATTTTTTGCAATCTCCTGGCTAAAGGGATCCAGGAGATGTGATGGGGGTGACTGATTGCTTTCCAGATTCCATAGGTGCCAGGTTGCTTGAAGACTTGGGTCTGTTTCATGCTCCCGGTTTTAGAGCAGGGCTTCCCTTTATTTGAGACTTGTTATATACATAAAAGGTATAGGGTGTCGTTTTCTGTCTGGCTACTTACTTGTGGAAGACAGGGAAGCATCAGCTTGGGTCTCTGGGTCTGGAGTGTCTCTAAGAGAAGCCTTTTGGTTTTTGTTTTTTTGTGTGTGTTTTTGTTTTCTTCCTGTGTGGTGGAACAAGCGACGGTCGTTATGTGATCCAGGAGGGGCTTCTGTGAAAAGTCTAAAAAGCATGGTCAAAGTGCGAGCAGGAGGGTAATCAAGAGGAAAAGCGTGAGTGTGTGTGTCAGGGGAGCCAGGATGGGAGGAAACCAAGAGCCCACGCAGAAGAGGCAGCTTGTTGATTTGCTCTTCGTGGGCCCTCAGTCTTTGGCTCTCATCTTGAACCAGTTTGGATCTGCTGGTGTAGAACTAGCTTTGGTCCTGTAGGAGGAGGGCACAAGTCCCTCTGGTGGCAGCAGTCAGGAGATCTAGTCCTCTTCGATTTTTGGAATAGCCTCCTACCAAAGAACCCAGTCAATCCTAAGGAGTATTGAGTTCATCTGAAATTTCTTTAAGGGTTTCAGAGCGCTGTCGAGACAGAGAGGCTGATTGATGTTAAGAAACCTTAAGTCTTGCTGTTTCCATCCTGAGTCCTGCACCTCAAGCCTTTTGTCCAGACAGGTTTAATCTTACCTGGGCTGTAGCAGAAGCGCACTGACAGTGAGGGGCTAGAGTTAGACAGAGTTTCTCCTATGCAGACAGATAGAGTGACTTTCAAGGTCCTGGCTTCTTCCTTACTGACCTGAGACAAAAAAAAGCCTAACATCTTAAACCAAAGGCCTTTTGACAACAGACCCTCTGCTAATGGACCAGCCCCATGAGCTCAAGAAGATAGTCCCATAACAATTAATTCAAACTGATCTGTCCTGAATTTGGGAAGGAAGACACTTCAGAGACTTAAAAAAATATCCCAGCCCATTTTTTTTTATTTAAGAGACTGGGTTTTGGCTTCTCAAGCTCCCCTCTCATTTGTTGAGGGTCTGTCACTCTGTGTGCCTTCTGTGTGTTTCCTCACTCCCGATAAATGCCGTTCTTCATCTGCTGAGTCTGTCTGGTCCTGTTTGCTTTATTCAAGCTTCTTCCACTGCTATCTGTCCAGCTTGGAATTTTTCCTGCCTTTTAATCCTTTAATTTGCATAGGACACAAACCTTATAAAGAACCCTAGTCAGTAACAGCAGAGCTCAGTAAAGGTGGATTGACCTAGGACCCTGAGACTGTAATGGAGCTTTAGTGGTTTTTTTCTGAGCCCAGGATTTTGATGAAGTAAGTAGGAAAGGCTTTGGAAGAGCTAAGTGACTTAGATCTCAATGTAAGGGCTCCCCATAAAGTTGGTGAGCAACCTACAGAGAAAGCAAAGCAAGAGCAGAGGACGAGATCTATCCGGGTTATTAGAATGCCACTGTGGCAAGATCTGTGCCAAACCTAAGTTCCTAAGGCAAAACAAACAAAACAAAAGCCCAGCAGAAAGCCAAATTTCCGGAAGGCTTTAAGGCCTGAAGAACACTTCACAGAATGCATTGTTGATAAAAAACAAAACAAAAACAAACAAACAAACAAACAAAACAGTGCACATGGAGAAACTCAAGCCTGTCCCAAGGGTGAGCGATTATCTCCTTAGATTAAGCCGAGTACACTCATCTGGCCACAGAAGATATGCCTGAGGTAGAGGTGGTTTGCCTAACTAGAGCCTCCGCCAGCAACCAGTGGTGGTGGATGGAGAGACAACAACTATGCCTACAGCCAGAGTGCCAACCAAGAGCCTCTTGCCCCTAGGAGACCAGCCTAAACATCAGATAAAGCAGGAAAAAGAGAGAACTCCTTCCACTTTGATCCTGGGTGGGACAAAGCAGCTTGCCCCAGCCCCCAGCAAGGCGGAAGAGCAAGGGCATAAAGAATGTAAGAGCTTAAGAAATGAGTAGTAGTGTGCAGGACAACCCGTTGAGCCAAACAGCTGCCCTTCTTGGGTTCAGGCCTGTCTGCTAGCAAAACGTCTTCACAGCTGGCCTTGTTGATGTTAGGCATTCCAACACAGAAGGAGGAGTGGGTGGGTCACTGGACTCACCAGGGTATCCCGCCATGCCTCTCTACCAGTTGGATGCAATACTGCCTTAAACATAGAGCCAGGGAAGGGATGAAGTCTGAGGGAAAAGGGCTTCGTGTATGTAGTCATAGATAGGGAAGCCAGCATGCATGGTGAGCACAGACCTTGCAGTGTGGCTACTTTACTGTCACCCACACTTCTGCACACATCCCCTTACCCATGCTCTGTAAATAAGCCTAATACACTCACTGTTTCCCTGGGGCGAGCTTTGGTGGAATTGACCTTTGGATGGGAGACCAGACATTGCTTAGTTCCCCTGGGGTGAAATGCCTCATGACACAGGCCTTCTCTTTTGTAGACAACTGGGTCACTTTACTGTGATGATATTAAAAACAGATGAGAGTGATAGTGATATTGTCTATTTTCTCTTTGGCATCTCGTAATTATGCTACTAGGCTAGTGTGTGTTATCTCTCAGGCACATAGAACATAAGCCATTCCTGAGTGGCATGGGCTCTCACTGATAGTGACTGATGAACCTGAAGTGAGGGAGTGTGAGTTTAGTGACATTAGGGACTAGATAATAGAAAGCAGGTGCTATTTAATTATGTGAGGCCATAAGCAGTTTTTCAGGGAAATAAGAACATCATCTAATGAAAGCAATGAACATTTCTGAATTGACTCAAGGGCCTCAGTGGTATTAACACTCCTATTAAATTTGAGAATTAATCTATTTTAGGAAATGTGTAAAGTAAATCTGCTACCTGTTTGTTATTCTCCTCTCTCTCTCTCTCTCTCTCTCTCTCTCTCTCTCTCTCTCTCTCTCTCTCTCTCTCTCTCTCATTGTTACTCTATAGTCAAGTCTGGCCTGGAACTCACTCAGGATGTCCCCAAACTTATGGGAAATCTCCTGCTTTAACTTCCTAGATGTTGGAAGTAGAGTTATCATTCATTTCGAGCTCCACGTTCAGCTATCCATTCATTTGAAAAACAAAAAACAAAAACAAAAAAAAAAAACCCAGCAACATAATGTGCTTTGAACTTAACTTTCTGGATCCTGTTGTGTATCTTTAATCTCTAGGTAGGAATGCTTCCTCCTGGAGGTGAGCAAGAAGCTCATAAGGCTCCAGAACTGAAAGGCCTTGGAAGCTTATGGACTCCTGAGATACACAGGCTCCACTCAATGGTTGTAAAAACAATAAATAGTCACAGAGAAGATGCTCTCCTGGGGAAGCTACATGCAGGTTGGGCAGTGAGCTCCAAGGATGCAGCAGCTTGACTTCATTGTCCATCATGCTGGGGTGGGATTTAGGTGATGTAGCTACCTGCCTTTGAGTCACCTATAATCCTGTAAGCAACCCCATTGAACTTACTGGTTCATTAAATTAGACCTCAGTGTAGTCATTTATTTGACTTGTCATCTCTTCCATGTTTGAGATGAATTATCTGTTCAGATCTGTAAGGCACATACTCAGGTGGGTAGAAAAAAAAAAGTGATTTGTTATGGCTGAGCAGCAATATCCAGACTGTAACTTTAAAGAGGCTTGCGACTGGTCAATGTGTAAACAAAAAGTGGCTCTGGAGTACTTGAACCTAAATGGGGCATCTAGATCTACCCCCCCCCCCCCCCCCCCCCCCCAGGTTCAGGAGACATCATGGAAGAAGTAGGGCAAATAGAAATAAATTAAGATCCAGAGATTGAAGAGAGGTGCAATGGCACACTGCCTTAAACATAAAGAAGCTAGCTGAAAGAGAAAGCTACAACCCCTTCCCCACTTCAGCTATGTGTAGCAAACAGAATGTGCTCAAGAAAAGCCAGTGTGTGCTAGAGAGGCAGTTGTTATGTAAATGTCCTATAAAATGAAATGAGGCCTGTGGCAAACAGCTTTGGAGCAGACGACTTCTCCCTACTCAATAGCTTACCTCTATTACTGAAAGCACTTCCCTGTCTTGATAGAATCTTTCTTTTTCTATTTCTAGCTGTGTCCCTAGTGCAATTCATTGTCCCAGAGCAAAAAAGCTTGGGAACTCTTAACAGGGGCTGTGGGACTCAGATCTGTACCTGTGAGAGAATAGTACATAAATTGTCTAGACAATATCCTTAAAAAATAGAAGGATCCAGAGGGTCCTAGAAGCCTACAAGTAGAACATTATGATCGGCAGATCTGTGCCCAGGGGTCCTGCTCAAACTATGGCACCAGCCAAGGACAATATGTGCAGTAAACTTCGAACCCCTACCCAGATCTAGCCAATGGACAGGACATTCTCTACAGTTGAGTGAAGAGTAGGGACTGACTTCCACACAACTCTGGTGCCCCATATTTGACCACGTCCCCTGGATGGGGAGGCCTGGTGGCACTCAGAGGAAGGATAGCAGGCTACCAAGAAGAGACTTGATACCCTATGAGCATATACAGGGGGAGGAGGTCCCCCTCAGTCACAGTCATAAGGAAGGGGAGTAAGGGGAAAATGGGAGGGAGGGAGGAATGGGAAGATAGAAGGGATGGGATGATAATTGAGATGTAATATGAATAAATTAATAAAATATATTTTAAAAAGCAGGGGGGATGTGCCCTTGGCAGCCCATTTTGTTCTATCCTACTTACTTGAAGCCGATTCTATAAGCTGTCTACTTTGGAATTTAGGATGAGGCCATAAGAAATCTACACCTAAGAAATCTATAGAAATCTACCAAAAAATAGCCTTGAATTTTCTAAATTCAGACCTCAAAGTAAGAAGAGAAAAGTGATCTTTATTTTTAAAAACTTTTTATGGATTCTTTGTCAGTTTCACATGTACCCCACTCCTGATAATCTCCTCATCTCCACCCTAAATTCTTGCAATCCCTCCCCAAAATAAACAAACACACACACACACACACACACACACACACACACACACACACACTCAAACACACACACGAGAGAGAGAGAGAGAGAGAGAGAGAGACAGACAGACAGACAGACAGACAGACAGAGACAGACAGACAGACAGACAGAGAGAGAGAGAGACAGACAGACAGACAGACAGAGACAGAGAGAGAGAGAGAGACAGACAGACAGAGACAGAGAGAGAGGGAGGAAGAGAGAGAGAGAGAGAGAGAGAGAGAGAGAGAGAGAGAGAGAGAACATAGAGACCATCTCCTCATAGAAGCTGTAGTATGTCGCAAGGTGACCCACAGTATATCCCTCTGTCACCCATCTTCACTTGCAAATATTCTTTGCAATGAGTCATTGATTCGATCCAAGAGTTCTGGCTTCTGTGAAATCATCAATATTGGCTCCTCACCGGGCCTCCTTCTGATTATCCTGTTGTTTCCCTGTGTCATGAGATCCTGCAGCTTTCACAGAATGAGTTCCAGGCACCGGGACTCAGAGGATCTGAGCTATATCTGGCCTGGAAGGTTCCTCGCTGAAGACTAGCTGCCACAGAACTGGAAGATGCTACATGAGCAACCAAGCAAGAGAAGCAATCCATAGTCCTATCTAGCTGTGGAGACTATGTACCACAAAAATCACCCTTTTATTTTCATTTAGGCTCTTTTTAAGGATCCCTTGATTAAACTCTTTGGTGAAATGTAAATTTTCTACCTTCTTTCTACTAAGAGTGATAGATTTATTTACAAGTACACACACACACACACACACACTATGCACACCTGAATATAAGTGCCTATAGAGGCCAAGAGACAGCATTGTATGCCCTGGAGCTACAGGCAGTTGTCAGCTGTGTATTGTAGATGTTGGGAACTGAGTCTGACTCCTCCGGAAGAGCAGTGTGTGCTCTTACCTGCTGACCCATCTATCCAGCCCAGTAAATTTATAAATAAAGATTTCTTAGAGCCACTGAAGAACCATGAAGATCTAAAGTCTGACTTAAATGACAAGAAGAACAGTTAAAAACTATGATAAATTTAAATGAAACATGCAAAATCTTGGGAAGAGGGCTGGTGGCAGTATTTCCTGCATTTTATGTATGGCTGGCTTTATGTGGCACTTTTATTGTTGTGTTTGTCAGTTTTTATAAACTTGATACAAAAGAGAGTCATCTGTGAAGTGAGAACCATGCCTGAGGAATTGCTTCCCTCAGATGGGCTTGTGGGGTGTTGTCTTGATCAATGATTGATGCAGGAGGGCCCAGCCCACTGTGGGTGGGGCTAGTCCTGGACAGGTGGTCCTCAGTTGTCTAAGAAAGCAGGGTGGCTGAGCAAGCCATGGCAAGCATGACATTAAGCACCATTCTGGCAATGCCACTGTTCCTGTCAAGGCTGCTCCTGTTTTGAGCCTTGGCTTCCTTGAACGATGGACTCTAACCTATAATCTCAACAGCCTCCTTTCTCTCCAGGTTTCTTGTGGTCATGGTGTTCATCACAGAAACATGAACAAAGCTAGAATCATCTTTATATGTGTTTATCTTTGTATACTGCTTTCACGATATCACATTTGTTAAAAATAATAGAAGGATTTAAACGGGCCTTAGTACAATCCTTTGAGATGCTACAAAGGAATGCTTATTGAAGAGACAATGAGGTCATGAAATATTAATTTTTAAAATGTGGTACAAAGTAGGATGCACAATGTTGTTAAACTTTTATGATGTTTGTTCTCTGTGTGTGTGTGTCTCTCTCTCTGTGTGTGTGTGTGTGTGTGTGTGTGTGTGTGTGTGTATACACTGATGCTATGGTGAGAATGTGGGGGTCAGAGGAAACTCATGGGGGCTCATTCTCTCCTTCCACTGAATGGATCCCATGGTCAACCTTGGGTCATAAGCCTTGACACTCCTGTACCATCCTTTAAAATTGAGTGTCAAAAAATAGAAATTATTTTTAAATTGTTCTGTTATTTTCTCCAAAGGATGTGTATCCTTCAGAAATGATGTAGCTAGACTAGGAAAAAAAGACACCTTGAAAAGGCTTCAAATTATGGACATTAAAAATAAACCAATGGGCTTTACAGACTTTGAGATAGAAATTGATTTTAATAAGATTTTCTTCATAGGTAGTCAAATAGTCTCTTGCTCAAGGCAACATCTCTTGAACCTCCACCCTTGAAAGTTGTGTCCAGAGTTATGAAGAGAAAATGTTTATGTTCATTTCTGGGAAAGGCAATGGCAAATAGTGATTGCCCTCACGTTCTTTCTTTTATTCACTGTATTAAATATTAAGCTAGTTAATCTCTCTCCTTTCAGAAGGTTTGCTTGTTTGTTTGTTTTGCTTTTCTGTTTGTTTGTTTTGTTTTGTTTTATGGTTTTGATAGACTTGCTACAGATTATCTTGCAAAGTAAGTTTATTGCCAAATAATATAGGGGTAGCAATAATGGAGGTTTTGTGCCATATTTTGTACAGCTTGGTCTGGGAAACCTGACTGGGCCTATATGGGAATGAAGAAATGACAGACACTAAAGAAACCAGAGATATACACACAGGAAATCTGGCACCAGACAAGCTGTTATCACTCTGAAGGAGACCAAGCCAGAAATCCAGAGCATTTATTGCGTACTGCACGTGGAGGGAGGTACAGCTGAGCTCAGTGGTAGGCCTCTGTAGGGGAGCCATAAACGACCAGGGAAAGGGAGCTGCGATTGATGCTTTCTGCACACAATGTCAACATCTGTACTCAGACCAGGGGAAGTCCATGCCTTTACCCTGAGTCAGATCTAGGGAATTCTTATGTGCCAGGGACATTAGGGTCTTTGAAATGGTCATGCTTATTCCAAACAATGCACATTCATTCAAGACTTTATCCACTCCCCACATTTTTTTTTTCTTGATCCAGTGATTAGAACCCAAAGCAGCCAATGAAATGCCATTCACCTATTGAACTGTGAGTCAGCCATTTCTTTCATGGCTCATGAGAAGTAAAAAAGATCTCTAAAGTACACATCCTTACCCTGTTTGGGGATGAAAACATCAGCTTCATTGAACAAATTTAAAAGATTAAATAGGAAGTAGCATTTAAACACCACACACACACACACACACACACACACACACACACACTACACTTTGGCTGTCATTATTAGTACATAAGAACAGATGAACAGGGAGAAGGGATGCACAATTTCATCTTTATAAGCTGTCAGAATAATTTTAGAATCGGAAAGGGCAAACCAAGAGAAAGATCTGACAACTGTGTACTGTAGGTCAGGATGTAATAAGAAAGAACAAGCTGTAAGAAGAAAGAGCAGTGCTAATGTGCCTGTGGGTTCTAGGCTCGTTAATTTTACAATAGACTAGCAGCCAAGTAGCTCTATACCAGGTAAGAAGACACATTCAAAGAAATAAACACATTAGCAGAAGTGGCAAATGCTCCAGTTTCCCAAATCAATAAACTAATGACTGGGAATGAGATTTCATGCCCGTCTTCAGAAAACTTCTAGAATCCATTATTAGATGCATTGCTTATTTATTAGTACAAGAAAAATAAGGGCCGTCAAGGTGGCCCATTAAGTGAAAGTGGATGCTTTTTGTTTCTCTTTCTTGACCAATTGTTCTTCTCAAGAGAGTCCATATAACACTAAAGTGGCGATGCACTGAATAAGAGTGACAAGAGTGAATGTCCTTGTCTTGACATTAAAGGAAAATGGTTCATTTATTCACAGATAAATATGATTTTAGTTATGGGCTTCTCCCATACAGCCTTTACACCTTTATTATGCTGGGCTACTGCAACTAATCAGTAGGCAGGTTTATGTTTTGTTTTGTTTTACCGTGAAAAGGTGTTAAATTTTTGTCAAATCCTTGCCCGTGTCTATTGCAATAAGTATGGGACTGTGGGAGTTTTGCTTTTTAAATGTTGTATCATATTTGTGTATGTGGACTTACCCGTATTTACCAGTAATAAGACCACACAAACTGTCCAGGTAAGTGAGCAAGAGTGATGCTTAGGAATCTGGCTGTGCATCAGCCGAGACGCTGAACCCACTGAGATGGGCCTGATGCCAGGGCAGTTATGAAAACTTGGGCTTCCGGGACCTTGAACCTGGGGTGGGCTCTGCATTCTAGGCTCTGTGTGCTAGCTTTGTGCGGTGCTGGCCTTGAAGACTGTGTCTGTGAGTTCCACTGTAAACAAAGTTCCTTAAAAGAAACCAAAACTTGCATTGAACATTCTCCAAGGCTAAGTAGACGATCATGGTATGGAGAGGTAGGTCCACAGCAGATTATATTGGTCTATATTGCCCCTTTATAGTGACTTACTACTGCCTCTGTATGTGACATAATATTCTTGTGACTATTTAATAAATTTCTTTGTAGTATATTATACATCCTATCTTCCTATAAGCTGGGAATCCTATAAGATGTATCAGAGGCCTATAGCATAGATTTCCTCACTTTGTTCTAACCCACCTACCAGGTCTTTCCAACAATGTATTTGAAAAGTATCTTTATATATGATTTTCTTTCTTATGTTCACTATATGTAAACTTTAACCTTTAAGAAGAAGCTGCATCAGGCTGTGAATGAAAACCCCTGGAAGAAAAATCTGTGTCTGCTGAGACTGATTGGCAGGTTAGAATTTCAGTACTGTGGAGAGGTTGAATGTTGCAGGTCCAAAGGCCTCATTAAAATTGTTTTCTAAATTTTATAAAAATAATAATGCTAAGATTAAACTATGTTGTAAATGATTCTCTCAAAATAAATATGATTGTAACTACATTAGCATTAATATAAAGGTTATAAAAGTTTTAAAGGTTAATTCAATAACCTGAGATAAAATTAATGATTGATTTTTTACAACAATATTTTATTATGTATTGATTTGTTCTAAGCATCCTTTTACTACACGAACATTTAAAACCTGTGATTAAATGTCTTTTCCCATTGGACAAAGCCTTTGCTTATTAAATAGTCAATCATTACCTTAATTATATTTAAAAAATTATGGTTACAGAGTGGTACCTATTAGAATGGTCTGCTAATTACATAGTGTTTGTAAACCTTGTTCTAATGGATAAATATTTAAATATGTTTATAAAATTCATTCTTTTAGAGCAACAACATATTGCATTGTAAAAGACTTATAATAACTAAAATTTAGTTGGTCCTTCAGTACATGTTGGAATCCTGAAAACATAGGCTCCACTACCAAGGAAGGAATAGACTTGTTAGTGAGCTAAAAGCAAGGAGAGGAAGAACATAGCCTTGTTTAGGCTTCCAGCAGAAGGAAGGTCCCAGGTTAACAGCCAGATCTTCCTACCTCAAAAGATACAAATTAGAAATGTATCCTCCCACATCAAATTAAACAAAAATTCCTCACAGTTGTGTCTTATTTTCTATTTAATTAAGTTCAGATGTAGTTGACAACCAAGAACAGACATCACAACTATGATAACTAGAGTTCAAAATTAGAGTCTTCTTAAAATTAAAAAAAAAAAAAAATTTCATTAAAGAAGAAGAGGAAGAGGAAGAAGAAGCAGAGGAGGAGGAGGAGGAGGAAGAGGAGGAGGAAGAGGACAACCACATCCAGGACTCTACTCTGACTGGATTTTGTCTAAGCATTTCTACCTCACTCCTAGGAGGCAGTGAAAAACTCATTCATATTCATAGCATGATGGGTAATAGGTTTGAGATTATGCAGGGTTTTCTTTCTTGTGGCTTTTACCAGATATTCCTCCCTCCCGAAGACTGCTGTCCTGTTTGAAGGGACTCTGGCCAGCAAACATGGCCCCGGCGGGCCTTGCTATTCTCCCTCAGTCCCTCTGCCTTGGTAAAAAACCTAGATTACATTCCTAAAGCTAGCCCCCAAGGTCCAATCCCTTAATTTCACCACTTCTTCTTCCTGAAGCTAACTACCAAGGTCCAGCTACCAAAGTATTGAAGTCCGGCAACCCAAAGGCCGCCTCTCTGGTTCCTCGTTAACATGTCCAGTTAAAATTAAACACCTCGTCCTAACCTGAGGTTTCCCATTATACCTTTATAACTGTCATTTTCCCATGGGTCACATCGTTCCTCCGGGACAAATAGCCCTGGCCCCTCTCCCTGGTTTCCCTTCCCTCTCTCCCTCATCCTCTGTCTCCTGTCTCTGTCTCCTATTCCCTTGCCTTTTCTCTCTCTGTCTCTGTCTCTCTCTCTCTCTCTCTCTCTCTGTCTCTCTCTCTGTCTCTCTCTCTCTCTCTCTCTCTCTCTCTCTCTGTCTCTCCCTTCCTCTCTCTCTCTCTCTCTCTCTCTCTCTCTCTCTCTCTCTCTCTCTCTCTCTCTC
>OU015748.1:113884096-113916415 GCA_907169655.1 Acomys percivali
CTCTCTCTCTCTCTCTCTCTCTCTCTCTCTCTCTCTCTCTCTCTCTCGGGGCAAATAAATCTCCTTTGTGCTGAGAACTTGGTCTTGGGGTATCCTGAGTGGATACCAGTTGTTGTGCTGCTGCTCACTGCTCAGTGTCATCCACATCGAATCTGAGGGATAAACAATCCTAGCTCTGAGGGACAGGGATGTTATAATGTTTAATAAATGATATATGCCCCGCCCCCACCCCATGCAAAAATCTGATCCTTGGCCAACAGGGGTAACCGTGAACAAAGCTTCTGAAAAGAAGCTGCATCTGCTCATGAACGAAAATTTCTGAATGGAATCATGTCTGCAGAGGCTGATTGGCTCTTTGGGATTTCAGTATTGTGAAAAGATTAGAATGTTGTAGGGCTAGAATTGGAATCAGAATGTTGCTAATTACCTTCTCTTGGGCTAAGTTCTGGCCCTCTAGGACAGCCATTTCTTGTCACCCCCTCCCCTGTGTGGGAACTCTTGTGACAATAGATTAAAATCCTTTTAGAATGCATTGACCTAACAGGCAACTAGCTTTTTACGCATCCAAAAGCCAAGAATGCATCAGGTACCACTTTGAACCAATTGAAGAGCTTCCTCCATCTAACTCTACCTGCCTCAGAGGAAAGCCTCCGCTTTCCCAGCATTCCTGAGGACTGCCCCAACTCTCTCACCTGAAGCCTCCAGCTCCCCATAGTCAAGGGTGTGACTTCCTCTAGTCTCATCCCCTGAGGCTGCAAAACTCTCCCAGAAGCCTCAGGTCCCAAATAAACCTGCCCTTTTTATACTTTTAATCTGGCTTCAATTAGCTTAATTTGTCGGCAGAGATAACCCATCACTTTGATTTTTGTGAATATCCTCTTATGTGTAGAAAATTGATCAAACTGGTAATTCTACAAAAGATGAAAAACAAAACATCCTGGCACAATTTCCCTTCTGTCTGTTGGGTAACAGTTTCCTCCAAACAGGAACCTTCCCTTCTGGATGGAAGAGGGAGTTTGCTCATGAGACCCAGGAAGGAAACAGATCTCACAAGTGGTAGAAAGCTGAATCTAACAAGGTTCACAAACCATCTCCCCAAGGCTATAGAAGCAGAGACAGGAAGTGGTCCCCTGGGAGGTCCTCTGTCTGACAGGGTGGCCTGCAGGATACTTTCTGCCAGCAGAGCTGCCTGCAAGTCATGCAGAGAGTTCCTGGGATGGAGCTTTCCTGAGTTATCATCAAGGCAGGGGTAACCCTTTTGGTGCCGTACCTGGTTTTTGAATTATTCATGTTCCTACAAGCAACCTCTCATCCATACTCCTGTAACTAACTCATATAAGCTCATCAGTTTGCCAACTTAGAATCTTATGGAATCAGTATTTTGGTCTATTCTTAGACCTAGAGTGAATGACTAGACATCTGTTTAGGTCCCCGCAGAAAAGTTAGAACATAACACTGTTGGCATCCAAACAGTGTGCGAACAGAACCAAAGATGTATTTTGGAGGAGTTCTCAAATGTCCTTCAGCCTGATGCATCTGAGGGTGGAGAACTAGCAGGGAAGTACGGACTTATTACTTTTCCCCGTGCAGTCTGGGATGGAGTTCCTCCTCGCTCTATGTGGTTGCTTTCTCTCTGAGATAGACGATACACAGAACATGCAACCACAGCTGACTTACTTGAGACTGGAACATCCTTGAGAGGATCTGGAGGTGTCTGTCTTCTATGGGGTCTAGATTAGCACACCTGCTTGCTTTGTGGGTTCTGCCACATGAACACAGGGACACCCTGGAAATGGTAAAAGGGTTAGGCTATGCATTACAGTCCCTAAGAATGGGGTGCCTGGGACAAGACTATTGGTAAGCTGTCAAGGCAGTTGTGTGCTAATGATATTATATGCTAATGCTATGCGTAATATAATGTACAAGGAAGGCCAAGATGCTGCTCGGCAGTAACTTGCTTGTCTGGCATCCTCCACTTTAGCTTTTGTCTTGGCTGAGTAATTGGAAAATTGAGAGGGTTCAAGAAGAGATGAAAATGCTGGCTTGCCATATATTGCTTCTTATGGTTGTGGGACCAAAGGAGAAAAAGAATGCAAGTTAGACCTTTACTAAAGAGTCATGGTATCAAGAAACTTGCAATCTCTGGAAAGAATCAGATAGGAAGAAAACTGAGGTAAAGGTAATACAAGATACTCCTCCGGCCTGATCTTTAACAGAAGGGAGAATCCATAGTTGAGCATGCAGACAAGAGCTTTAGTAATGACCCAGTACAAGAAACTGATATTCAGGAACTACTCCATGCCTGAACTGCTTAAATTATGAAGGACTTTCAAACAAGCTGTGAAAATTATCACAGCCTCACATTTGGGACTGTGGATGGGGAAGCCAATTATTCTGAGAGCTGTGATAGAGGACAAACTGAGTGACAAAACGACCCATCCATTTGAAAGACAAAGGTTGCATAACCCGAGGAAACCGGATGAGGAATCAGTCCCTGATGGAACGGCTTACAGGAACCATTAGAGAGAATTGGTTATCACCAGATGATGTGCTCATGAAATATAGGGACTGGAAGGCAATTGAGGAAGAGCGGGCACAACTGAGAACACTGGGTGTAAAAGAGGCGATACTTGATACGCAGTTCACCAGCCCAGGTAGAACTTGCTCACACAGGAGTTCAAAAAGAGGCTCACTCTGCCAAGTCCATGAGACTAGGCTGAAGCGTTCACAGTTTTGTTGAGTTCTACGATAGTACATGATATCTACAAGGTAGGAAAGACTTTGATGGACTTGAATAACCTAGACCAATATTGCTACATGGTCTCCCATAGAGAATTAATAAAGGGCTTGTTTGATGTAGTGAAATTGTGTACTATTAAAAGAACTCATCCGTTAAGAACACAGAATAAAATATTCTCATACCCATGAAGATGAAAAATAAGTTCTTGTCCAGCATCTGGAGGAGTTGGAAAATTCTAGACAGAGTCTGTAACTAGACTGCTTCAGGTCAATACTCAGCTCTTGCAGTCATTTCCAATATGGTTTTGTGCAATGATTTTAGTATCTTCACATGTCAGTTTACTCATCTGTAAAATGTAGGCAGTAATACGGTTGACTAGATGCTTTAAGCAAAGCCATGAAATTAAAAGGTGTTCAAACTAAAACCTCCTTTTAAAGAATCATGTTAGGGCCAGATCTAAAACTGATGTGATTATCTACCGCCATACTTTCTCATGTGATGTGAACATTTGTAAAGTAAAGATGATGACTACTGTTACAGAGTGACTTTAGGACAAATGTGAAAGTCATCACAGGGATGATTTGATTCCCTGAGTCGCTTACACTCAGAACAAAGAGCGAGGGAAAGGACACTTTTCTTCCAACATGCAGAAAAACATACTGGACTTCGGTGGTTTTTGAATTTTTGAAATGGAAAGCTTTTAGTGTTGCTCTTGTGAAATGTTCAACTAGTTGTAGATATAATCTCTGATTTATAATATCTTACTTGAATAATGTTAAAATTATATTCATGGAAAAAGTCCTCCATCTTCTGTAGATGGATCAAATGAAATATTGAGAGCGTGTACTCCAAATGAATTTTCATTTCTGATTAAAAAAAAAGAAAAGATGTGGCAACAGTCTACTGCCTTTCTGTGAAACATTTTGCTGTATTCTTTACAATTCTAGGAATTTTTTTTCTTTAGAGATGATTTTTATGTGCAATGAGATGGTAATAACTTTTAAGAAAATAAATTTTTTATTGCTCCTATAACTAAGAACTTGGTACTTAAAGTGTGATTATAGCTTTAAGATGTCTTTCTCTTGTGCAGTTCTTTACACTATCCATTTCACAAGGTCCCTGGAAACAGATATGCTCCAATCCCATTTTCAAAAACGTCTTTCATATTTGAAACTATTTAATAAAAAGAAGTCATTGTTAATCAAGTGTTAAAGTTGGCCTGAAAATGATAGGCAGGCAGAAAGAGACTGTAGAACTCAGGCAGAGATGTTTGATATCATAAGGTAAACACTACACACTTCTTCAAACAATTGACGAAATCCTCAAAGTCCAACCAGTTTCATGAGACACTGTATCACATGGGGAATTGATATTGCTGCAAAGAAAATCCCCACTCTGCTTTAATGCTTTAATATTTGTTAATATTCTTCAATATAAGAAAACTGAACCACGAAAGTCTTCACTTACCAGGAAACTGGGACAGAGGGGAGGACAGCCTATTGGGACTCTAGATGAAAGAAGCATGGGAGAATAGCAAAGTACAAGGATCCAGAGGGTCCTAGAAACCTACTAGAAGAACATTATGATAGGCAGATTTGGGCCCAGGGGTCCCGCTCAAACTATGGCACCAGCCAAGGACAATACATGCAGTAAACTTCAAACCTCTACCCAGATCTAGCCAATGGACAGGACATTCTCCACAGTTGAGTGGAGAGTGTGGTCTGACTTTCACATGTACTCTGGTGCCTCATATTTGACCATGTTCCCTGGAGGGGGAGACCTGGTGGCACTCAGAAGAAGGATAGCAGGCTACCAAGAAGAGACTTGATACCCTATGAGCATATACATGGGGAGGAAGTCCCCCTCAGTCACAGTCATAGGGGAGGGGAGTAAGGGGAAAATGGGAGGGAGGGAGGAATGGGAGGATACAAGGGATGGGATAACCATTGAGATGTAACAAGAATAAATTAATAATAAAAAATTTTTTTAAAAAAGGAATGTAAGAAAAAAAAAGAAAATTGAAGAAAAATAAGAATTGCATATTTCTTCATTTCTCTATTCTCAGTTATCTGGAGGCTGATGGAAAATCAGTATTAGAATTTGGTAAAGATTATTTATTATCTTTTGCTTTCACTTCTCCATGGTATATTATGGAAAAGAACTTGTCTACATTTTATCTATATATGGAGATGCTGTGATATTATGGAAGTTTGAGCCAATTAATTGGAGCAATTAGTTTGTATACTGTAGGACTGACTTAGATACAGGATGTGCGATGGGTATTGCTGGTTGATTTTAGCTTGGATAATAGTAAGAATAAAAGACTAATTAGGACGGCTTGAGAAGACGGCGACTTGGGGCAAACAAGTCATAGTTTGTGAAGAGATTAGCACAACCTTTAAAAAGATAATTATTTTGTATTAGGATAATTAGGAAATAATGCTTGGGGCCATCTTAGGGATTAGTCAAATTACCATCCATCATAGGCCAAAGGGAATGAAATGGATGGTTTTTTGGAACTTTATTTGTTTGTTTGTTTGAGACAGGGTTTCTCTGTGTAGCCATGGTTGTCTTAGACTCACTCTGTAGACCAGGCTGGCCTCAAACTCACAGCGATCTGCCTGCCTCTGTCTCCCGAGTGCTGGGATTAAAGGTGTGCGCCACCACACCTGGTGGTTTTTTGGAACTTTAGGTGGTAGGGTCTACCTGGAGGAAGAAGTGACTGGGCATCATGCCAGCTGCCAAGAATGACCTCGCAGTAGGAACTTGGAGTTCAGAAGCTGTGGCTGAGGTAACTAGATGCAGAGATGAGCTGGAATTGGTTGGACAGTAAATATTGAATTCTTTTGACTGATTCCACAGCCTAGCAAATAATAATCTAATTCTGTATACAGCTTGGCTACTGTCCATTTGTATAGTCTGTATTTCCTCCACAAGGATAATATTAAATGTTTGAAGGTACAAATGGGATTTTTTGAACTCTCTCAGGTCCATTATAATCTTCTGTGAAGATCTGTGTTTGCTCTCCGCTGTCCAGCCTGTTGGCTTAGGCTACTACTTGATGCTTCCATGTGCTTTTATTCCTCCTCCAAGTTCAAGACAATATTGTTATTTAGTTAGGACTTTCTAGCCAAATTTTGGGTTTTTTTTTCCTACTGAAAACTCTTTACTTTGTATTTAAAATAAATTTCTTAAAAGCCTTCATCTTTATTTATAAGACCAGGCTGTAACCCACTTATCTCCTCAACTAGAATCCAAGTAGAAATACAAGTGGGTAGTAAGTCAGTTTGAATGAAATTAATTATCCTACTTTGTTCTGGACAAGTGTATATATCTGGACAACTGCGGAATAGTTGGTGACTTCCATGAGTCTCGTTTTCTTGAATTAATTCTGTTTCCAGAAGCATCCGTTGGCTTTCCTCTTATGTATTGTGTCATTTCCCTTTCATAAGCATATCACTCAGTCTTTTTCTTATCCTTTGTCCTTCTTGGCTCCCAAGCTTGTTTTCAGACTTTTCATGCTAGCTAGTTTTTCTTCTTTCCTTCTCCTCCTCCTCCTCTTCCTCCTCTTCTTCCTCTTCTTCCTTCTCCTTTAAAGAGCTATTTATTCATTATACAGTATTTTGCCTGCATGAATGCCTGCTGGCCAGCAGAGGGCACCAGATCTCACTAATGATGGTTGTGAGCCACTGTGTGGTTGCTGGGAATTGAACTAAGGCCCTTTGTAAGAGCAGCCAGTGCTCTTAACCTCTGATCCATCTCTGCAGCCCAGAGCTGGCTAGTCCTTATGTCAATTTGATGCAGGCTGTAGTCATTTTGGAAGAGGGAACCCCAATTGAGAAGAGTCCTCCAAGAGATTGGCTTGTGGGCAAGGCTGTGATGCATTTTCTTGATTGATGATGGATGTGGGTGGGTGAATTCCACAGGAAGTGATGACATCCCTGAATGAGTGGTCCCGGATGGCATAAAAAATGCAGACTAAGTAAGCCACAAGGAGTAAGCAGCACTTGATCATGGCCTTGGCATCATTTCCTGCCTCCAGCTTCCCTTAGTGATGGATTTATAAGCTGAAAAATGAACTAAACCATTTCCTCCCCAAGTTGCTTTTGGCCATGGTATTTTATCACAGTAATAGGAACTCTAAGACACTTCTGTTTGTGTAACCCATCCTAAGTACACTCATATGTGTTCACATGGCTTCAAAACAAGAGCAGTTGCTTTCCAACCTAGGTCTAATGACCTCTTCAGCGGGTCTTAAACCCAATCGGAAACTTGACAATCCATATCATTATTGCACTACATGGCTTATCTTGCCTGGACCTTCAGCAGTATGAGATATTTACTCCTTTTATTTTTCTTTAAAAAAGACTCAATGGTCGTGAGTCTGCTTCTGCCCATGCTGCAAGCCCTGAGCCCACCTCCCAACCCGATAACCCCTTTTATTAGTCATTTGTTAAATAAGCCTGTTTGGCCTGGTGTAGTTGGCTTCTTGCTATTCCTGAACATGGTTAAGCCCTGCTAATTCTGCGTTCTCCTCTGTTCTTCCTTTTCTTGACACTTTCTAAATTAGCTAATTTTAAGTAGAGTCTGAGACTAAAATGCAGCCGTGGAGGAATAACAGACCCCCCCCCTCCCCCTCATTGATTTAGGGATTAAAGGAAAAGGCCAAAGCTACCCAGGCTGTTCATGCTGATGCTTAACACCCTAGTTTGGGAGCTGTCAAAAATACATTACATTTTTTTTCTTTTCAGATTACTTTCATTTTGCTCAGGTGTTTCTTTTATGTGACCCTGAACAATTCCCTTTTCCAACAAGAGTGTGTCCACAGGGTCCATACTGAGTCAGATGGTTGGTTACAATTCTACTCCAGGGGTTTACACAGCACATCCCAGCAATTTGAAAGGGAGCCAGTAGGAGGAAAACTTTTAATTCACTTGAAGATTGATTTATCCATGACCTGCAATCAAAGTATGTGATAGCTTCAGCCACAGGTTATGACATGCAGTTGCTTACAAAACCCACAGTTCTGATATTGTTTTAGTTTCTTTTCTATTGCTGTGACCAAAAACCAACCAACCAACCAACCAAACATAAAACCATAACCAAAGCAACGTAAAACAAAGCACTTAATTGGGGGCACATCTCCAGGGAGTTGGTCTATGACTGGAAACAGGAAAGTTGGTATGATCCTGAAGTAGCTCCAACAAGGCCACACCTCCTAATCCTTTGCAAACAGTTTCACAAACTGAGGACCAAGCACTCAAACATATCAGCCTATAGAGATCATTTTCACGGAAACTATCACACTCGTCAAAATGGATACAAGATAGTTTATTCTGGAGACAAGTATGACTGAGTGTCTACTGTCCAAGAATGGGTTTCCCCAAGTGCCCCCAAATGTTCAGCTATGAAAGTGGTTACACTAAATTTTATCAGTTCCAGAAAAAAAGTCATAAATCAAAGCATTTTCCAATACACTGTAATACCTTGGTGGCAGTGAGAGGTCGATAGAGTGTAGCAGAACAAGGAAAACTTTGCCAGAAGTTTCAGATGCCATCTGTGACATTCTTAGCTTTGGCATGATGAAAATTGGTGGTCTGCTCATATTGTCATAGGATGTTAGTTCAGACAGGTGTGGGCAATGACTGGACTAAAAATGTCCCATGGTAATTTATCTCTGGTATGCAACATTTAAAGTGTCTATAATCTAGAAATTCAATCTATTAGCCTATGTATAGATAGATACCCCACGCCATCTCTCTCTGTCTCTTTCTTTCTTTCTTTCTTTCTTTCTTTCTTTCTTTCTTTCTTTCTTTCTTTCTTTTTTATTTTTTTGAACCTTATTTTGTACAAGCAATAACCATGGTGACATCCTTTTCCATTTAACTCCCTGACTCACAACTCACATCAGGGTTACCCACTTCTGGCACTGGAATTAACTTTATGGCTTTGGAGAGTGTCTTTCCCCACCCATTTGTAGTATCCTTAAAAAAAAAAAAACTGTTTCTGTTTTCTTTACTGTCTTCCAAATCTGTAAGACAATTGGGGGTACACAACACCTCCACATGCCCTCTGCTGTCCTTTTTAACTCAGTTGATCTCAGGAGCCAGCAGCTCTAGGGATACAAAAGAAAAACGTTGGCAAGGTTCAAGTACAACAGAGAAAGGCTCTAGCATTTGCCCTCAAATGATCAATCTTCAACACTGTTACCATGGGCCCGGATAGCATTGATTGTGCTATTCTAGTTGCTATGGCAACCAGGGGCAAAGCCCAAGAGGGCATCATGTTATGTCCAAAGAAAAAGGCTGCTACATGACACTCATGGTTGTTGGTTTTTTTTCAAAGCTAGAAATAGCTTTCTTTTAACTTCTTTATCTGTAAAATCTATAGTCCTTCAAGATGTAGGTCAAATACACTTCCTTTACTAAAGCTTCTCTATCCAAATAAAAACTAAATTTTATTTCTCTTAAAATTCCATGCTGCTTATTTCTCTTATAAAATATCCCTTGCATTCCAGGGATTATTCTTGGCTTTCCCATCAGAGAAGCTCCTTGACAAACCATTGTTAAATGGTACAAACATGGAGCTAAATAGCAGCTGTCTTGCCCTTGAGGCACTCACACTTTCAGGAGGATGTCTAATCATGCTAAACAGTTAACACCGTAGCATGAGAAATTCTGAAGGACCAAAAGGGAGGAGTTAAACCTACCTTGTAGGAATTTGAATATATTTAAGTGGAAGGAAAATATGGATGTACTACGTTACCTGCTTATCTTCCCTGCACACCTTTCTTCCATTTTCAAGTTTGCCCTGAGCACATGGAAGGAGAAACTCTGCTCTCTCAGTATTGATCTTACCCAGGTATAAACTTCAGAGCTAAATACCTGGACTATGTTTCTTGGATATGTATAACTTAGAAATTAAAATTCTAGACAATTCTGTTATTAGTTAAACAGATATCACATATAGCCTGTGGTAGCTATTTTCTACTGTACACTTGGAAAGACAGAACCCAAATTCAGACAGAGATATGAACAAAGCAGATGATCAAGTGCAGAGAAAAAAGGAGAGAGCAGAACAGTTCTGAGTTCAGACTGCTTTGCTGTCTGCCTGGAGCCTTCGGAGGCCAACCACACCCCTTGGGTCTTGTTTGCTAACCAGTGTGTTCTCTCATTAAATCACAATCTGTATAAAATCTAGCCTAAGGTGATCTCTGGTAACTACATGCAAACAACCTCTGATTAGGATAGCTGTGCCTTAAGAAATAAATAACAGTTTGTCAGATGTATGAATGGACAGCCTAGGGCACACCACCAAAGAAGACTATGGCCCAAAGGCACGAGAATGTGAAGTTAATGTTTAAGAATCATCATGAAGGTCAAGTAGCTAAATCATATGTTGAGTGAGGAGAATGTTTTTGCCTCATCAAAAGTAAACATTAATACCTCATGAAA
This sequence comes from Acomys percivali, assembly GCA_907169655.1. Taxonomy (NCBI): domain Eukaryota; kingdom Metazoa; phylum Chordata; class Mammalia; order Rodentia; family Muridae; genus Acomys; species Acomys percivali. The sequence continues at coordinate 113,894,291 of OU015748.1, forward strand.
GGGTTTGAACTTTATATGCACAGAAGTAGAAGAAGAACGCGAACAATTTTCCATGTTAATGAGGAAGGCTGTGTTTGAAATAGACTGGACATCTGCCTGTCATACGGTAGCTTTATATAACGTTCCTCTTTCTTTGTTCTCTTCCTAGAATAACAATAATAGTAATGGCACCAATTATCAGTAACTAATATGCATTTAGTACTTGCTTTGTGCAATGGAGCATGCTAATCATTTTAGACATATTGTCTGCTTCCTTTCTCATGTGCACCCTATGTCAGTGTCTATCATTATCCTCACTGTGTCGAGAACGTTGAAACACAGATTGATGAACTTACTCAAAGCCACACAGGGAGAGTGACTGACCTGGGCTATCCAAAACTGGGGTTTGAACATGAGACCAGTCATGTCACTTTACCTCCCACATGCTTAACAACTGAGATTTGCCATAGATTTTAAAATCATAAGTTGAATAGCCCATCACAAATACCATTGCTTAATTAACAGAAGCCTGTATTTGTTGGCGCTTCAGGGAACTTCCATAAACAGACCTGCAGCACTCAAAGCCCTGATATCCATCAATTTAACTGCCACCCATTTGACTTAGTGACTAAATCCTTGTAAATATAATTTAAGCTTTTTTTTTCAGTAACTTAAAAAACAATCTGAAGGCTTTTCATGGTACAGGTATGCACTCAGATGATATAACATGCTTGGTATCCTGGGGTGTCATGTACTGATTAAACAGTCTTTGCCTTCAAATTCTCATTCAATTTCAGCAGCCATTGTGTCTCCTCAGCTTTTCTTCACCAGCCTCCCAAACACCTGCTCATCCTTTGCTTCTCATTCTCTTCAGTAACCTCCTTGGTACAGACTTTGTTTATGAAAGTGCATTCTACAGTTGTCACTAGCTTGTTTCAGGTTCAAGAGAGATTCTGCCTTGATCCCTCACTTCCATGAATTATTTTCCAAGCTCTGTTATTATTAAAAACAGTAAAAAAAAAAAACAAAACAAAACCCAGACACATTAAATATAAGTACATCTAGTATACTCATTTCCCATGTTGGAAATAGCTTTTCATTAAGGCTAGGAAGACTGGAGCTAGACCATATTGTGCATGTACATGCACATGTACACAGATACTCATGTGTATGCATATGCCCACATGTGCACACACACATGCATGTACATATTAATACATGCACACACATGCATGTGTGTATGCACACCAGTGCATAGGAATGCATGCAGCGATAACATTATTCTCTAGTGTCTCATCCTTTCCTCCAGGAGTTACAGATGTTAGGCTGTCATCAGTCTTGGAAAGTAGAGCCATTTTGGGAGCATCTGTGAGATGAATCTCTATATACAGCTGTCTAGGATGTAAAAATCCATTATTTTGCATTTAATGCTCTTTCATGATCTGGATGGTTCTGACCATGAATAATATGATAACTACAATCATAGCTCCAAATTCAATAACAATAAGAGCTCCAAAATATTTGTAAAATAACAAACCTCCTTCTAGTCATAAGTATTCTTCCTCTGATGTTTTTCTAACTCCTCTTAACATACAAGTTTAATTGGCACAAAAAATAAGCATAGCAAATTAAGAGATAAGTTATCACATACAGGAGGATTTTGCCTTCATAACCAGGCTAGCATTTCTTGTACAAATATGGCCAGAAGTTAATCTGTTGTGCTTCTTGTGGCTAGCATTGCGTAGACATAAACTTTAACGTATGGCTCAGAAAGAAGAAAGGTTGATTCATTAACAAGTTGGCACTTTTTACCAGGTTGTCAGTTTCTCTGGATCTTTCATAGGAACCTATAAATTATTAACTCAGCGATGCTATAGAACTGTTGGGTAGATTTCACAGTGCTGTGGCATTATAGTGTGAATCTTCTTTTTATTGTACTATATAGGGCTATGGGAATTTTGATTCATGAAGCTGTAGATATCTAACCTCTAGTTGAAAAACAGATAATCAAAGGGGCACAAGTACAGCAAAGGCTCATCTTGGCACCATTGTCCAAACTCCCAAACTCATTACCCATGGGTCAGAAGTGAAAAGTTTCTATATGTGATTTGGAAGTCATTGCCGGAGGTGAATGATGTATGTGTGTGTGTGTATATATATATGTGTGTGTGTGTGTGTGTGTGTGTGTGTGTGTGTGTGTGTGTGTGTATGTGTGTGTGTGTATTGAGATGAAAATGGAAGACTTTCTAGCAATAGTCTCTCGACAGAATTATCAATTTAAACAAAGCTACGTTCGTACTATGATCACAAGAGCTAAGGAAACTACAGAGATAACCCACTCCCTAACCTTGCCATAATAATAATAAAAAAATACATGGAGGCAGGTAGAAAGAAAAACACTATCCAAATTGCCCTCCCATACACCACCAGAAAAGCAAGGAAGAGTTTCTCCTGCTTGGAAGAGGAAGAGATAAATAACTAGACAACTTAGATGAAAATGTAGTACCAACCAGCTCTGAAGTATTGGAACTCAAAACAAATGGTAAGTTGCTATCTCTTCAGAATAAACTGGCAATATAGAGTCATTCAGACAGAATTCACCTTGACCCAGCGACTCTCTCCTTATGTCACCTTCACCCAAAAGTACCTCTCGTGTCAAATATGATGTCAGAATAGAAATCTGATAAACAGTAATTGGCTTTTATTTGAACATTCAACAAGTTACATTGATGTTGACCACATTATGATATCTGTATAAATGCTAGGAACATCATTTCCAGCTGCTAAATATATTCTGAGGATATTGTGAGCCTTGCTAGCATTTTACAGGCTACTTTGAGGCACAGACTCTTCTTCATCATCTATGTGCCTGCCACTGCTTAAATCAGATCGTTTCTGTAAAAGAAGATTGCTCACGAAGTCCTGTCCTTTGCTGCCATGTCCCTTCTATTCACGACAAAGACAGATCCCACTTTGAGATTCCGCTTCAGTGGAAAGCTGTGTTGCCTCTGATCTGCTCCATCGCCTCCCACCCTAACAAATTCATCCTGTCAGGCAACTTTAATTACATAGTTGGGTAAACAGGAGTTGACATGGGCAACTTGAAGAAGAAAAGAAGCCATGCATTTCTATCTGAACTACGTCTCTCATCTACAAACCTTTCTATTGGTGATTTTTTTTTGTAGAATCCATTCACTTTTGCTTACAATACAACCAGAGTTAGAGAGTAGGTTTTTTGTTGTTTTGTTTTTTTGTTTTTATAAACACACTGTTGTCAAGTGACTCTCCTAAAGTCTCAGCATTAAGGGCACTAGTCTTTGGCAATAATTTGAAGAGGGAAGGACATTCAGGAAGAGGAGGCCAATGGAAGGACTTAGTCACTGACAGTGTGACCTTGAAAGCCATGGAGCAATCAGCTTAGATCCATCATATGCTCCATGTAGAATTTTTTTTTTTTTTTTAAATCCAAAAACAAAGAGCAAAATCCCACTCTCTAGCAGTCAGGCTTTAACTGCTTAGAGCCTGACCCAGTGTCTTCTGAAGCCTTAGTTAACAATTATTAGAGTGTGACTCCTGCTGGGCCATGGTGTCTCACCACAAGTAAGGCCACTCTCAGGGAGACGCCACAAGATGGTGATTCCACACAATTTTTATTTTTTTTATTTTTTGTTTTGTTTTTTGAGACAGGGTTTCTCTGTGTAACCCTGGCTATTCTGGAACTCACTTTGTAGACCAGGCTGGTCTCAAACTTAGAGATCCGCCTATCTCTGCCTCCCAAGTGCTGGAATTTAAAGGCGTGTGTCACTGGAGAGATGGCTCAGCTGTTAAAGGCTAGGCTCACAACCAGAAATATTCCATACATTTACATAATGGATTTTAGTCATCCCTTCACCTTCCCTGAGGAGCCCTCTCAACAAAACTCTTTCCTACTTTTATGTTTTCTTCTTGGGTGTGGTACACTGTGGCTTTACTTAGAAGTCCCCCCACTTCTACCCCTGAGCATGAGTGGGAGGTTATTTAGTGGAGGAAGAGTTACAACACCCTCACTCCAAACAAAGATTAATTGACAGTGGTCCTTCAAAAAGGGGTGGAGCATCATAGGCCCCTCCCCCATTCCTGAGGAAACATTACAGGCCTAATCTTTTGCATATTAAGCTTTTATGTGTCTGGCAACTCTTAAGCAGTAGGTGTCTTGGCCTCTCAACTTCATACTCAGCTGCCCCTGCTGCTTAGCCTGAAGAAATTGATTAATTAGACTTCCCCAAAATGAAAATTTACTTTTTACAGTATTAGTATTAAATATTACAAAGCAGATAATCATAGATAGACTGATCTGATAAAATATCTGTATTCAGAATACATGAAGAGTTAGTACACAAAATAATACAAATAACAACAATAATACAAACAAGCCAGTAAGAGCTTGGAGGGTATGGAGATAAACAGCTGCGTTTTGGTCACATTTGAAGCCCTAGGTAGAAACACAGTGCTCACGTTTTGCTAAATGGTCATTTTATTAAAACTGCTCTTTAAATTTGTGTTTCTGTTCATAGATTAATGCTGTGCTCAGTATCCTTCAGAGACACATCTGAGTGTGGAGGGTAGCAGTTACTACAGAGTCTCAAAATTGGTCAAAGTACCAAGAAGTAACAGGTGAGTGAGTGCTCTGCCAATAATCATCATCACCACCACCACCACCATCACATCACCACCACACCACCACCACCACCACCACCACCGCCACCACCGCCGCCACCACCACCGCCACCGCCACCACTGCCGCCGCCACCACCGCCACCACCACCATCATTATCATCTATTTTGTCCCTTCCAAGGCTCGGAGAACAACACAGAAGGAGGAGCAGAAAGAACGTAAGAGCTGGAGGACAGGGAGATGTGCAGCACACAGACACCTTCTGGACATTTAGTAACTCACCACAGTGCTTATTAGCCACAGGAGAGGCCTGCACAAGATTGAGAACAGCATTTCATCGTGGATAGGGGAGTGGCTCATAAAGGCCCACCTCTGAAATTAACATTTGTTGTGGGAAGAAATTTCACTTTTTATAGTGATGTAGAGTGATGTAGTCACTGATAAGTCGCCCCTGCTTCCGTACATAATCTCCCACCGATGATTGCTCCCAAGAAACTCTAACTAAACTCCATGAGTCACACACAAAAAGAAGGCATCAAATTATCAGAGAGACTTGTTGGGAAGAAGAAGGATTTTGGCAGGGATGAGAGACCGTAATGAGATTGAAAATGACTATTCATTTCATACATGTATGAGCTGTCAAATAATTTTTCAAAAGTTTAAGCAATGAAGACATTTCATTGAATAGAGTATTTAAACACTCACCATTCATTAGGTAGATGCACATTAAAACCACAATTATCTACCAACTAAAATTATTAGAATAATTGATGTACAATCCAGAGAAAGTATTCTTTATGCACTGTTATTTTCCATAAAAACAATGAAATCAGTTTGGAAAACAACGTGGTAGTCTTAAGCTGTTAAACGTATAATGATTTTTTTCCCCTGGATCTTTGCCACCTGACCTTTCAGAATGAAAATATGTGTTCGCACACAGACTCTAACCATCCAAGCTCCTCATAGCTTTATAAAGTATTCCCAAACCAAAATCTTCATCAAGTGGTGGTGGTGATTTGAATGAAACTGTCTCCTTTGGTCTCATGTACTTGACGACTCGGTCCTCAGCTGGTGGGGAAACAGTAAGACATGGAGCTTTGCTGAAAGAAGTATAAAACTCAGAGTGGGCTTTGAGAGTTGATAGCCATGCCCTTCCTGTGCTCTGCTTACCATGGCCTCCCTGCTGTTATGAGCTAATTCTCTGGAACAAACCCAAAGCCAAAATAAGCACTCATCCTAAAGTTGCTTCTGGTCTTGGTATTTTATCACAGCAACAGATGCTGTGGTGGGTAAGGAATCAGACTGTGATATGCAGAGTCAGTGAACATACTCAGCCACACAAAGGGTTGAGCAGACTACTAAGAGAGATCAAATTGGGTGGGGTCAGAATAAGAACAGTGACTGAAGGGAGCCACACACAAAAGCGCATGGATGTGCATGCTGTATGCCCATTTCTAGAGCGTTCGAGAAAATGTAAAGCAGTCTATGGTCTCAAACAGCACAACAGTGATTGCATGAAGATGTAAGGAAAGAGTGAGGGGGGGAAGGAGGAAGTGGGGGTTACACAGAAGTGCCATAAAGTGTGTGGAAGGTGCTAGAGATGGCTGCAGTATTCAATATGGTCACTCATAGGTCATTCATTGACACATGCCCACTTTTACCAAGCTCTGTATTTCAAAGAAGTTCAGCGTGTTCTGCAGGTATATACAGCACAAAAAAAAAATAGCACATACCAAAAAGGAAAAGGAAAAGATGAACATTTTATCCAGAGATATGTCTTAGCGGGGTTGATTTTAAATAGCAATTTTGATCATGAGGAACAGGAAAGTCTCGAGCTCTGCTTCATAATTGCTACTCCACAGTCATGTCTGTGATGTTCACATATTTTGCTTCTGGAAAATATCTTTATTACACTTCTTTCTTGAATACTTTAAGAAAACTAGCTCATCTTGTTTATATCTAGAAAGGTCAAGTTAAACTAAAATGCAGCCACATTTTAATATGACCATCTTCAAGTTTGGACTTGACCTCGTTAGAAGGGATCCCAGCACCGTGATGAGAGCAAATAACTTGTGAAGCCTCCTGGGACACTCATTCCCAGCTGTTTCGAGAGGCTGATTAGACGGGCCTGTCAACTTCAAGACCACCATTAACAATTCTTTTAGATGACTCCTTCTATCCACTCAGAATCAGAAAGGAAACTGAAAACCAATCTATGCTCTCAAAAAGCACAGCAAGGGTTGCATGAAGTTTCTCATTTGTTACAGTGAGATTTGGGAAACGTTAGATAGGCAAGAGATGACTGAAGTTGCTTTCAGAAAAGTAGCTACCATAAAATCACCTCCAGGAATGAGCATTATCAGGAGAGAGGACCTCAAAATCCCAGGAGCCAGGATTGAGCCTTGAGGTAGGAAAGCAGTAAAGGGGGCACAGCATTTTATATTGGAGACAGCATGAATGCGGCGTTTAAGGGAAAGAAGGGACCTCTTTTTTAAACTGAGAGGTGAGACACATATCTTTAAGAAGTAAGAAAGATAGCAGTCATGAACAGGGTGATGGGGAGGGGGGAGGCTCAGAGGGGAGCACCCTCACAGAAATCCTACAAACATAGAAAAATATGTCCTTTCGTGGGGTGGCAGGACATTCTATGCCACCCGGCTTTGGTTCAGCATGCTTTCTGGGACAAAGGGCATGAAGAGCAAGGGCTGGGATAGAACCACAGTTAGAGCCACAGCACACCATGGCTTCTTAACTCTCTGATACAGAGATTCAACAACAATAACAGCAACAAATGTAAGAGTAGTTTAGACTTTTCCTAGTTTGGATTTCTATTGATGTGATAATGACCAAAAACAATTTCGGGATGAATGATCTTTCTTTCTTTCCATCTCTTTCTTATCACAGCTCTTAGATCAGACTCCATCACTGACAGAAGTCAAGGCAGGAACCTGGAGGCAGAGACTAAAGCATAAGTCATGGAGAGATGCTGTTCACTGACTTGTTCCTCCTGGCTTACTCAGTTTGCTTTTCTTCTAGCACCCAGGACCCACTTGCCCAGGGATGTCACCACCCACAGTGGGCTTATCCCTCCCACAGTCAAGCATTAATTAAGAAAATACCCCACACATTTGCCTACAGATGAATCTCATGGAGATTTTTTTTTCCAGCTAATATTAACTCTTCCCAAATATGTCCAGATTTGTGTCACTTTGACAAAAATCAACAGGGACTATTGATCCTTCGTCAACCTGACGCACAAACACACCACTATTAACTGAAATATTTCTTTTCTCTGTTGTCCCCAAATTATGTTAATATTAATACTACAATATAAAGCATTCCAGGGCTGGAGAGATGATGACTCAGAGGTTAAAAGTGCCACCTGCTCTTCCAAAGGTCCTGAGTTCAATTCCCAGCAACCACATGGTGGCTCACAACCATCTATAATGTGATCTGATGCCCTCTTCTGGACTGCAGGTGTACATGCAGGCAGAGCACTGTATACATAATAATAAATAATAAATCTTAAAAAAAAAAAACAACAACAAAGCATTCCAACTAAAAAAAAAAATCCCAAAGTCTTTTAAAAATCACTTTGAAAGTAAAGCTTCTTTAAAATATCCAGTCTTTCTAAAACTTGAAAGTCTCTCTAAACTTCCAAAGTACCTTTAAAACTTTAAAAGTCTCTCAACTATGGGCTTCTATGAAATTTAATAATGATAATAATAATAATAATAATAATAATAATAATAATAATAATAATAGCAACAGTGACAACAACAACAATAATAATAATAATAATAATAATAATAATAATAATAATAATAATAATAATAGTAAGTTGCATAATATCTTCTTCCATTCCAAGAGGAGAGAGCCAGGGCACAGTTACATTCAAATGAAGGCGAAAGTAGATTTCTACAGTATGAAGCCCTGTCACACATCTGGAGCTGACGAGGCCCTGTGCTTCAAAGAGCCTTGGAAAATCCCCTACTCTAACTCTACCATACAAAGCACATACAGTTTGTCTCCTAGTCTTAGTCTGTCTCCACTCCATACCTGCCACTCACTCTTCTTGGTACCTGTGTCTCCAAACTGCTGGGTGGGGAGGGTCTCTGCTTCAGCTGGGCATCGCTAGCAGGCTCTCCTGGGCTCTCTTCAGGCACTCCAACCCTGCTATAACCCTGCTGCACGGCATCTAGCCTCAGTTTCTCTCCAGGACCCCTTTAATCCCAGGGCTTCTGCTGAGACTGAGGCCATGAGTCCCCCCAATGGAGCTTCTGGATCCTCACAGTACCAAGTCTCAGCTGCTCTTCATCACCCAATCCTTCAGAACACACCACCTGGAAAACTCCTATACAATGCCAAGTTTGGCTGCCAGTGTGAGGTAAAACTTTAGTTCTCTCTGGACCACAGCTTCTGTACGCTGACCCCGAGATAAATGTTCACAGATTTGTACCTCAACGTCAATGGTGTCTTTTTAACTGCAGCTGATTCTTCAGTCCCAGATGACCAGCATTGATTGTCCTAGGAAAGCAAAGGTCTTATCTTAGTCATTCCAGTTTCTTGTTAATCACAGCCAATTTATTTTTTTCAGACAAGAAAGAACTAGCTGACATAACCCACAGATTCTTAACTCAAAAATATCACGTAAGTGGTATGATAGAGTCTTTGCTTTTCATTTCACAAGCCAAGCCTCCACTGTTTGCACTTGCCTTGACATTATTTTCTAAGAGCCAACACTAATAACGCATAAAACTTTGAACGCAAAGTATCTTTTCTAGCGCAGTTCCAATGTCTTTACTCTTACAACTGTTTGATGGTTCCCTTGTCTTTATTTTATATAAGGTAGAACAATTACAGTATAGAAACGTAATGTGAGGTCGTCGACTGGGTGTCACAGTCGAGACAGCAATGCTTGTGGGTTGGTAAAAGGCACAGAGGTAAACCACTCCGGAGATGATTTTAGGAAATAGCATCTACTTCACTGCATGTAAACAAGCATTTATAGAATGGAAGTCTATTGACTGAGATTGGTTAGCACATTACTTTGGATTGGACAGTGAGCACTCATACCACCAAAGTCACTATGCGCAAAAAGAGCACATTACAGGAAACTGTACGGAGACAATGTACAGGACACAATGGTGAGTGTAGACTCATCTGTGGGCCAGCTACTGGCTACTCATGCTACTTCAGAATTCAGCGTTGTGTCTTCTGGGAATACTCAGGAGCACGGTGTGCCACCTTCTTATTTAGACGTGTGCTATGCCAAGTAGGATGGCTGTCAGAGCACGTCTGCATTTTCTCCCACAGTACTGAACATGGGCCACCTGTTCTTCAGAATAGCAACCTGAAGCACTTGTCCTTGTGGGTATAAAAATGTCAGTCTGCACCTGTGTGTCTCCGCACAGAACTGAAAAATGCCCCAAACCAAAAAAGATTTTTTTTTTTTTCGAAAGAAGGAACAAGGCCAGTTGTACACATCTTTGTTTCTCTTGGGCGAATGGTTTGAAGTACATGAGAAGATTGTGTTACTGTTTGCTCTTAGCAGTTTTAATTAGAATTTTGTTTTGCCCAGTTCACAGACTTACTCACTAGGAACTTTTGCTGGCACAGACAAGAGTTCTGAAGGATAGCCAGACTAGGGAGCTATCCCTGTTTCACTTAAATATTCATGGGCGGCTCAAGATGTAACTATTAATGCTGAACACATAAAAGGAATGTACCATATAATAACATTATGTGAGAACAATTGCAATTTGAAAACATAATATTAATATTAAGCTGTTCTGATTCCCTGCACCCAGTTTTCCTAGAACTTTAAAAGAAAGTGTGTGTGTGTGTGTGTGTGTGTGTGTGTGTGTGTGTGTGTGTGTGTGTGTGTGCGCGTGTGTAGGTCAGTGGATAATTTGGGGAAGTCAGTTCTCTCCTTTCCCCATATGGGTCCCAGGGCTTGAACTCAAGTCATCTATTTATCTGCTGAGTACTCTCCTAGTAGATTTTGACTGTTGGTAGTACCTTTTAAAACATTTGAAGTAGTGAGATTAGAAATTAGAAAATTTCACTTGTATTGAATTCTACAAAAATGTGCAGATTTATTTCCTTGGAAAGTTGCAAGGCATCAGATAAAAGTCTGGAAAATATCAAGAATCCTCAAGAAAAATCACAGGGCCCTTTTCAGTAACTGCTGAACCCTCAGGAATTCTTCCAACCCTCACTTTGAAACTAGAGAAAGATGGAATTTGTATGTATTTGGGTAGCAAAATGAGATTATTTGAATCAGTAACATGCATCATTTGAGAGACATGTGGTGTTTGTTTAATTGTTTGGGGTGTGTGTGTGTGTGAATGTGTGTGTGCGTGTATGCGTGCCCGCACGCATGCGCATGCACAGGTACCTGCAGATGTCAGATGAGGTCATCCAATTCCCTAGGCTACTGAGCCGTCACCCAGCCCCACCCACAATGTTTACTTTGGAAGTACGAAGTGGAATGTACCTTGATTTTATTGGTCCAATTGGTAAGTCATTTTCCTGTGTCCATCATGATGGTCTATTTTACATCCAGTCAAGACACAAATTTCAAGTAATAAAAAATGTTAAATGCTTATTTTAAACCCAATCTTAAAGATTGTGCACTGTTGAACAGTCTCCCCATCCTCATTGTTTTACTGAATCTTTGGTCATGGGTCTTCACCATGCACGTTTGACTCTCCTGTTTTGTTTTCAGTCACTGATTGGATCTTGACATTAGAGTCCTTCCTCCTTCTGAATCTCTATTTCCCTGAGCGAAACTGTTTAGTGCAAAATTAATGGGTGCAAAACTATTGCAGAACGTGTGTAGGTTGAGATACATCATTTTTGCTTATCAAAACCTTATGGGTAGTTTTTGCAAGCCTATCCAAGGTGCCAATTTAAGGAAAAGATAATGTGCACTGGCTTGTGCCATTCCATCAGCTTCCTTAATTAAAGCAAGTAGTGTGAGAGTTGCATCACAATGGGCTATTTTTGTCAGCCATCCAGTTAGAAATATGTGCCCCAAATAAGACTCAGATCACAAATACCAACTGACATTCATTGATTAAGAGTAGATATGCACAATTGTGAATTTGATGGTAAAAGAGAGGCACCTGGATCCCTCACTACTCAACAGTGGTCCAGCCCTGCATCTCTACTTCAAAAGCACTGCTTGGCAGACAAGATTGATGGTCATAATGGCTCATGGCTGGCTCATGTGTGCTGCTGCTGTGTCAGTCAGACTTCTCTTCTCACCTAGGGACAACTTTTTTCACAAGACTAGCAGTGACTCATAAGAACTGGGGGGGGTGGGAGGGAGGAGGAAAAGGAATAGATTTTCTGACTTTCTCTACTTATTGTTCATATAGTCAGCATTCTGCCATGATCTTCATTTTAGATGACATTTTATTGAGCTTGATTATAAAATGGTGGGCGAACATAAGGAAGTGGCCTTTAATCATGTTGAAAGTAAAAGATGAGTGAGTGAGTGTTGAGTCAAAAGAATTCAGTTGGAAGTCTCACCTTGCCATGTATTAGCTGATGACTATTGAACTGAACTTTGAAAACTAATCTGTTTTAAACCACTTATAATTGTACAAGGCTTTCTTGATACAAAAACGCAGCCTTCACCTCAAAGGAAATAAGAGATCGTTTATTATGAAGCCAAATATCAGTGAATATGGCCCAGGGATGCAGATTTAGGTTATCCCAGGTCTCATGTTCCAAAGTGTAAGCAGTGTCATGTGCTTTTTATAGTAACAGAACAACTGTTTTAAAACACATTGATGCAATCATCAACGGTATGGGTTATATCCAAGTAGAGAAATATAGGCTATAGGTTTCAGATGCTATCTAATAACATTATTTAATTAGCCTTTAACTGGTGGAAAACTGCAGTAATGTTAAGTTAATACATCCCCTCCCCCCCCCGCCCTGCAAAATTTTTTTAAACTCATAAAGATATTAAGCCAGCCTTTATCTTTTACTGACAATGTTAGTTAGGGCTGATACAGGGTTGGGAACAGGGAATGGCTATTTAGGGAACTAAAGATAGCCCATGATAAATGGTAATTAGGCAGCGGACCTGCAACATTCCATCCAGCCCACAGCACTGGAGTTGTAATCAGTCAATCAGCGTTTGCAGACACAGCTTCTTTCTAAGAATTCCTGCTCACAGCTTCCTTTTATTAATATCATCCCTTTGAAAACGCCCAGATCTTGTCTGCAATTGGTTGCCCAATATGTTGTGCTTAGAATCCAATTACTTATCTACTCAGACACATTGGAAGGGGGTAGCAGAGCCATTAGTGGAGCTGGAGATAAGAAGGTGCCTGTTCATGCCTCTTGCTGGGAGTCTGAGGAATGCATGGAAATAAAGACAAGCAGAATCACAGATTGCCATGGTCCTGAGCATCATAACCATCACTGTGTGGACGCGGGTGATGTATCCAGGCACATATGTGCTATGCATCTCAGGGTGCTCATGGCATTTTAGACAATAAAACTACATCGGAGACCGGGGAGATGGATCAATGGGTAAAGCGCACACTGTTTAAACATAAGGAAGGGGCTCGAGCTCAGACCCCCAAAGCCTACGTGGAGCCAGACAGAGGAGCACGTGTCTGTGATCCAAACACCCCTCTCACAAGATGGCAGGCAAGAACAAGAGCCCCATGACTCCACAGGTTGGCTAGCTGTGCATAGTCAACTGCGAACAACGAAAGACCCTGTTTCAAGTGAAGCGGGTGAAGTGGAGGGCGAGAGCTTACCCCCGAAGTTATCCTCTGACCTGAACACCCATGCTACGATGCACATGAGCCCACACACTTACACACACTTGCATATCACACACGAACTCACAATACACACAGGTGTTTTTTTTTTTTTTAAAGGAGAGAATGTGTGAATTATTCTCCCATTTTTTTTTTTTGCTTCAATTCGGTACATATAACATTAAGGATGTTACATTTATAGAAAAAAATAAATACAACTCTCATTTGTATACTGAGTTTAGGCCCAGAGCATGGAACCCTGTTTTGCTTCAGAAATGTTTTCATCTACTGACTATAACTTAAGTATAATATGTCCCTTGTTCAACTTGCTGGCCTTTGCTTCCTTAGGAAGAATGGATGCTATTTTGGCCACAGAGCTGAGACACTTTGGTCCCAAGGAAACACATTGCATTTGAGCAACATTGTTACTTTAGAACCAAACTCAAGAGATGCTTGTAGCACTTACATTGACTTAGAAGACCTAGTGAAAAGGTCAGTAGATTCTTCTAGCTCACAGTTCGTCATGGGTCATTTTTGTTTCGTGTTGCATTGTGCTGATTTTTCATCCCTGGGGGTTGCATTCAGGGGGTAGGCTCAAATTTCTTAGCAAATATATTTTATTACGAACTTATTAACCAAGAGTGCCTCACTTATAACCCTACTAACCTAAACAATAGGAAAAGAAGATTAAAGAAATACAATAATGAAACCATAAGGATATCAGTTCCAAGAAACAATTCTCCTGGCGTAATCAGCAGGATTTCTTCTGCTGGAATCTGGAGAAACCAGAACCTGGAACCTCAGCTGGAGCCCTGAAACCTTCCTTGGAGCAGTTCTTTCTAGGAGCGTCTTGAAGCCGAGCGATAAACAGCCAAAACTATCCCAAGTCTCCAAAGGCCCCGCCTCTTGTTTTTGGCTCACATTTATATATCCTCTCAGCACTTGTTCAAGGTTGTTTTTCAGCCTTGTTTTTCAATCGAACATGGTGGTTCGACTTCTAAGGGAATAAACATTACCTGCCCTCTCACAAGTCTTTTTCTCATCCCCCACTTGTGATCTAAACAAAAAACATGTTTATCTCTCCTTTGTATGCTCTGCTGAAAGTACTCTGTCACTGAGCGGTATAGCAAAGCCCCAAGAATCTTTTAGAATGGAGAGAAAATTTAGCAAGCATTTAATTTAGATTTTAAATTACAATGTTAAAAAAAAAAAGCCGGACAACTTCTAATTGGTAATGACTAAGTCAGATGGTTTATTTGTGACTATGTCCCGTAAAGTACCTCACTCATGTACTGACGGTGTAACAGAATCTTCCCGTATATGAATGGTCAGCATCCTGCACATATGCATGGTGTTTTCTTACCATTACAAGAACTGATGAAAGTGACTAGATTTTTATTTGAATTGTGAATATGCTCGTTCATTTTTATTGTTAACTGGATATGGGAAAAAGAAACCTCAACTGAGGAATTCTCCTAATCAGATTGGAGAGTGGCCACATCTGTGCTGCAGTGTCTTCTTGATTGGTAATTGATGTAGGGGGGCCCGCCCATTGTGGGCAATACAAATCCTAGGCTATATAAGAAAGTAAGGTTAGCATGGGCCAGTGTGTGAGCTAGCAGGCAGCATCCTCTGGCTTCCCTTGGCTGTGTTCCCTGGTCAGAGGCCATGTTGCATGGAAGAAACAGTCCTGACACAGGTTCCTGCCTTTATTTCCTGCCATGACTCCCCTCACTGCTAGACTGTGACCTGGAAGTACTTGACGAAATAAGCCCTCTTGTCCTTTAAGTTACTTTTGGTCAAAAGATATAAGGACAGGACAGTGTGCATGGCGTCCCATTTTAAGTGGAGCAGCCCCTAGGTCTCACCACATTCATTCAGTGCTGTATGACTGTTCAGTTCGATTCATCACCGTGGGACACAGAGATCATCTTCCATTGTCAGACTCTGCGTCCGCATCCCACTCACAGTCACTAAACTTGGTTCAGGAAGAACACGAAGAGATGAATAATGCTAAAATGGCCATCAAAATGGATGCTTCCCCTTCCCTTGAATAATCAGCCACACAGAGGAGGAAGTGGGGGAGCAAGTTAGCAGCTCTTCAGCTTCCTCTGAACCCCTGAGCAGACGCAGGATGAAACAATGAAAGGGTAAAATAACGCAAGGATCTACAGACTCTAAGGACGGCTCCTTTTCTGAGCATTTCTAGTCATGTGCATAGAAAAAGCCTCATTTTCAATTTTCTCTTAAATCAAATCGAAAACTTGCACAATGGTGATTCCAAAAGACTGGCATTGAGAGTACATATTATGCTATGAGCTTGTAGGTATTATTTTATTTAAGAGATAATCACCTCTGCTAGTTCATACCATTGTCTCTATTTTAGTGGAGAACATGTGCTGGAGAAAGTGTTAAAAAAAAAAAGCCACATCTGTAGCCTTCTACGCTCTATTAAATGCACCAGATCAAATAACTCCAGGAAACTCACAGAGCAGTCTGACAGTGTGTTGAGGAACGCAACAGACGTGCTCATTTGGAGCATGATCAGAATGTGGTCACAGCGTGGAAGCACAGCAGACAACTGCACAGTGTAAAGATACGCCGAGCACACAGCCTCACTCAACAGCATGAAAAGGAGCGCTCAGCTCGGGTTCTAGCAAGAAGTCCTCTGCCACCCAACCACAGGCTTCAAACGTCCCCCTTCATTCTATACCGTCCAACGTTGTATCAGGAAATGAGACCACGTACACACTGTTCTGCTCCAGTACAAAGAGGGAATAGAAAGCATGAGTTCACATGCATGTGTGCGTGTATATAGTCCTGGTGTGTGCCAATATTTTTATGTGTGTCCATGTCACATGCATGTGTGCATTTACATGTGTGCTCACAATATATATATATATATATGTGTGTGTGTGTGTGCATGTGTGTGAGCAAATGTGTGCTTGGAATGCGGAGACTCTCACTGTCTATAGTCTGGAGTGATTGTTTCATGGGATAGAGCTCGCTCTACTGTATGACTTCCCTACAGATTAATATGAAGATGAACTTTCACAGAATAATGCTGTGTAGATGAATTAATGAATTCAATTTAAATAGTTTTAGGAAATTAGGGTAGTTGTTAGGGGAGAATCCAGAGATGGTTTAGGTTATTTCGCCAGGAAGATATAATAAAGATAGAACTAAGAGTAGAATATGACCCTTTTGGTAGAGCAGTGAAGGCTGCAGAGGCTAGAAAAGGAGCACAGTGGGCCTTCAGCTATGGAATTTTCTATACAAAGAAATGCCAACACATGCTGTTGTTCTAGGCCTTGCTTTGCTTTCATACAGTGAAATCATGTAATATGGAAAACTGTTCCCACAGTCTCTGTGTTGCAAACTTTGTGTTTGCAAAACCATTCCATTCCTGTGCTGATGATAGTATAGGCACATCACCTCTATCATGGGGTAGAAGCGTCACATATTAGCATTTTAGAGTTTTACCTTATCATATACAATGCTAAGAAACTGTTGGCGTCCTGGCATCCTTGATAGAAAAATGGAATAAGCTCATCAATTAAAAAATATGAACATGCATCCTACTTTTGGGGAAATAAGGGTTTTTATTACTAGGTTGTTTAATTTCTCAAAAATCAAAGGTTTCCCTGGAAATACCATAAATATGTCCAATGTTATATAATGGAATACTTGTATTTCTCTTGAAGCCCTTGTAAAATACAATATAATATGATATAATATACTTTTCTGAACCTTAAGAAAATAGCCAAGAATGATTTTTTTATCAAAATGCTGCCAGGAACTCCCACTCTTTAGTAGGCAATGTGGAGCACAGAAACTTACCTCATGCTGCAGATGATGTTTGCTAATAGCAAAGGTTTACTTTCAGAAACAGGGTAAAGCGTTTATTTAGAGGAAACCTGGACCCTCATCTTTTGAAAGATTTAGTTTCCCTTGTTTAGAGTGTAAGTGCTTCTGAAAAGTGCTTAAGAAATAGCTCTGGCACACCTAAACATATCAATTTTAGCCAGCCCAGATTGATCTGAGTTACCGTGAAAGAGCAGAGAAGTGGGCTGGCTATGACAGTAAGATGCATACCTTGATGGGCATCTTTCTGAGAATTGGAACCCCGTCGAGAGCCAGTATGCCTTCCACTTGTCCTGGAGATGGAAGAATACATCTCCATTATGAAAGTTTGGGTGATAACCCAGTTCATTCTTTGAGGCGGGGGAAAGTATTGGTTGTCCAGCAGAGACAAAAATGTGAAATGCAGAAATGCAAAAATAACTTCTATTGAAGTGGGATGACGGCTCCTGGCAGGATGAGCTGATACCCAGATTTGGGAATCCATCAAGGGGGATCTGGTCTGGATGTTTAATCAGGTTCATAGATTCTCCCACTTCCTTATGATCTACCCGGATATTGCCCTGGCTGGCCATTCCTTACTGCCGTGTTTTGCTATCACATCCCCTGGAAAAAGAAGTGGTAGTCCTAAGATGCATGTCTCCGTTCTCCCTACGTGCCTGTGCCTTTAGAATTCTCTCAGTGGCCTGTCTCAGAGATGACATTTGCTGCTGCCAGGGGTGAAAGGGCAGTGACTGCTCTATCTGCTTCACTCTGAGAGTGCTTAGGAGGTGTTGATCCAGGACTGGCTCCTAGGGCTGGTCTACAGGGCTGCAATAGAACTCCAGCAAACAAGGGCGCCTGGGGTTCCATTTGTAAGACCATCTGGAGTTTAGCAGCTTTAACACAATGAGAATCGAACCTAGCGATCCAATTAAGACAACAAAGGCCAAAGATTAGTATCAGGAAGATGACAACGAGAGGCCCAAAGGATGAATAATCCAAGTCCAAGAGGAGAGGTAGACTTTGATCTCTTCCCGTTGATCTAGAACTGGTTTGAGGGTGTTCATGCAGGTGGCTTGTTTTGTACAAATCCTGAACATTAGTCTCCACCCAGGATGAGGGGCTTACATAAGCGCAGCAAGGTGAATTTAAAACTGCATGTGTTCCTCACTGAACAGCGAGCAGTATGGCCAAGGGCAAGCATTTGTGAGCTAAACTATCTACAGACGTCTCTCCAAGAGATAAAACGTATGTGGTACTTTTTATATAATATGTCTCTGCTTTGGTTAGGCCCATGACAGTGTTTTAGTAACAAGCCAGACTAAATTACAATATGGCCCCTGGTGATGTTTCCCTGACTTCCTTTTATATGGATCCTGGCACTCCATTTAACGTAGGGAGAGGTTGAAGGGGTGGAACAAAAGCATGATGTTAGAGGGGGTGGTGTGGGGTCTGCTGCATAGTGTACCCTGTCTCTAATTCTGAAAATAGTTCTGACACTCCATACTACCACAAGAAGTCACTCGGAGCCCTTGATTGCTTGGCAGCCTGAGAAAGGGGATAGGTCAGAGTAGGTGCAATCTGTTCTGAGCTTGGACTGCCCCTTCGCCCTCATGTATCACCCTTAAATATGTGACTCATGATTGGGGAAATTGGTCTTCTCATGAGAGATTATATCTCCTTATGGCTAGAAAGTTGAAGAAAGACTCAGTTCCCTGAGAGACTCCTTACTCAGGTAGGCCACAGAGGAACAGGTCATCAACGGGTTCATGTCAAAATAAGTGGGGCTTATCTCTAAATCTTTGGGATGGTACAGCAGCCCTAGTAAATTGTGCAGCCCTGTGAGTAGAATCCTCAAAGACAGCTCCGGGCACACTATTGAGAGACTGTGTAAAACCTCTTCAGAGGCTGGTCCAATATGCCTCAGAAGATGAGTTTTCAGGGTTGTGGAGCTGGAGAAGAGAACAGAACAGAATATCTGGTTCTTGTGTCCACTGGCAAGTTTAGGGTGTGCCATTCTACTTGTAAAGTTACCTGGGGCTCTTCAAATTGGACTGGTATTTCAGGAACTTAGATTGAGGGAGGTGTCTGAGAACCCCTGAAGCTCAGGAGTCGTGTTACCCTCCCATGATTTTCTCTGCAGCTGGGACACAGTCCAGGGAGAGGAGGGACATGTTCATCGTAGTTCTCCCTTTCTTGAAGCATTCCCTCCAGAAGTGCCCTGAATGTCCATAGAGGAAGCAGGACCAAGGGGGAGCCTGAGGCATCTTCTTTTGGGGGTAATTCTCATAACAGCCAGGATGTCATTGTCTTAGCCAGGTTTCTGTTGCTGTAATAGACAGCATGACGAAAATCAACTTGGAGCAGACATGTTTTGTTTGGCTTACTGGTGATAGTCAATCTTCAGGGGAAGCTAAGGCAGGAACCTGGAGGCAGGAACTGAGGCAGAAGCCCTGGAAGAGTGCTGCTTGCTGGCTTTGCTCCCCATGGCTTGCTCAGACTCCTTTCTATAGCATCCAAGACCACCTGCTCAGGTATTGCATTACCCCAGTAGTTTTGGCCCTCCCACACCCATCATTAATAAAGGAAATACCCTGTGGACTTCCCTACAGGCAATCTGATAGAGGCATCGTCTCAACTGCAGTTCCTCTTCCCAGAGAACTCGGGCTTGTGTCAAGTTGAAAAAAAAACCAACCAGGACAGTCATTATATCATTTGCCCTTTTTGTTTTCTTCTGTTCTCTCCCTTTCCAGGTCTCTGCTGTAATATTCCGAAGTGGCAATCTGGACACATTGATCCAGGCTGACTCTTGCCTGGTCCAGCCAGCATCTCTTTCAGTTTTCTATAGCTCCCTGGGACTGATTAGGTCAAGAATTTATTTTTCAAGAGATCTTTACCTCCAAGCGACCGTGGGATTACATTAGTGGATTTCCCGATTGCTTCCCCAAGTCTCTGGAGGAAGGTTATAGGGGGCTCACTGTCTCTCTCGAAAAGGGGGGGAGCTGATTGCAAGCAACTGAAAGGCTTCATTTTTGGCCCTCCATAAGACCCCCCCCACATCATCCAGTGAATGAAATGTTTTCTGTTGCAAATGTCAGACTGGTTAGCAGTGCCCCTTAGAGAATCTTCTCAGCATTGCCTCAGCTCCCATTGAACCCGAAACACGGAGGTCCGGGGTTTGGGACATATGGGAGTCACTGCCCTAAGCTACACCTGCTCTTTTACTCTCTGTTTTTCCACTAGGGTTAAAGTTTGATCTAAGATTAGCATGGCATCTTTCCAAGCAAAGTCCTACCCAGTGCTTTCCTGTAGGGAAGCTGGGACATATTGAGCAAGATTCTCATTGGAGCCACCTAGTGCCCTTTGGATAGCTTTTAATCCTGTCACAGAAAAGAGCCTGTGGACTCTATGAGCCCAAATTTCCCCTTTTACTTCCTGTAGGGGAAATAGCTCTGGAACCTTTGGAAGGGGGAAGGGTATACTGAGCTTCTTTAGAAACCCCAGAATTTGGTGGGCAGGATTCAGGAGGAAGCCAACTAGAGTAAAGGAACCTCTGAAGAGCTGGAATGGCATAAAGGGATTCACTCGAGTTGGGTCAAGAGATGGAAAAGAAAGCTCTTTGCCTTTAAAGAGAGAAAGGTTCAGGCAAGTTGGCCATAGGATCTAGTTGGCATTTGCTAGCCAGTCCAAGACATTACTATCATGTAAAAGGACTGTTGTACACAGGGGACCTTGGGCCATTTTCCTTCATTTTTGTAAAATAAGTCTTATTGAAGGAGGATGCTACAGTGAAGGCTCATGTGCAGTGACTTTCTCCTCAATACCTCCAGGGGATATTGGGGCCATGACTCCTGGCCAAAAATAAATAAAAAAAAATAAATAAATAAATAAATTGCTTTTGTTTCTAAGGATCTACTTTCTCCCAATGTTTGAGAAGACAGATCCTGGAGACAGTTTTCCTACCTGTAATGAGATGATGGAGAAAATAAAAAGATGTGCTGGGCCAGGTTTTCTCTTCCTTTATCCACATCCTCTTGCCTGTCTAGAGGAACATCTGTCATCTGTTTGCTGCAAACAGCTGGTCAGGTCTACTTTGTCATGGGGAGAGCTGGATCTTTCCCACACCGCCTGGTGGTTATTATTATTTTTTTCACTTATGTATGGCTCAGCCCCTGCCATCTCCTAATTTTCTCACTTAGATTTCCCTTTCAGGACCATCTCTTTTAGGACTTGTGTTTCCAGTCAGCAGGGGCTCCAGCTGGTAGGCTCTGGCTCCTTACAGTTTTTTTTAAAAAAATATTGTAAATACTTTTGAAATTACCATTCCTTAAAAACAGAAGTTCTGCCATGTGATATCTTGGATGAAGGGATGAAGGAGGTAACTGAAGTTAATTAATACCAAGTTTGCAGGAGTCTGCCTAGAAAAGAATTGAAGTATATCTCTGTATCTCTGCCAGCTTTAGAAGTATTAAGCTGAAGTGTACAATAGTCCCAGTGGCCATGAGACATAAAAGGTCTCTGGAGAATCTGGTGAAAAGCCACCAGAAGGCTATTAGCTACTATAGTAACAATTCCTTTGGTCACACCAAAACAAGTTGGAGTAGAAGTTTTGGTTTCTTTAAAACCCAGTTTGTTAGGTTTTTGTTTTAATCTCAAGTGTGGGATGTGGGGCTGCCTTTGGTTTGTCCACAGCTGATTAAAGCTTTCTGCAGCTCAAAGAAGGGTGTGGTCTTTGCCAGCTGTAGTTAGTTTAATTCTCAGGGCTTGAAAGGGTATAGATATCAGAGGGGGGGTAGAGAGAGAGAGAGAGAGGGAGGGAGGGAGAGAGGGAGAGAGAGAGGGAGAGAGAGAGGGAGAGAG
>OU015748.1:113916515-113927056 GCA_907169655.1 Acomys percivali
GGAGAGAGAGAGAGAGAGAGAGAGAGAGAGAGAGAGAGAGAGAATGCTTCAAGGGACACTGAAAAGAGAGAAGGCTGCTGTATTTGCTGTGTGCTGGACTGCTGGATATTCTGACTATTGAGATTGATGTTGCCCCCAAAGAACCCGATGAGCCTAACCAGCCAGAAGTAGCTAAAGATAACTTTTACCCCTCTCCCTACTAACTTTTCTCTCCTATGTAGTGTTGGGGGGGGGCAGCGGGGGGATTGGTGGAAGGGAGTTAGAGGTATAAGAAACCTAAAATAAAAGTTAAAATAAAAAGCACCTACAATAAGTAGGGTTGGTGAAGAAGATGATAGTCCAGATGAAAAGTTTCAGGAAGAGGAGAGGCTGATAATGAGGAATAAGCCAATAAAAAAGTGGCAACCAGAGGAGTCTTGATGGTGTACTAAAAAATGATTGAGGAGGTGTGTGTGTGTGTATGTGTGTGTGTGTGTGTGTGTGTGTGTGTGTGTGTGTGTGTTTCTTGGCACTGCTCTTTCCCATGCCTCCATGAAGAAATTAGCCCAGATGCCACAAAGGCAGAGGGGTCATCAAGACATGTCAGTTGAAATGGTTTCTTTCTTCTTCTAAGTGTGTCCCTCCCTGGGAACTGACTGGCCCCTCAAGGCCCATCAGCAGTATCTCTTAGATCTAGGGTGGCAGTATTAATGTCAGCCCAGGTGCTCTACTGGACAAATTCATGGGTGAAATCTTTTGATCATATGAGGTCAAATCAAGCTATTCCCCAGAACCAGAACCACCAGTGTCTGCAAGTCCAGAAGGCAGAGGGGGGGGCTGACATGGGGTTCTGAAGGTGTTAATTTGTTTGAAAGGTCCTGCAAACATGCTTGGGGATCGTAGTCAATTCTGAGTCCGTTTTCACTATATTCAGGCAGTATACTGACTTCGACTAGGAGTCTACTCAGATCTTGGAGGGATCTGAGATATAAAGGGGCAGGGGGTGGATCATAAATTATGGTCCTGAAAAGACAAACAAAAAAACAAAATGCAGGGAAAGCAAGTGAGAAGGTACAGAGAGAGCAAGAATAACTGTTTTATTGAAACAAGCTGATAGTCCCCATCAGGGCAGAGAGGCCCCAGATTTGGAGTTCACTGGGTGGTGTCTGTGTTGGGTGTTTCTCTCTTTCCTTTATCCTCCTGTCCAGTGTTTGTCTCTGGGTGGCTTTCCTTCCTTGCACTGTTTGCTGCCCGGCCCTTGGGAAAAGTAGCAGCTCTCTTAAGCGGGCCTCTAACTCCCAAAGCACCCTTGAGCAAAGTGGTGTCTAAGCACCTGGCTGGCAGTCTGGTCATGTAAAAGGCCTGGGAGTTTTAGAAGACTGATTCCCTACCTTTACTTTCTTGTGTGATGATCTCTTAAACAAAAGGCTCAATTTCTTTTTACTGAACAACATTTTATCTTTCCATGTAAAGCCCGAGCATCTATGTAGGGCCATTTATATTAATGAGAATAAATTCAACTAATTTTCTAATGTATTTTCAGGTGGATTAGTTTTCTCAAAAACTATTTTCAGAAAGGCTGGGCGTAGGTGAGGCAGAATGCTTGCCTTGTGTGCATAAGGCACTGCGTTTGAGTCCCAGCCCCATAAACAAGCAGGATGAGTTTGTTTTATCTTCTGTGATTGATACAGTATTGACTGGCCGCTCCAGACTCTCAAATATTCACAAGAAGCCTTTTTTAAAGCAAAAGACTATGAACTGATTTTCTATGGTAACTGTACTCTTTTGGGGGACGGAATTAGTTGACTTAGTATGCACATATTAAGTCTTTTTGGAAATTTTATTTATGATCAAGTCAATATAAAACTTAGGGGGAAAAGTTAAAAATAATGACTGAAATACAGATACTGGTCCCCTTTTCATCAGAGTATTTGTTCCTTCCATCTTACAACATGCTAGATGAGGCACAACTATTTTTTACACTCTCTTCAAAGTACTTCTGTTCTAAATAATGAAAACTGGATCTTTCAAAAGATGTAGACAAAGGTTATGTCTAAACCAACACATTAAAAAAAATCCTAAGCCCATACTATTGGAAAATATCTGAAAACAAAAACAATGACATTAAAAAAACCATTCTCCTAAAGAGGGGCATGTTAAAGCAGTAATTGCCTGTGCTACTGCAAAGCAGAAATGCAGCTGCTGCAAGCCTGTCGCTCCGTGGTGGTGGTACTTACTACAGCACACGGTGCTGGACACGAGAGGGGACACTCAAGCATCCAAATGTCCAGTCCCCACACACTTCATGTCTCCTTTCTCTGTACCTATCAGCAACAGCAAAATTATCTCAAAATGCAGATTAAACTTTCTAAACGAGGCAATAAATTTGTTGGTAATACTTCAAACTGTCACAAATAATGAATGCTAAAACTTAGTCTTCAAGATAAATGCCCCAAGTCAATTTGTGGTGCCGTGACCTTGCTTTAATAACATGCAGTTTTTAAATCATTCATTTGCTAATCAAAACACTGTTATAATCTTTCATAGAGTGCCCTCCGTTCTAGTTTACTTCCTTAATTTAATGAGGCAGCATTCATTTTCTAGGAAATGTTATTTAAGGTGATATTAAGATCAACAGAAATTCATTAAATATTTACAGGGAACATGTCAAACAGGAGACTCATTATTCATACATCAACAGACTACTTTATAGACTAAATTATTTACATATTCTCAGGCAAAAGGCACACCACGTTAAGCTAACTCTCTCATCAGGTTCGTATCCATCTCAGTTAGCTGTATGTAGTGGTAGTGGGTGGAGGTAGGGGCAGCAGAAGTCAACATCTGAATTCTTCCTCTATCCCTCCCCATCTTGTTTTTAAGACAGTCTTTTACTGCATCTGGAGATCGCTGTTTCAACTACAATGGTTAGTCATAGAGTCCCAGAATCTTCCCCTCTCTTCCCTCTGAGGTGCACACTGTCATGAATGACTTGCATGTTGGTGTTGTGGATTTGTATGCTGGTCCTCATGCATCGCTAACACTTCACCCTCTGTGTCATTTCCCCATTCCCATATGGGACACTTTAGACAATCACAAAACACTAGATTTCCAATACACCAAAAAGGTGTTGCCAGGAAGGAACATTGTGAGGAATCTACTAAGTCATCAGGATAGAAACGCTTAGTGTTTTCCGGGTATAGGATGAGATCAAACTTTGTAAATGTTATTTTATTTGTTTTTTTTTTTTGTTTTGTTTTGTTTTGAGACAGGGTTTCTCTGTGTAGCCTTGGCTGTCCTAGACTCACTTTGTAGACCAGGCTGGCCTCGAACTCACAGCGATCCACCTGCCTCTGCCTCCCGAGTGCTGGGATTAAAGGCGTGCGCCACCACGCCCGGCTGTAAATGTTATTTTTAGATGAAGCTCCGTTTAATCACAATGCTTCTTAAATTTCCCAAACTATATAACAGAACAAGTGTTTAATTTCTAATTAAACATATACTGACAATTCCATCACAACAGTTAGATGAATCACTACAAATGCAAGATGAAAGAAGAAGAGATTGTACGTGTAATATAGAATCACATTTTGGATATTAGGTCCCGGAGACACAGAATTCTGCCATTTATGGAGATCAAAAGCCTTATTTCATTTGCTGCTTAGGTGTTTTCGTTTTGTTTCAACCTGACTCAAGCTGGATTGATTTTGGAAGAGAGAATGTCAATTGAGGAACCGTTGGCATCAGTCTGAACTGTAAGAAAACTCTGTGAAGCATTTCCTTGTTTAATGGTTGATATGAGCCAGCCCAGACCACTGTGGACAGTGCTAAGCCTGGGCAGGTGGTCCCTGGTTTGTAAGAGAGGAAGCTAAATCAGCCATGGGGGGCAAGCTAATAAATACTTTTCCAACTTCCCTGACTCAGTTCCTGCCTGAGTTCCTGCCCTGACTGTGCACAGCGACCGACTGTGCTTGGGATATATAAGCCAAACACGCCCCTTTGGTTCTCAGATTCCTTTTGGCTGTGGTGTTTATCACACCCACAGAGAAGTAAAAACCAAAACATTCTTTGTCTTCATCTCATCATATATCAACATTATGATGTTATAGACTTGTACCAGTTCACAACACACATTTTTTTTTTTCAAAGTAGGCAATTACTTCAAGGGCCTTATGCATACAAAGAAAAAGAATCTGCCTCCAAGGGTAAATCCCTAGATCACAGAATGCACTTGCAATTGAATTCCAAGAGTAAACTAAATATAGTAGTTTCTTATATACTTAATTGATTTTATATTAATATAAGGAAAAACTTGAAATTTTTTCCAAATAAATAACACTATTTTATCAATGTTGGATTATTTCTTCTCAGCTATAATCATCATAAACTCTCGAAGTCTGTCCTTCTGCGTGTATGTATCAGTATGTATTGATTTTTCATTATTAGACAATCTCGAATGCCAATGAATGGGGGTGGGATCGTAAAAGTCTACAGTGCAGCTTCAGTTACTTAGAATGTTCTTGTGATATTCCCTTCACTGAAAGGTGTTTCAATTTTAAAGATTTCTATTAACTGTTAAAATGAAAGGTTCTGACTTATGAAACCTTCCTGGGTATTTAAAAAAAAAAACACATGAAAACACAAACAGTGAGAAAGAAAATATTCAAAAGGTGCAACAGCAAAGGCTCGTGTTGTGAATGTGGTGAGAACTGTACAGGTCAGAGAATAGAAGACTGACAGCAGCTGGACTTTTAAGATTCGGAGGCTGAAAGTGGGCTAAAATTTTATTGCATTTCAATACAATACAAAATTATTATTTTGCAACATCCTGCCAATCTGGGGCCATTTAGAACATTTTAGATGACAACACAGAACTGTAATAACTATCTTGTTTGAAATTCAACATGTCTAGCTTTCATTCTTGAACAATGATGTGGGAAGTATTCTTTTTCAATATTAAGTGAAATCCTTTCTGTGTGTGTGTGAACTTCTTGGGCAATATTTTCAAATGCATACAAGAGAAACAGAAACAGGAACGCAGGGCATAAAAGAAGCAGACAGACAGACGTCAGAATAATCCCCACTGATGCTAAATGCAGGGCATAAAAGAAGCAGACAGACAGACGTTGGAATAATCCCCACTGATGTTAAATGCAGAGCATAAAAGAAGCAGGCATCGGAATAATCCCCACTGACGTTAGAGCTTGGCTCCTGATGTTGTGAACCCCCTCTCATGCGGACACAAGTAAGCGTTGGTCCTGTTAGGACACTGGTCCTTCACACAGCAGTGACGTTCTCTAATCACCATCCAAATACTGGTGTGCCTTTTCAGAACCCTTATAATTGTCATCAAAATCATCTACTGTTAAAAGGGGGGGGGGCAGCTAAATTGAAATGGGCTTCTTAAAAGACAGCATGCATTCGAATGATCTATAAACATGTCAAAGTGTCCTCATTTCAACAGTCACCAGATAAAGCAAATTAAAACTGAGATGACATTTCCTATGCACTAGTGTATGTAAGGAAAAAAAAAAAAAAAAGCTGACTTGAGAACCCCTGACACGCACACTGCTTGTGGAACTATAAATCAGTGCAAACATCTCCCATTCCCTTGCCAATATCTGAATTAGGAAATTCACACATTTATATATATTCTATAACCTTAGTGTGCTCTTAGGTTATATAATCAAGGTGCATCACTGGGTGTTAAAAAAAATATGGAGCTGTGTTTCAAATTTTTGTGCAGATTGGCCTTTCCTTTTTTTTTTTTTTTTTTTTTTTTTACCACAGGTGCCATAAGTTTTTGCCTCTTGTCATGGCTCAGTCCTTCCAAGCCTGGAGGAAGCCTCCCCAGCTTCATCCTCCCTCAGCAATGTACTTCCTGTCCTTGGGCGCTGCACTCATGGTAGGAGATAGCAAGGACTCACATCATCTTCCCCTTCAGTGGTAATCAGCTTCGCATGCCTGAGGGAAGCAGAGTTCCTTTCCCATTGTTTGGCTTCACCTGTTAGGATGCCCTGACTTGCTCAAGCAGCTGAGGCAGCTCCAGATCCTGCAGTGTTTCACAGTTCCAGCAAAAGCACAGACCCCTGCTTTAGATTAGTGGGGCATCCTGGCCCAAAGCCTTCTTGGCACTTTAACCAAAAAGGGCAGACTGTTTGCCTTTCTCTCTCCCTCATTTAGCATCTTTGCTGAGTCCCTGGGATGAAAACTCGCCTCCCCCAGAGAGAAGGATTTTATTTCATGTGATTGATGGGTCCAGGGAAGTAGCCAGTGTTTTCTGTTTATTCCCAGGGCAGCCAGCCAATCACACCCAATGCATACTTGAGTCTGTCAGACTTTCTAGTCTCTCTCTTGCTTCCAAAATTTCTAGCCTGATTTATATAAGATTGGTAGAAAATGTAATATAGAAAAAAAATGATAGTGAGGGATTATTGTTATTGATTGGCATGATTTCAAAAGCAAAACAGAGCCACTCTGAATGGCAGCCTTATTAGGCAAATATCTGATCGTACTAAGCAGAATTAATACATCACTGGAAAAGTAATAAACTGGTCCTGATTCCACTGAAGTGTCATCACCCTCTAGTGGAAATAAATGTCATCACAGCCATTTAATGGCGTAGACCTTTCTTAAATTTTGGCTTGAATTAATCGTTGAAACTTGATAATTATAGAAAGTGCTATTTTGAGCTAGTAATACACAGTAGAGTGTCTCCATTTATTATATTAAATAGACCTAAGTTATTTAATACAGTTGGCCATCTTGTTCAGATAAAGAATGTAAAGTAAAACAAGAAGGAAAGGAAAGGACACACATCAGGGAATTCCCTCCAGTGTGCGCTCTGCCTCTCAAAGGAAGTATGTATCTATTGGAGCTTAAGTTTTATTAATGGAAACTCATGTTATCTCTACTTATACTAAATGCAATGTGTGAAAACAGCCAAAGACTAATGTTTAAAATGTGTTCGAATCTTTTTAACCCACACTGGGCACCAAATCACCAGATTTAAAGATGCTCCCATGTTTCCCCTTCTTCTAGACCCAAAGGGACAAGTCAGTCTTCCTTCCCCCACTCTACTCATGTATTGGCTTGACTGAACCTCTCTTTTCCGTTTTTAAATTTGAATTGTGAAACTCAGTTTCAAGTTAGACTGTATCGTTTTGTCTGTTAAAATGTAAGTTGTTTATAAATTAAAATTAGGTCATTGTCACTTCTCATTTCTCATATTAGTGTTCAAAAGTTCCTAAAATTTCACCACTATGGTGGTCAGACTCATTTAATAACCAGCTTACGATACACTCAAAGTTTATGTTTATTAAATGCAAAAAAAACTTCATGAAGTTTATGTTTTATGAAAAGTCCTCATCCATAGGCATCAAGAGCATGAAAAAACATGTTCGCTTCACACAGAGATAGTCTGAGAGGAAAAATTATATCTGAATATGAATATATCTGGTGAAAAATACTAAACTATATTTGAAATCCAACTCTTTCACTTCTTGGAGAAATAGGTGCACAACAGATGAATAACCAGATAAGACACACTCCTCTACATGAAGGCACAGGAATGAATACAGACAAGACTATCAGAGGAAACAAGGCAGCACGGACACCAGACGAGCGAGAACTGCTATGGAAATTCACATGCAGTGGGTTCAGATAGAATCTAAGGCAGTCATAATTGGTTTGTGCGTGGAGTTGTTTTCATGTGCCTGTGTCATCTGTATGTAGGTGTGCATGCATGGGTGTGTGCCTGCTTGTGGAGGTCAGACATTGATGGTGCCTTCTTCTACGGTTCTCCACCTTAATTTTTTTGAGACAGGGTCTCACGTCTCACAGTGATCTAGAGCAGTGGTTCTCAACCTTCCTAATGCTACAACCCTTTCATACAGTTCCTCATGTCGTGGTGATCCCCCAATCAAAAAAAAAATATTTTTGGTGCTACATCATAACTATAATTTTGTCACTGTTATCAATCACAATGTAAATATCTGATATGCAGGATATCTGGTATGTGACATTAGAATTATAAACCACAAGACTATATTTACAACTTTTTGACTAATTTCTACCTCTTAACCAGCCACTTGCTACATGACTTTGGGTACACTACCTATCTTCATCTTGTTCCATAAAACAAACTAAAATAAATAATTAGTAAAGGCACCTAGCATTCTGAAACCTTTCTTGCAATGTTACAGTAACTAAAAAGAGTAGGGTGCACATACCAGTTCCTTTTGTGTAGCATAACTATAGCCATCTTTATTTCAGGCCTGGCGGTCATATCATCTCAGCTTGTTGCTGATATTGAAAAAGCTTTCTGTGCAAGGTCAGATTGACCAAAACTATGTTTATGCTCAGCATATTCTATGGTTTTGGTAGTCCTAGAAATTCCCCAACCATAAGCACAGCTAGCCCTAACTATAAGGCCCACTTGGGACCAATCAAATTGAAGATCAGCTAAAACTGCTTTGTCTATTTAGCAAAATTAACTTGAGTCAGAGGTGACTACCCTGTTCCACTGTTCCCTCTGCTACCCCTCCTCCCCCAATGAGCTAATTGGGGTTTTTTCCTTTATAAGCTAACTCTGAGACACAGGCAATGTCACAGTTTGGCTCCAAAGTCCACTCTGTGTCCCTGATCATGATTAAAAAATATCATCTAGTCTATCTAGCAAAGGGCAGAAGCTTCTATGGTTCTATGGTATGTATTATCATGATTGTATATATGGTCATGAATGAGCAAGCCAACTGAGTCTGAAGTCAATTGTAGACTAAATTATCTAGAAATGATCTCAAGTTGGTAAGTGTAAAAATGGGATCAGTAATCCAAGGGGAACTATGGGTGGACGGGAGCTAAATGACAGGTCATCATGAAACCTGAATTTAAGTCCAGTTATTTCTAAGAGTAGAGGGGGGATAGTTGGTGCACCCGGTTTCGCTTGAGGAACTTTCCATATTGGCTGAATTATCCATGACTCAAAGAACTGAACTGACAATTCCGAGGTTTACAACTTAAAACAAATCTCAGCTTCTTTGTGTTGTGTTGCTGCCAAAAGCAGCCTAAGTTAGCAGAAGTCTTTTCCTACAAAACCTTACCAATCATGTTCAAAACACATTTTATCTTCAGCTTTTTTTCAAATATCTTCAATATTCAGTCTCATCTCCAATCTCACAGTAAAGGGATTATGTGAAGTCTACCTAGTCTACAACTTGACACATGGAGGCACCATTTTGAAACTATATGCGATAGTATCACACACTGACATGCTTATGGTCACATTGTAGAACACACTACAGAAGAGCTAAATATTAATGACTATTACTATTTATTTATTTTTAAGAACGAATCTTCCACTGTGATCCAGGCTGATCTGGAAGTAGGAGCAATCCTTTTGCCTCAGATTCTCAAGTGATGTGACTACAGGTGTGATCCACCACCCAAGGCAATAACAAACAAAATTATAGTCACAGAGAAGTGTTCCCCACTTAACTCGCACCAACTCTGAATGCTAACTCAATCTCACCGGGCATAGGCATGTGAAAACACTGCCCTGTAAACTAATAGGCTCTTCAAGGGGGGCGGGGGGGAGGGGGCCGAAGTCTTCCCGCAGCTAAGGGCTGTTTACCTGTTTCAACCTAAAAACCATCAATCTTACTGCCAGGGGCGACGGGATGAAATGAATCGTGATGAAGGTTCTAGCAATTCATCTCACTGGCAATGGAGAACAGCGATAACTGGAAACAAATGCAATTTGGGAGCTTGGACATTAGAAAGAGAAAACACTCATTGCTTCGCGGAGAGCAACAGAGGGCGCAAGACCCTCTTCCTTTCCAAAGCACAGGAAGGGAGCCGCTTCAAACGCCTGAGCCGAGACCCGCCCCCCCCCTCAGGCTCTGGCCACTCGGAGAGCTCCGAGCAGAGTGATTGACAGGGCAACCATCCGGTGCGTTGCATAAATGCTTCACTCCGGAAATTGTGACCGTGTGCTTCCGGCCAACAGTCTCCCAGCGTTCCTTGCGTCCCGGCCCTGCCGTGCCTTCTCGGGGCCGCGGCAGGTCTTGCGCGCCGGTTTTTGAGCGCGCCTTCCGGGCTGGGCGCTCCGGGCTGCCCAGGGCTGGGCGCGGGCCGCGGCTGCGCGCCATGGCGCAGCTGGAGGGCTACTACTTCTCGGCCGCCTTGAGCTGCACCTTCCTAGTGTCCTGCCTGCTCTTCTCCGCCTTCAGCCGGGCACTGCGGGAGCCTTACATGGACGAGATCTTCCACCTGCCGCAGGCGCAGCGCTACTGCGAGGGCCGCTTCTCCCTGTCGCAGGTTGGTCCCCTGCTGGCCCGGCCCCGTTACCTCTTCCGGGTCTGCCCTCCTAGACTCAAAACGTCATAGGATCTGGGTAATGACTTTACCTAGCCCCGAGATGTATGGCATATTTGTTAGGTGACTGCTTAGAGAACAGGTAATGCCGACGTCAAATTATAGCTCCTCTTGGCAATGGACCAATTTGTCTTCTAAGTCCTAGGGCTAGAGACACGCAGGTGGCCCTTGAAAATGCAGGAAAAAAA
>OU015748.1:113927066-113950625 GCA_907169655.1 Acomys percivali
CACACACACCCTTAAAATAAAACCTAGACATAGCTAGTCTGCCAGAATTTATTTAATTATGTCACCGAATATGCTCTCCAAGTTCTCCATTATTGGAACACACGAAACTTGATTTGTTGGCATATTTGTACCAATGGAGTCATGATCGAGTCTGCTTCATTGATGGCCTTTTCTCTTTAAGTGGGATCCTATGATTACTACATTGCCTGGCCTGTACCTGGTGTCAGTTGGAGTGGTCAAGCCTGCCACCTGGATCCTCGGATGGTCTGAACATGTTGTCTGCTCCATTGGAATGCTCAGATTTGTCAATCTTCTCTTCGGTGTTGGCAACTTCTACTTACTGTATTTGCTTTTCAGGAAGGTGCAGCCCAGAAACAAGGTATGTGCGGAATAAAGTTTCTGCAAGTTTCCATGCGCTCAAGCCCATAGTTATGAATTGGCTTCATAAGATGTGGAAGAAAATGTCCAGCAGTTAGCATTTGTGTGTGCTTTATAAAGCTAAATGGAAGTTCTCTCTATGTAGAAGATACTTGCATTTGAATACTGGAATGATTTTATTTGAAACTCTAAAGTAGGTGTTTGTTAGTATATGAAACCAGTTAAACAATTCCATGGTTTCTTAAGGAATCTAGGTCCTCTGTAGTGGAAATGAATTTTAGCTGAGGGATTTTGGTGTGGTTTCATAATGCAAGTCTTGAAGAGAGATTGCCCGGGTTTAAATTCAGTCCTGGCCACTACTTAAATTAACTTGAGCAGATTACCCCTTTGTGATTTTATGTCTTTATCTACTTGAAATAATTTAAATTAAATATCAAATAGTAATAATACATTTTGTCTCATTGAATTTGTATCAAGAGTAAAGGGACTTAGTAAATGGAAGGTGCTTAGGCTGGTGCCTAATTAAGGTTCTCAGTAATGTTAATTATAGCAGTAATGTTTAATAAGGTCTTCTCAGCAGTATGGATTGTGACAAGGAGGGAGGCATAGGGTTACGTGACAGGAGCTGAGAGCTGCTGTTGCAGCTGAGGGAATGAAGGGGAAGGGTGGCTTTGGAAGGCACCTGTGGTGAGCCATAGTGAGCGGATAAACTGACGGAAGGGGGTGATCTTGGTAGAAGTAGTGTCAGCAAAGGGAACTGCTGTGTAAAATGACAGATTATGAGTTACAGTGATGGAAGCAGGGGTGAAGCCACAAGCATCCTTACCCGTGACAGAGTTCTTTGATTTTTTTTACAGTATTTTAAAAATAATTTTAATTACAAGATTGTAAATTACACGATTGGCACTGTTTAGTAATTTATGTAAAACCATCCACAGTACGCAAGATCTTTAAGAACAACATGATGTAGCATATATGCCAAGTTTACAGGCTATTGTGGAGCATTGGCTGGGTATTTACTGAGATCGGTTCTCACTATGAAGCCCTGGCTGGCCTCATAGTCTCAGTGCAGGTTTAGATGGTCCAGAACTCACAGAGATCCACCTGCCTCTGCTCTCCAAGTGCTGAGATTAAAGGCGTGTACCACCCCGCCTGGCCTGAGGGGGACTTTAAACAAAGGCTTGGCAGGGTCTGACTTGGTGTGATAGAGTTAATTAATGGATATAGTTCAAAGGCTTTCAAAACACCTACTGAAATCATCAGAAAAGCTAAAGGAAAAGACACTTGAGTTTAGAGTAGCCCTAAGTTTTTAAATGAAAAGTCCTTGTAATTTTTTCATACAAAAAGTAAGCTATTGGGCAGGGTAATTAATACCGTTTGCAAATTTCTCTAGTGTAGAGATTCAGGGGCTATCCTTAAAGGGTGGGGTGATGGTGGCTAAGACACAATCAAGGTAACACAGCTGTCCACATCTGTGCTGTGTTCTAGTCATCTCAGCGTTCCCATGTCTCTTAGTTCAGTGTCTTGTATCCCATGACCCCTAATGATTTGTTATAT
Organism: Acomys percivali; assembly: GCA_907169655.1. NCBI lineage: Eukaryota > Metazoa > Chordata > Mammalia > Rodentia > Muridae > Acomys > Acomys percivali. The sequence goes on from OU015748.1 coordinate 113,929,002, forward strand.
GATTCAAAGATGTTAAGCTTTTAGGAGTTGCACCTCATTATTTCAGTGGCTTCCAAGATGCTTAATGTAACTAACAGTTACCGGAAGTATGTTATACATGGCATTGCAAAGCCAGAAGTGCAGTTCATTTAAATTAAACTTCAGTGAGTTTCTAAATAAATGTCCCTATTAATTCAGCAAAAATAACATATTTATTTTATCCTAAAAATATTTTTTTTTCTTTTTCCTTTAAGGCTTCTTCAAGTGTCCAGAGGATCTTGTCAACATTAACCCTGGCAGTATTTCCGACCCTCTATTTTTTTAACTTCCTTTATTATACAGAAGCTGGGTCTGTGTTCTTCACTCTTTTTGCTTATCTGATGTGTCTTTATGGCAATCATAGGACTTCGGCCTTGCTTGGATTCTGTGGCTTCATGTTTCGCCAGACCAATATCATCTGGGTCGCCTTCTGTGCGGGGCACATCATGGCACAGAGGCTAAGTGAGGCTTGGAAGACCGAGCTGCAGAAGAAGAAGGAAGAGAGGCTCCCCCCAGCTAAAGGGCCGCTGTCAGAGCTCAGACGAGTTCTTCGGTTTCTTCTGGTGTACTCCATGTCATTTAAGAACCTGAGTGTGCTTTTCCTCCTCACCTGGCCCTACGCGCTCCTGCTCTCGGCGTTTTTGGTTTTCGTGGCAGTTAATGGTGGGATTGTTATTGGTGATCGGAGTAATCACGAAGCCTGCCTTCATGTGCCTCAGCTGTTCTACTTTTTCTCGTTTACTGCTTTCTTCTCCTTCCCCCACCTTCTCTCTCCTTCCAAAGTCAAAGCTTTTCTTAGCTTAGTTTGGAAACGCAGAGTTCAGTTTTTTATGATTACCTTAGTCTCGGTATTTTTTGTTTGGAAATTCACTTATGTCCATAAGTATTTACTGGCAGACAATAGGCACTACACATTTTATGTGTGGAAGAGAGTATTTCAGAGACACGAAATTGTGAAATATTTATTAGTTCCAGCCTACGTGTTTGCTGGTTGGGCTATAGCTGATTCTTTGAAATCAAAATCAATTTTCTGGAATTTAATGTTTTTTGTATGCTTGGTTACTTCTATAGTTCCTCAGAAACTACTAGAATTTCGTTACTTTATTTTACCATACATTATTTATAGGCTTAACATACCTCTGCCACCCATATCCAGACTTGTTTGTGAATTGAGTTGCTATACAGTTGTTAATTTTCTAACTTTCTATATCTTTCTGAACAAGACTTTTCAGTGGCCCAATAATCAGGACATTCAGAGGTTTATGTGGTAATGGCAGGAATATTTTGAACTTTAAAAGACTATTTCTACAACAAATAACTGGGTAAGTACAAGTGGGATTCCTTTTAGGTAAATTCAGGGAAATTAAATGAAAATAATCAAGTGGGAGACCAGCCTAAAGCCTGAATACTATGAATAAAGTGGCTTACATTCTTCTGCTTCCAGCTTCTCACGTTTGGGGAGCTTGTGTGTGTGTGTGTGTGTGTGTGTGTGTTTGGGGAGCTTTTCTGTGTGTGTGTGTGTGTGTGTGTGTGTGTGTGTGTTTAGGAGACCAGGCAAGCTCTGTAGTACTAGGAACAATTTTCCTGTTTTGTAAAGAGCAGTAAAGAACCTTTTACAAATGATCCTGACGTATTTCTAAGTACAGTTGCCAGATACTGCAGTAAATATAGTTTTGATCTTAAATTAGACTAGATTTACAGACATGGCAAATCATGAACTAGAGGCTTTGGCATGTCTATCTAGGAATCAAGTTTTTTAGTTCAGAATACAGAAATGATGAAGCCATTTGAACTAATTCCTATTTGAAGTTTATGCAGGCCAAAGAGAAACTGTGTTGACTACAACACCTTTTATAGGTAATCTTTCTGAAGTGCATTGCTCTGTTCGTTACCCAGGGCTCCTGTACAAAACTGACCACAAACCTTGTGGCTTAAAAGTTTTTTCTCACATACTTACAGGCAGCACCTAAGCGCGAATGTTAGCAGAGCTCTTTCCTTCAGAAGATGAGAATCCATTGTCCCTGCTCAGCTCACCCCAGCAACTGCTTAGAGGGCCTTATTTTTAGATAGGTCCCTCCAGTCGGCTTGTCTTTGTAGGACTGTCTCCGCTATGATGGAGCTGTTACCAGATCAGAACGCATACTCCACTTATCTTTTCATGATGGATTTATTATGATAAAGAACTAAGTCCAAGAAGCCGAAATTGCAAATACGTGCAATTGAATAAAGCAGTGGCTGTCTGATGCTTCTCGTCTAGGGCTTTTGTGTCTCGCAACACTGGGGATGGGGTCCTTCAATCCAGCATTCTGCTGTAAGGAGGGTAGGACTCTGTCCCATGTGATGGAAGGAGACTGCTGTCAAAGCCCTGTTTCCTTTTAGTGTAAGTGTTGAGTCACTTCTGGCAGGTCTACAGGCAGAGAGGGAGATACTGATATTTTATGCCACTTTCATAAAGTATTGGAAATAGGACTTGGCATTTCAGAATGCCATGAGTTAAAAGGTGCTATTTATTTTTCACTATGATTTAAAAACGGATGCATGTTGATGCTTTTAAGGTAGATGCTTGGTTAAACGTTATTGGGCAGCTGACAAGAAGATAGTCACTTGGTAAATTTCTCAATCTTTGTAACTAAATGAGTATGTGAGAGAAATAAATTTCACGCAGCAGGTTGTTTCATCTTTGGTTGTTTAAAATAATAGACTCATCTCTTAAATCATTTCACTTGGAGAAACCCTTGCTTATACAAATGTAAATTCTAACTCTGCTTTCACTTTTTTAAAGATCAAGTTTTTTATTAGAATTAATAGAATGTATTGGTTAGTAAGTGATTATAAGAGGCTCAGTGGTTAAAATCACCAACCACCCTTGCAGGAGACCCCAGTGTGGTTCCTAGCCCCTATATAGGGCAGCACACAACCACTTTCAGTTCCACCTCTGGGGATTGTAGGCCTCTGGCTCCTGCAGTTGCAGTCACCCTTTCTTACTTGCACATAACCCCACCACCCTCACATAATTAAGTTAAAAATTCTAAACAGTGACTTAGAAAATACGTATCACCCACTGAAGGGCTTGTGGAGCCCTGCAGTCTGTTGATCTCCCAGTAGGATATTTGGAAGTGTCTCATGAGAAGGCCTAGTTCTATTCTGTGAAAATCCGTAGGCATAGATGATCATTCTCTGATCTGTTCTTTAACGTTTGTATGCAGTGTACTGGCTCATTTATGCTTTCCATACATACTCCTTTTCTGGCTGCATCTCAGTAAGTGATGTGGAAATCGTGTCTTGTACTTTATACCTACTGCACAATCTTATAAGAGGAACTTGTTCTCACAGTCATCTGTGTTTACCCTGTTATAAAAGACCCATTGTAAACAATGTATTTATTCTAGTGGATAGGTTAAGATATGGTTTATTTCTTGTGTAAACTTAACTGGCTTGACATTATGCCCATCATAATTGTCTAGAAAGGAGAGAAGGGATTCATAGTTTTAATTTACAATTCCTATAGCGTAAACATACATTTTAGGTCCAGTTCAAAGTGTATTCAGGTTTAAAAAAGATCCTGTTTATTAGAAAGCATTATCTTTGAAGCAACTAGAACTTCTTTAGATAGTTGACAAGTGTAATGTACATAATATTTTTCATGGAGGAAATTGAAATAAGATTACAGAAAAAAATATACTTGATTTTAGTGCCAGAATAAAAAGACAAATTGTTGAAGGAGAGTTGTGTGTTCCTAATCGCATATGAGGATGTTATGTCTGAACTCTAGTTAGTGTCTGCTGAGAGTCTTACCTTGTTTCAACAGGGACTCATGCCCTATTATAGATCCATAAAGCTCGGAAACATGCCATATGTTGTGTGGTGGGTAAATGTATTTTGAATGGAATTTTAGCATACAAGGAAACATATCCTAGAAGAGTACTATACAACCAACCTAGTCTTGGGAAGTAAATCGTGTTTTACACTGAGAGCCGTCTTGCCTGTTTTACCTGTTTTCTGAATGTTATTTTCTGTAGTGATTAGTGCAAACATGCATATTTTGTTATGCATGTACTCTCTGCAACGAGGATATGATTTCAGTCCTCCAATTTAAGTCATTCAACAATGATAACAAGTTTTGGTGATTTATGATACTTTAATCATGAAATTTCAACCAGTTAGAGACATCTTGTGTTTAGTTGTTTTAGGTCTTGGGAGGATTTACTTACTTTTACTTGGGTGTTTTTTATATATTTGAATCCAATGGCAATATGTTGTTGAGAAATAATATATAAATACAATACTGGTGGCATATTTTTAATATATCCATGAGCTTAGCACTAAATTTCATAATGTTTGGAAGTTATGAAACTCACAAAAAAGTAAGTTTTGTGGTAATTTGGTAATCCAGTAATATCCTTACATTATTTTAAAATGAGATATTGATTAGTGGTAATTTCTTTGTACTGTTAATTTCTTAGACACCATTAAAGCAAAAGTAGTTAGGGTATATTTTTCAAAAAAGTAGTAAATATTATATTGAATTTGCGTTCAGGAATTTGATGAGTTCAGTTTACTTGAGCCCTGTGTTTACCATTGTCTTGTTCAAGATCAGCAAGAACACAATGATGACTTGCAGTCATTGCCTTTCTCTTTATCCCAATGTATTTGCCGATCACCTGACCCCTCTCACATGCCTGTGATGGCATGGTGGAGAAGCTGAATGCCATGGTCCCTGGTGGATCTCCGAAGTCCATTCCATTTGTCATTGAACATGCTAAAGCTGTAAACTTTCGCTGTTGTGCCTCACTATCAAGATTCGTTAAGAGAAGATGTAGAACAAGGTCTCCACTCTGTACTAGTCAAACCTCTCATGACACGTTACTGTGCAAGCTACAGGTTACTGAAAATGTCAGAAACTTTAAAGGAGCATGAGTAAAATGATAAATGCTTAAATGCTTTTATTGTAAACAAATTGTTAAACAAATTCTTGGTGTTTAATTGGAAAAACATAGCTCCTGTAACAGTAAGTTCTTACAGTTACTTGAAATAATTATACATTCTGCATTGCTTTAAATGTAAATCAGAGATCAAGAAATAGATTTCAATTCACAAAAAGCCACGCTTTCTTTTTAATTAGTCTCTTGAGGGGAATAGAGTGCCCCCAAATAAGCTTTCATCAGGAAAGTTTCAGTGACTTGAGAGAGTAGATACGGCATCTTTGCAAGGTGTCCCAAAAACTGGCATTTAAGCCTGGGTTTATTGCAGCTAATATTCTTTATGTCTTTTTGGTAAGTCAAGTTCAAGAATCTCTTGAACTATTCTGCCTTTGATATACTTTGTTTCTGAATTAAAGTGGAATTTAGCTCTTGTTATCCTGTTTTTGAAACAAATTTGAGTTATACAACTTAGCCAAAGGTGGTATAATATTTCAGTGTACCAGTAATACAGTATTTATCTTACATACATTTGTGGGTTTTTGTCAGTAGAAAAATGTGTGTGGGTCTTCCCTGTAGTGATCAGTAGGAAAGAACCGTGGATACAAAATTTGAATGAAGTGTTTTACTAGGTGATGACAATGGGCTACATTTTGAAGTCTTGTAATTTAAATTTTTTTTACTAGTCTGGATTAAACTTTATAGTTTTGTATTGTTTTGAATGGCAAAGATTTATAATTATCCACCTTTGTTTATTATTGCCATTGATTTTTCAGGAAGGGTCTCCTAATCCAGGCTAGCCTGGAATTTGCGATGTAGCCAAGAATGACCTTGAGCTCCTGGTTCTTTCGCCTCTACCTCTGGATATGCCTAGTTTATGCAGTGCTGGGAATCAAACACAGAACTCCAAGCCTGCTAGGCAAGGATGCTACCAGCTGAGCCATAGCCTCAGCCCTGCGCATACTGTGATTGAAAATGTTTCCTGAATTACATGATTGTTTCATAATTATGCCTCAGATGATGTAAGCCAACATACTCTGCCCTGGAATTGTTCACCTCACAGATCTTGGAGTTGTTTCGATAGTAGTAATGGGTTTGGAAACCACCTGTACCTTCTACTTCTGTCTAGCTGTATCTCAGTTGTTCTCTTGTGTTAACTCATGGGGGAACTAAGCAGAGAGAGGTGATTTGTCTAATGTTACAAAGTATCTGGTTGAGTTTGGGTTTATGAGAAGGCAGCCTGGAAAGAATCCATGCGGTAACAGCATGCAGTTGATTGAAGGACTGGGAAAAGGACACTTACTTAATCTACCTTCACTTTTGTAACATTTTAGAAAAAACAATTGCCCTGGAAAATATACACTAACTACTTTTCTAGTTCAGACGAGTGAGACACAAACTAGCTCTTCTAGAGCAGACAATCTTTCTTCTTCCATTGTGTCATCGCTGCCTCAGATTGTTGCGTGAACACAAAATCTACAACCCAGGCTGACGTTTTCAGCTCTATCAAGATACATATACAGGAAGCCAAGATTTTTTTTTTTATATCAAATAGAGATGTAGTTCCTTAAAAACTGCATTTTCAAAAAGATTCCTATTTGGAGATTAATGGGTGTTTTACAATGATCTGTGATTCTTTCTGAGAGAATTTGATCTTTATTTTAAATCTGTGAATATATGTTTTAAATATGTTTTTTAAGGTTTTACATTTTTGTTACATTAAAAACTGCAGATGTTTGACTCTAAAGTTGTGCTTCATGTCATTTAAGCCCCGGAATAAACCTATTTATAAGAATAAAAAGCTTTTAAAGTAATTTGTTCAATGTATTTATTTCATTGGTAAATGAGTTCATTTTATAACATAGTGTGCCCTCTCAACATGCTCTTGTTCAGACTGAGGGCTAATGTCTCTCCTTCTACCCACTCTACTTCAAGCCATTTTCCTACCCAACTTTAAACTGGTCTTGAAACAAAAGGAGTGAGTTTGTTTTAAGTATATGTATCTCTACCCTGGGTATCCATAGTTTACTTATAATTTCATCAGTCAAGTTACTGGATGGTCATGCCGCTTCTGGCTTAGGTTTCTTTGTTAGTCTAGGTCCATAGAAAGCTTAATTTACCTACTCCTCTACCTTGGAAAGACTCTAACCTTGGCCTTTGGCCATTGTGAAGAGATAAATACTTCTGTGGTTTCATTCTTCTTGAGCACAGACTTTCCCCTCAAGCCCTGCTAGGAGGTTCGCAAAGACTTACTACATGGATTTGGGGGTCTGTCCTCTGCGTCTTCTAGGATGCTATCCGTTTACAGCTGTTTTGGTAGTCTTAAATTCTATCACAACATAAGTCATTTTGCCTTTCTCATTATTTAGGTACCTTTGGGACATGATATATAAATGTGGGGCCATCCAGTAAATTCTTTTGAAATATAATGTATTGAGTGTCAATTTATTATGTATGTAAAGTACATTGATTGCTGTTATTCTCCTCCCACCTTTTCTGTATTCATACCTTTTTGAGACCCATTGAGTTTAATCAAGACGATCTGCATGATTATGGATGAGTTTGGAGCTCACAGCTGAAGACAAGGACTACCCCTCCATTGCTGTGGCCAGTGGAGCCATGGCTACCACAGGGACAGGGAAAGGAGGGTAATGGCAGACAGTTGTAGAATTCGGTTCACTTTGGGAATGAACAACTTCATTTCCTCACTGTTATTTATATAGTATTTAGCTAGTGAAAATAGGTTTGAGTGGTCATTATGACCCCTTTGTCCCATTCACTGTAATTCCTAAATAATGGTCATATATATGTATGTGTGTATATGTGTGTGTGTGTGTGTGTGTGTATTTTAATTTTTTTCCCCCACCAGAGCACATTTCTTACAAGTTATGCCTACAGCTTCCTGCAGTCAGACAAACACATTTTTGTCAGGGTTTGTGCTTGAGAAATGAATTGTAAACCATCTGGGCCCTGAAACCTAGAATCCATCAGTAGCAAGTAGTATAGAAGTGAGGGGTAGGACTCCACGAGCCCCTCAGGCCACGATCAGAGTGCAATAGGCCCATAGCAGGCGGCCCCGCTGATGTGAGGTCATGACTACATCCCAGAAGAGGGCACTTGATAACCCTTCCTGTCTCTTGTCTCTCAGATTCTGCCTGCTTTCTTGTGATAATCCATGAGCCTTAGGGAAAGCTGTATAAATGCCTGGCTTAGGACTGACTTAACTTTCGCTTATTTCAGTATATCTGCATATCTTGCATTCACCAACATCTGTTGCAAATACAAGCTTCTTTGGCCAAAGTAGTAGATAAACAACCACACTTAGGAGGTAGCTTAGCACAAAGATAAGTCGGCTACACAGCAGCAGTAGTTTGCCTTTGGCGCCTAACGCTTCTTCAGCCATTACAGTTTCTTTTAACAAGTTTAACAACGCCAAGCATGAATTCCTTGTTAATTGGGCCTCAAATCAACTCAGTAGGCTGACTTGGTTACCTTCATAACAATCGTGCCACTGTTTGTACCAGTGGTACATTGTAGAAAGAATAACCATTTTCCCAGGACCATTTGTTGAAGACAGTTATTCTCTTGGTATAGAGGTCTTTCTTCTTATTCTTTCTTTTTTCTTTATGGTTAGGTTTATTCCATGGTTTCATTAAAATACTAGTAAAAGTAATGGTAATAATAATAATAGTAATAATAATAATAATAAGTATTGCTGTAAAATATTCTTATTATTAATAAAATTGTTCATTATAATTATTTATAATGAACTATTATTGTTGTTGTCTGTCTTCGTGTTGTGGATGAGATTGTTTTCCTGTTCTCTTTTCCATTATGTTTGCCATTGTTATAAAGGAAGCCTACTGGTTGGTTCCCCCACCCCCTGCCAGACAGGGTTTCTCTGTGTAATAGCCCTGGCTGTCCTGGAACTCTCTTTGTAGACCAGGCTGTCCCCAGACTTACCTGTCTCTGCCTCCCGGGTACTGGAATTAAAGGCATGAGCCACCGCACCCAGCCGTATTTGTTCTCTTTCTGGTTGTCTTTGGTGTAGGTGTCTACCCCTGCTTTGTCGGTTCTGTGTTTGCGTCCCTTCTTGCTCTTTCCCTGGCTTTGCTGGGCGGTGCCTGAAGTTCATCCTTGGAACTACTCAGTACTGATTCATGTCTGAGGTACACGGGTGGCTCTGTCTTGACAGGGGAAAGTGGTAGCTTCTGGTCTCACTAGCAGACACTCAGAACTCGAGGTTGGATTGCCAGATAACTGGAGGCCAGAGCAGTGAGGGTGCCTAAGTACTAAACACTGGTCCTCAGAGCTTGGCGGTAGGGTCACCACTGAGATTTCTCAAGTGCAAATCTGGTTCCTACTTGCTTTTGTTAAACACTCAGGGGTTTCAAGTATTGCTTCTTCTTCACACGATTAAACTGTGAGGGAACAGACATGCAATTACTTGCTTGAGAACCCTGTCTCAATTGTACTGACATGGACTGTGTTTAGTTTTAGTGTAGATGAGCAAAATGCTTGTTACTTTTGAGAGATTTAGAGAGCTTCTGAAAACAGCTTAGGTGGGAGCAGTACATTTTTGAAATATGGATGTCCAATATTGTCCCTTTATGTATTGTATCATAGTGTTTTAAGTCCTGTGGGGGAGCACATCAAACAATACAAAGGTGGCTTTTCAAAAGAAAAATTGCAATGTGCTTTGACTGGGGCCTAACAAAAAGGGCTTGTGTGTTTATACGGAGCTGGAAGTAGCACTTAGCGGAAGATATTTTGTATATAGTTAGAGAGATGTGTGGAGATGCTGTGAAATGCAGGGCAGCCTTCAAGAAATGTGATCAGGAATTTCACAGTAAGAGTCCTATAGACTGAGTAGCAGTAGTCTTAGGTGTAACATATGTGTTAATTGAAGTGTTTCATAATGTAAGTCCTCCACAAAACAAATGCTGCTGTCATCACAATTTTGCTGTTGAGAAAAAGGAAGGAACAGGGTATTAAAATTTGGAGAATGTAGCCTTAGAAAAATTACCTATCAACTGGGGTACTGTATTGGGGTACTGTTTAGGTACTGACAAACCTAAAGACTGTTTTATCCATGAACACATGTGAAGTTAACTTTAGACAGAAAGTAACTGTGGAGGGCGCACATCGCATAGGACTGCCTGGGAAGTGCAGTGTGGAGAAAATGTTTATTATTTGAGAAAGGATAGACAAGTTTCAGTTAAAACAAGGTGGATGACCCTGCTCTGGGCTCCCCCATCTTATTATTCTTAGTGGTGGGACCAATACCTGAGGGAAACATGCTCCAAAATAGGGTTTGTTTGAGGCCATTCTTTCTTCCTTTACCCAGAAAGATTTTGAAGAGAAACAAGTATAACATCAGATTTGCTCTAACAGTTTATCTGTCAGTTACAATCTGAGAGATAATCAAGTCTGTATGAACAAACAGCCTCACTTGGAATTTTGACTCTAAGTCATGCCTCTGTTATTTACAGTGCCTTGAGATTAAATACATTTCAAGGTATCTGTGCTAGTTAGTTTTCTTGTCAACTTGATACAAACTAAAGTCATCTAGGAAGAGGGGAAACTCAATGGAAAAATGCCTCAGTTAAATTGGCCTGTGGTTCTGTCTTACTTAACATTTTATTGCTGTGAAGAGAGACCATAACCACAGCAGCTCTTCTAAAGAAGAATATTTGATTGGGGCTGGCTTGCAGTTCCAGAGGTTTAGGCCATTATCATCATGGCGTGAGGCATGGCACTGTGCAGGCAGCTGTGGCGCTGGAGAAGGAGCTGAGAGGTCTCTATCCAGGCTGGCGACAGAAGTGACTGAAACACACTTTCCCCATCAAGGTCACATCTTCTCCAACAAGGCCACACCTCCTCCAACAAGGCCACACCTCCTCCAACAAGGCCACACCTCCTCCAACAAGACCACGCCTCCTAATGGTACCACTTTCTATGGACCAAGTATTGAAACACATGAGACTTTGGGGGCCATTCCTATTCAAACCACCACAGGTTCATTTTTCTTGATTAGTGATTGATGTGGGAGGGCTCAGCCTTGGTTAAGTGGTGCCGTGGTGGTCCTGGGCTGTGTAAGAAAGCCTGAAGAAGCCACAAGGAGCAAGTCAGTAAGCCGCATTCCTCCATGGCCTCTGCTTCAGCTCTTGCCTCCAGGTTCCTGCCTTGAGCTCCTATCCTGACCTCCTGCATGGTGGACTGCAACTCTAAGATGAAGTAAACCCTTTCCTCCCCAACTTGCTTCTGATCATGGTGTTTATAACAGCAACCTAAAGCAATCTAGGGAAGTATCTGAGATGTTATCAGACCTTGATCCTGGAAAACTCAGGGAAGGGGATCTCTGTCAGTAAGCTTAAAATAGCAGCACTTAGAAACCTTTACTTTGGCCATAAGACTGTCCCTCTTTGTAATACATAAAAAAGCACTCCAATGAAGCATGAATTATAAATAGTTTAATACCATATGAGAAAAATCTATGACCTCTCTGACATTACAAACATGCGTCTACACACTGTGTGTCCGTACAAAATCACAAAGGTATCTGAAGATGAAAAGCATCGCAATTTTAGAAATACTAATAAGAAAAGAAGAAAGAAAGTATGAAAACTGCAGGGAGACAGGGACAGCCAAAGAGGGTAATACTGTTTGTCCACAGCGATGACTCGGAACTCCCTCGTACATGATAATATCTCACGTGGGAGGCACTTGGGGAGGAATGAGTCCACCATATTGTAGGAGGAGGCTGCAATATGGCCGACAAACTACAATCTCTCTGCTTCTACGGCGTGTATGCAACAAATTCTTGTTCCAGTAATTTCTGGAAGCCACAGCGATAGGCAACTTTCAATGCTAGTTTGGGAATTTGATTTCTAAGGTGCGTTGTTCTACTTTTCCCTCCAGATGGCAGTCTTGGGCATCTTTTCTAGTTGTCAGGCTGAGAAAATTTAAATCATTCTGTTAACCTTTCTGTTGTCACGGATGTTGACGGCCCTTTTTCTTTTTCAGTACAGGCTGAATCAGATAATCATAGTTACATTTCATTCTCCATAATTAAGAACTTATAATGCCTCGTGTCTATATGTGGTTCTATCATAGGATTCTGTTGTTATTATTATTATTATTATTCCCATTGACTGAGAAAAATCAAACACGTTTAGGCATTTGCTTTGCACAGCAGTATAACACATTGAATCATGGGATTCCCAATCATCACGAATAAGAGAACAACAATTCAGCCATGTCCTTCACCTTTGCTTTAGAAGGGTAGAATTGACCAGTTACCAGAATCCACAACTTTTCTCTTTGGGCATTATAAGTGCTTTAAACATTGGCTTTCTTAGCGAAGAGTTGGATACATACATGTTTTTGCACATGTTATACATATATATTTACACATAGTCCTGAAATGCCAGGAAGGCATTAGGCATTTAAATTTCTGGCTTTGATCTTCTAAAAATGTCCTTAATAATGTATGTAAGTTGGGTTCTTTCTGTTATTCAAAACTAACAGCATTTTCTGGGGACATGGAGGCCAAGTTGTATTCTTGTGCCAAGTAGTACCCTGTGAGTCTACTTTTACTGAAATGATAAATTTCATTTCTACATTTTTTTGAGTCTCCTTACAAATAAATGATTTGGGAATTCTGAAGTCAGACATGGGTGGTAAAGAGAAGCCCCCTGTTTCTCCTAGAGCCACACATTTCCCCATTCCTCCGTGGTTCCCCCTTCTTTCTTCACTCTCTTTAGTCTTTCCTGTGCCACCTTCTTTCTTCTCCCATGCCAGAGGATTCTCTGGTAAAGGGCTGGTCGAATAAACTTGTGCAGTCCTGAAGCCCACAAAGCTGAAATCCTAAGTGAGCTTGCAGTCTGTCCACTTGCTTTGCCCAGTTGGCTCCACATTTCAAGAAAGATCTACTGGTTTTAAATCATGTTAAAAAAATAGCCCTAATTATGGAAGAAAGTTATTGGAAGACGGAAGATACAATTTTAATAGCCTAACAGATTCCTGGACCTCACGTCTAGAACTGGCTCTCGGCATGGTTTCCCTGCTGTCTGCTCTTCTTTGCTTTCTTGGCCAGGTTGAATCTTGTTGCAGCAGATGTGACCAGCAGGGCGCCTGCACTCAGAGTTTATCTGCTTAGCTATCATTGCAGAGAGGAAGAGGAGGACTGAGGTTTAGTCTCAATCTGGAGTCCAGGAAGCTTGCTATCATCTGCAACTATCAATGACTAGTGTCTGCTGTGTGCCAGCCTCTTCTCTATGGGTTCTCATTATTAACTAACCTAATTCTCAGAGGAACTATGAGAGACAATCATATAATATATGTAATTTACAGAAGCTGCTCCAACTGCTCAGTGCCAGAAACAGGTCCAGTGCAAGGCTGTTCTCTCTCTGGGAATGAGAGTCAGAGAACATGGAGGGTCTAGTATTTGGGCCCATGGCAAAGATTATCTCCAATTTTTTTCCATAGCCCTTTTCCAGGAAAAAAAAAATCAATGTTGTAAGACAGCACCTTATGAGCATCCTCTCTGGAAAATTCATGGATTTGAAATACATTTATACTTTTGGCAACTTTTGGGCAGTGTTCAATTCAGGAACAATTTTAAAATTGTTTATTTAAAGTATGTGTGTGAGCCTGTGTGTGTCACGTGTGTGACATGTCCATGGAGATGTCACTTCTCGTGAAGCTGTAATTACAGGTAGTTGTGAGATACGCAACATGGGTGCTAGGAATCGAACTCTGGTCCTTTGCAAGAGCAGCAAGTGCTCTCAACTGCTAAGCCATCTCCCCAACCCATCCATTCAGGAGTTGAAAACCAATTAGCTTCAGGATTTTCTGGTTATCAGGAGAATAAAAGGAGCAAATAAAAATTTGAGTAGGAGAAAAATGATCATGTGAAGTAAAGGCCTTGCAACTATCTTATATTTGGGATATAGAGATGAACTGGTGGTTAAGAGCACTTGCTGCTCTTCCAGAGACCCAAAAATGGTTGTCAGTGCCCATGTTAGGTGGCCTGCAACTGCTTGTAATTTCATATAACAGGCGATCATAGCATCATCCAGGCACTGCAGGCACCCAAAGAGTTATGTCACAAACATTTTCAGAAGTGCCGTGTAGTAAATAGAGCAAGCTGTATTTCCATTAATAATATTCTTTATTCTGTCATCTCCTTCCTGCTGTTAATTCTTGAACTGATATTTCATTTCTTTATTTGAATTTAACAGGACATCCCCCCCCCCCCACATACACACCCGCCTTTGTCTTTTCTGAAAGGACAAATCTTTTGTGAGCAGTGAAGAGGCAGGAAGGAGGGTATTGCGAATTAACGACCTCCTCACTTACCTCTTGGGTTATTTTATCAAGTCCAGTAACACTTAAGTGTTTTTTTCTGACCACTGTTGAAAACCAAATATAAAACCTGTTATTGCTCCCAGGATTCCAACCATAAGCAAAGACAATGAGGCAAGTGCTGAGCGCTCTACAGTGAATATTTGTCTACAGACATTTCTTACTTGTAACCTCCAGGAACTTTATTGTTGGGTTTTATAGAGAGATGCTGGTTTGAGAATTCCAGATGGAGCCATATTCAGAAGAGATTTTTGCTAACTAAACCAGCAACACATAAAGTATAATGTTTAATCTTGACTCTCAGTTTTGATTGGATTGAGGAATGCCTAGGGGATTAAGAAAGCACACTTCTGGGGCTGTGAGTGAATTTTTAGAGATGACTACCAGAGGTGAAACGACCTGCCCTGAATGTGGCCTGTGCTGGGAATAGACTGGGGCCCAAAATGGAACGTAGAAAAATGATATTGGGAAGACGACCATTAATGTGGTTATTTGTCCCCGCTCTCACTGCGTCCTGCCTAGCGTGATTTGAGTAGCCGCTGCCAGGGTTCCCACTACGATACTCTGCCTTCCTCAGCCCCAGACAGACTCCTCTGTTGTGGACTCAAGCCTCTGGAACCATGAACTAGAACAGATCTTTCTTCTTGAAGTCACTTTTTATTTCCTACAGGCATTTACACAGTAACAGGAAATGACAAAATTATACAAGATTTTGAAGAACAGGATTTAAGGGATGAATCTGGAGATGCTTCCTGTATGGAAAATGTTCTGATTTCTCACGTGGTTTATGGATCCCTTGTTACCATGCATGTTAATAATTGGTGATTTCCTCAAGAAGAGAAACGAATTATTAACCGAGTAACACCTGTAGCCTGGAAACTGTCACCCATTCATTCAATATATTTCTTTTTTTGTAATGGATACACAACCATGAACTGAAGGAGGTGGGAAAAATTCCCACGTCCAGACAGTAATAGTCCAGTGAAGAGGCAGAAGGTAATTGAAGAAACAAGGCTAATATAGAGGGTAGTAAGTGCAATGAAGGAAAAAAGTTAAAGTCATGTTATCTTTTTTAAAAAGATCTGGTTTTAGAAGGGACCCTGGGAGAGCAGGAAGGGAGTGTCTTAGGAGTGTGGAACCTTGAACAAGAATAATGGAACACACATTAGAGGAAGCTGAAGGAAAGGCTATTCCAGTACACAAGTACCCCAAATACAGAGGCTGAGATTTGGGAGCACAGCATCTGCAATCCTAAATTTTATAAAACAAAACAAAACAAAATACAAACCAGCCCAGGTTAATAGATAACATAACCGAAAACTGTAGCAGGTCACTTACTTAGCTCTAAGGCAAGGTGCCATCTCACTGCAAAAACCACACTGTTCAGCTGGTCTCTGAGATCTAAAGCTCAAATTCAGTGTATCAGTAGAAAATTACAAAAGGAGAGGGGAGGGGCATCTCAGCCATAGGGAATATTCTGGATGGTTCTGCTTATTAAATTTCTTTCCCTAAAAAGTATGCAAGAGGTTCTGTTGTTTATTAATGCACTGTGTAGATATTTTCTGTGCCTATGGTATAATTTTATGATTTATGCTCAAGAGTAAGAGTACAGAATTTGATGGTATTGGTCTATTATCTTTCATGGAATTGATAGTGGTTTTGCTAATAGGTTGTTTATTGATTCTAACCATATACTATATTCTGGTATACAGTTACATGGAAGAACCTAATTCCTATGCAAACCTCACGCAGGCAGGGCATTGCCTTCAGAGCTTATTGTCTGATTGGTGCCTGTAAGTACACGAAGTCCACTCTTTTCTCCTCTTTTGATGTTGTTGACATCTTTTATTGATTACCCAACTAAAGCAGAACTAGACACAGCACTACTTTGTGATGCCCTGAGTTATTTTATCACCATCTCTGCCCTTTGGTAGGCCCCTCAAATCTTAGATTAGTCTTGTGTAGATCTACTCTTGGCAATTATTTTCTTTTGTGATGTTTCCGAATTATTTTCTTATTGATTAGTGGACTCATAGAACAACAATGAAGCAAAAATAAAGATGAACATCTACTCATGTTCACTATATATGTGAATCATCTTGTAAAGAAAAAACTATGTTGACTTAAGGCAGAGGCTGTGCTTAGGGTTTGTTTAGTCATAGATATTCTCATGTCTAGAGACTATGGTACCAATAAGAATCTGCAAATACCAAATATTACATTTTGCTGAAAGGTAACTGTTGCCATATATTATTATTTGAAGGCTTTAATAGTCTTCAGAACATTGCACTGTATTTTAATTTCTTATGTGTTTTTGTTAAGAAGCAAGGGGATTGGGTAATGTAGTATTTGAGTTTTTATTATATAATGACTTAGGTTTAGAAACTGGTTTGAGAAAATATTGGTGGCATTGCAGGGCACCACACTTTCAGAACCAAGAGGGCCAGATTTTGAGTAAGGTCAAAGGGCAAGAGCACAGGAGCAGGTAAGTGACAGAAGGAAAGAAGTAATTTCGATGAAAAAAACAAAACAATTAGAAAAGTCTGGTGTAATGGAATATGCTAGAAGTTGAAATACCGCACCAAGGGGACAGGAACTTTGTCTTTATCATGGTATCCCAAGGGCAGCGTTCTCCACATGAGCAGAACAGGCTTGCTGTTGCCGGCCTCTGTCAGTGGGCAGACGGAAGTTAGACTCACATAGCTTCTGTCTTTTCCTCGTGTTTGCTATTTAATTTAAAAATCTTGGCCACTTGTCTCATCCCCTCATTGTAAATTTAAAATAAAGAAGAAAGCAAAGCGAAGCAGGCAAGTTTCTTCAGAAATTTAATAGAATTCCAGAAGTCTCTCTGAAGTGCTTTTATAATATGACTTTTGGGAAATATTAAGGACACCAGATGCTCCAGAATGTTCCAAGACTATGAAATGAGATTATTGTTCCAGGTCAGGGCTGTGGCACCACACCACAACTTACTTTAAAATTAAACTTGCCTTGCAGGATTTAATTTCCTCCTCAGAAGGACAATAGCCTTTTGAATGAATCAGACTTGGCCACTCACGTTTGCTAAGAACAAGGCTGTGCGCCTAACACTGTGAAGCGCTCCTGTAGCAAATTTGAAAAAAAAAGCAAAGCAACAAAACAAAACAAAACATCAAAAACAAAACAAAAAACCTCCACAACTGTCTTGCTATACGTAAAGAGACATGGTTGGATGCGCAGTGGAGCAGCAAGACTGGCTGCAAAGAAGGGCAGAGGATATAGTGGACAGGGGGAGGAGCAGATGTTCTCATAAGTGTCATTCTCATGAATGAGTATGTCAAATATTGCCTATATAATAAATGAATGAATGAGTTAGTGAATGAATGCATCATAAAAGTACTCAGTATTCAACTTCCCTGTCTCTTAACCCCATGTCTATTCATACTACATGGCAACTTCCCCTAAGAAGTTGGAGTAGTAGCTGAAAAGCTCTTAGGGAAACCCAAAGCGGAAGTTCCTGTTTGTTGTGTCAATTTCCTAGCCCTTGTAAACTGGATTTTGAACCGACAACGTACAAGTGATAACTGATGGTGCTGTCTTTTTCTTTAAAGAGTAAAGGCATTATAGTTCACGAAGCTACTAGGAGGAGCCTGTGCAGATGACTGGGGCTCCTAGAGCCTTTCATATATTAGCAAAAGTAAATGTTGTAATGGGATTATCCAAAAAGATGGTGGAATATGATTCTGAAGTTTTCAGCATTCCTAAGACATCCCCCAGGCATCCAGACTGTAGCTAACAAGCATCACACCACACAGCACTAGATGGGGTGTGAAGTCCCTCGCTTCTTCAAGGGATAGCACGTCTACAGTATACAACGCCAATCTCCTACTGTCAGTAACAGCTGCAAATGGTCCCTGTCCACCTCCTTGGCTAAGACATTCCACGAGCTAATACCATGCCCTGTGTCAAGCCTTAGAGTTTTCAATGTTTACACTTCTTTATCTCATGGATTCACGGAGGCTGAGGGATGGAGGAGACCACGGATGTCATGACCCCCATGCCACAAGTGGGCAAATTGAATCCAAAGGACAAAGTAACCACTTTGTCTAATTCAAACAGCAGCTAACCTGAAACCTCAGAATCTAATGCCGAATTTTATTACAGGGCAACCTCCTAGGAGCCTGTGTCATGACTCTTACTGTGCTGTTCTTGGTCAGGTCATATTATTTTCACATTTTGTGAATTAAGGATGATTTTAATAAAAAATTTACTATCCATATTTATGGCATAATAAAACTTACAGAAGATATAATGATTTTTTTATTCTGGTTGATACAAACAAAATCTGCCACAAAACAAAATATATTTTTGTTTGTTTGTCTTTGTGTATTTATTTTTGTGCCTAGCTGTGGTAGTATCATCTTTATATTCCTTGCTTAGTGCACTGAAAATTAAGGCTAAACAGAAAAACTAGAGTTATCATCAATGCTATGACTTATAGTCGAGATGTCGACTGAGACTTCATGAGATTTGTGACAATTTGGAATCTAAAGATGTTTTCCTTTGTGTATGCTCTTTTCCAGTGACACACACTAATGAAGGCTCTGCCAAAAGCCGGACAAGAAAATGTTTTCAACACTGTGTCATTATGGGCCTTCTCCCGCCACATTTATAGCTAAATTCAATTTTACTGAAAAAAGAGAGACCTACATCTATGTCAAGTTCCAACGCTGTGAGGTCAAGACGTTCTGCCTTACAACTCACTTCTTTGCTGCCTTGCCCCACAGACGTGTGTACAGACAACATTGCAGAACGGCAGTGCCACTTTGCCAAGGGAGCATTCTCGAGAGGTTCTGGTTCTATTCTGCCTCCTTCCCTTGCACATTCATAGGCTCTATGGATAACACTATTCTGCTTGGTTACCAGAGAACCAGAGCACCCATTCTGCGGCTATTCAGATGGCAAAGTCTTCCTGGGGCATCCAAGAACGTCCTCTTAATTGATAAAATATGCACTGTTTCTTTGTTTACTGACAATCCTCATCCATGTTGCCAGTAGTGGGACAATTTCCTGTCATAATTTATTAATTGGGTAAACTATTGTAGGGGTTGGAAACTGAGGTTTTCTTGCCTCATTGGAATTTATTTCTAATAGCTCTATGTTTTATGTATTTTTTAAATGGGAAACTCACAAACTAAGGAAATTTGTTCAAGACAGTCTCCATAGTGAATCAAAAGTTAGTAAATTGGAAGAGGAAATTAAAATATACAGGAAAAAAAAATGAAGGAACTCTCCACATTCCTGCACTGGCAGAATTAATACTAAAAAATGGTGGCATTTTAAAAAGTAATCTATACATTCAATCTAATCTCCATCAAAATTCTAGTGATATTCTGCAAAGAATTAAAATGACGGAAAATTCATATGGAAACATAGATCACAAGTGACCAAAGTAATCCTTAGTTAAAAAACAACAACAAATAAACCTGACCTTAAATAATAGTACAGAGACAAAGACAGGATAGTATTAGCTCAAGAAGAGATAGGTATACCAAAAAATAGACTAGAAGATTCAGAAATAAATCCACCTATCTATGACCAAATAATTTTAAAGAAATTATATTAACATATGTTAATTATACATAATGTTGTATTTCTTTTTTTTTATTAATTTATTCTTGTTACATCTCAATGGTTATCCCATCCCTTGTATCCTCCCATTCTTTCCTCCCTCCCATTTTCCCCTTATTCCTCTCACCTATGACTGTTCCTGAGGAGGATTACCTCCCCCTGTATATGCTCATAGGGTATCAAGTCTCTTCTCGGTGACCTGCTGTCCTTCCTCTGAGTGCCACCAGGTCTCCCCCTCCAGGGGACATGGTCAAATGTGAGTACATGAGAAAGTCATATCACACTCTCCACTCAAGTGTGGAGAATGTTCTGACCATTGGCTAGATCTGGGTAGGGGTTTAAAGTTTACTGCCTGTATTATCCTTGGCTGGTGCCTTAGTTTGAGCGGGACCCCTTGGCCCAAATCTGCCTATCATAATGTTCTACTTGTAAGTTTCTAGGGCCCTCTGGATCCTTCTACTTTGCTATTCTCCCATGCTTCTCTCATCTAGAGTCCCAATAGGATGTCCTCCCCTCTATCTCAGTTTCCTGGTAAGTGAAGGCTTTCGTGGGACATGCCCCTTGGGCTAGTATGCAGATATAAGTGAGTATATACCATTTGAGTCTTTCTGCTTCTGGGTTAACTCACTCATTATGATCACATTAAATAAATCAGCTGGGAAAAGAGTTTGAGCCAGAACAGCTGAGTTAAACCAGCCAGCCCAGAGCTCAGAAAGATCAAGAAAGTGTGAGCTTATTAAGCAGTAAGTCTCAGAGGCTGTAAACAATCTAGGCCTAGGATAGATTATACAGAGGCTAGACGCTTCCAGGACTAGGCCTAGGTTAGCAGACAAGTAAGGTTAGCAGTAAGCCTTCCAGACAACAATTAAAGCAAGGGAATAAAAGTTACTTTTATTTATGACACTCAATGTAGTTGGTAAGAAAACTTAATGTGATTGAAGAAGAAGAAGAAGAAAGCACACAAACCTTGCAGAATCAGGGGATATCTGACCGAAAGCCACAGAGAAATTCACCTGGGATCATCTCCAGAGAAAAATTCAGTTCTTCAAATTTGTCTGGATGCCCAGAGGAATTCTGGAGATCTCAGAGCAGAGGGAGCCTCTTAGATAGTGAATCACAGTAAACCACCCCCAAAGACAATTTTAATTATATAGACAGACTTTTTCTTCATTAAAAATGGGAAACTCCATTTCAGATCCCTTGAGAACAGGGTAGGATTTGTGGATATAGAAATATGCTTGAAAAAGCCACTGTAGTACTAATTGCATTTATGACCACTGGAGTAAACATGTCTCTACTGTCAATTGTATTCGTTATGTTTTTCCTCTCAGAAAAAAAAAAAAAAAGGTTGAAAGATACTTATAGAAAAAGAAAACTTAGCTATGATAATACAAAGGCTTGAGAGACAAGAGATAGGAACTAAGAGAACAGAAAATGCTTAATTATGCACCTAAGCTACCTAATGAAATTGATGATCAAGGTAGATAGCACATTGATAATGGATAAGAAGCCTGCACAGTGGAATGGAGGCCAGTTCACTGCCACAGAGATGGGCGTATAAGACTGCCTTAATGTCTAGTTTATGCGTGGATTCATAAAGACCTAATTGTACCCTGAGAAATAGAAACGGGGACTAAGAATAGCTAAAAGATACTCGATTGGAGAGAGAGAGAGAGAGAGAGAGAGAGAGAGAGAGAGAGAGAGAGAG
>OU015748.1:113950635-113964209 GCA_907169655.1 Acomys percivali
AGAGAGAGAGAGAGAGAGAGAGAGAGAGAGAGAGAGAGAGAGAGAGAAGCTTCCAAATGAAAGTCACAGATGATGGAGAAAGCAGATGCTCTTGCATAGAGACAACTTAACAAACCAGCTGAAGAGGGACAGAGAGCTCATCAGACTGTCAGACTCAAAAAACCGTGATGCTGAAATAGACTATTGCTGACTGATGATCAGGGCTGCAATTATGGGGATCATCGCATCAGTGGTTGAGTGGATCTTCACATGGACATGCAAACTGTTAGGACTGGGATTGGCAATTGTTTCTATTGTAAAATTTAAACTGTGTACAATCTTTAGCTTATACGAAAAAGGGGGAAGTTATAGAGGAATATTAACTTAGAAAATGGCTGTTCTGACAAGAGATCACCTCCAAAGATCTAGAGCTGTGTGATCTGGCTGGGATACAAACACCCTTTTTTAAATTCAGGAGACAGAGGCAAGTGGATCTGAGTTCAAGGCCAGCCTGGTATAGAGAAAGTATGAGGTAAATAAAAGCTTAGATCCAGGCATGGTTGTACATGCCTTTAATCCCAAAGGAAGGTGAAGTTAGTTTGTGGAAGAAAGCAGCCATGTTTGAAAGTGATGTCTAGTTGAGTGGCAGAAAAGGTGACAAATCAGAGAAGATCTGATAGAATCAGGATATGACCAACTCTCAGGAGAAGAGAGAGGAAAGGGAAGCTACTTAAGAAGCAGTTTTATAGAGAGAGGAGACAGTTTTTAACTAGGAAAGTAATAGTGAAATGGGTTTCAGAGAGAGCACTCAGATGAAGACAGACTGAGCCAGAAAATGAGAAGAAGCCAGAAGATTAAAGTAGGTTGCTGAGTTAGTTTGAAGCCAAGTAGAGCAATTCTGGGCTGAGAGAGAAACTAGACTTAATCAGTGAGCTGGGAGAAGTGTGTGAGCCTGAACAGCTGAGTTAAACCAACCAGCCCAGAGCTCAGAAAAAACAAAGGGTGGGCTTATTAAGCAGTAATTCTCAGAGCCTAAAAGCATTCTAGGCCTAGGTTAGATTGTATGGGGTTTAGAAATTTTCAGATCCAGGCCTAGTTTAACAGAAAGAGGCAGTTGGCCTCCCAGATAACAATTGAGTCAGGAGATTAAAAGCTACCTTTACGCCGCTGTCTGGGCATGAAGCCAGAGGATACTAAATCCTACCACAGAGACACTTGCTTTTTTTTTTTTTTTTTTTTTTTTTTTTTTAGGTTGTGTTGTTTGCAAGAGCAAAGAAATCTCAACCAGTCAAGGAGTCCTATGGATAATAAAAATGTGGTACATTTTACATGTATACAATGGTATTTTATTTAGCCACAAATAAAAATAAAATTCTGAATCTTCAGTGAAATGGATGGAACTGAAAAACAGAGGTAGGGTAACTCAGTCTCAGAAAGACAAACACTCTCTCTCATTTTATCTTAGCTTCTTATATTTTTTTTTGTGCATATCTATATGAGAATGTGGAAAGTATGTGCCAGGAACTTAGAAATAGATTCCCAAGAGGGGAAAAACTTACTTTTAGCAGTAAACATTTTAGCCAATGCTATGGAGGCGATATTTAGGTAAACATCCCCCAAAGCCCTAACTGGAATGGAGATTTGTAATACTGCTCTCTGACCACTAACTGGCACCAAACATCAAGGGTCTGTCATATGTTCTGAGCTCTACGGTCTCCCTTCTCAGACAGTCCAGAGTTTCAGCTGACCCCTACCTAGGGACATCTGAGGCCCATGGAAGCTTTCTATTCAGAAGTCTCTTAAATACAGTGTCTCATATTCAAAATATGTCCAGGCATGGTAATTTCTGCCAATATAGGCTATATGAGGGATATATTTATATTTCCTCTTATCCTGGTGAATATTCGGAGAGGACTGTAGGTGCGTGAGCAGAGAACAGTTCCCTTTCAAATGGATGAGGAGAGTCCAGGCCCCTGCACTCTTTACATTATGGCTAAGGAGATGATCTTCATTGCGCCCTCTAGCTGTATTTTCTGTATTGAGTACAAAAGGCAAATTGCATACATTTAACTGAACAAGCTTTATTCATCAAATAATAGGTGGAAGATAGTGAAATGGTGATCTGGACAGTAAGACTTGTTACACAAATGTTAACAAAGGAATTTGATCTAGAATATTTGTAAAACTTCATAAAAGAGGATATGTAGTCTAAAAAGAAAAGCAACAGTAAATCTACTGATCACTTAAGGGAAATGCAAATTAAGCACATGGAGACAAGCTACTACAAATAATAGAACTTGGAGCCGCTGTGGCTCATGTATACTTCTAGTAAGAGACAAACTACTGCAAATAACAGAACAGGGAGCCACTGGTGTTCTTGTATACTTTCAAGGAGACATCTCCTAAACTGAACATGTGTGTAACCCCGTGGACCCAAGGCTAGGTATATGTGTGATAGGGGTACATGTATGCTTACCAAAAGGCACGAGCACAAAAGTTCATAGCATCTTTGTGGATTGCTACTATAAACTGGAACTGAGCCATATAGCCTCACAGAGGTAAGAACTAAGTCAACTGTAGTCCATCTGCGCAGCGTAATATTAGACAGCAGTGAGGACAACATAGCACTCACAAACTGGGTCAGGAAATATCATGGAAGAAGCGAGGAGGAAGGCTGTAGGAGCCAGAGGATCAGGGAATCTGCTATGAGACTGCATCTCCTAGAAATGGCAGAAAGCTTTACCCATGAAATCACAACAGTATGACTTCCAAGATGAGACCTGAGCAAGGAAGTCTGTGGAAGTGCTAACATGAGAGGAGAAAAATCTCACAGGATTCCACCCTCAAGAGAGAAATACAAGCTACTATGGGATGCTCAGAATGTGGTGACTTAGTCCTTATCAGGATTAAACCCTTAACTCAATACCCACTGGCAAGCAATCAGGCCATCCATAGAGTACTAACAGGGTCCTTCCTTTTCTGACCAGTTTGTTAACTTTAAGTGAAGTTATTTTTCTTTTCTTTCTTTCTTCCTTTCTTTCTTTCTTTCTTTCTTCTTTCTTTCTTTCTTTCTTTCTTTCTTTCTTTCTTTCTTTCTTTCTTTCTTTCTTTCTTTCTTTCTTTCTCATTACCTTTCAAGGCTAAGCTTTCATTGTAAATTGATTAGTTGTCTTTTGCAGACTTGGGTCGGTTTTTGGTAACTTCATCAAATGGTATCTGGAAAGAAGATTCTTAAGTCACACTGAGAAATCATCAAGACAGAGACATTAAGGGCCAGAGCAAGGTCTATACGGACCTCAAGGAATAGGTTCAAGAATCCTCACACCGGCCACTCGAGCACCAGACTCAGACTGATGAGAGTTTATTGAACACTGAACAAAGACTGACCAGTCAGGGACATAATCTGGGCCAGACTATGACACCAATATGCTTCTAGGGCAGGTTTTTTATAGGAAAAACCATAACCAGGTGATGACCAGGTAATCAGGTATAGGAAAAGAACCTACATTAATAGATGTTAATATATACATACATAATATGAGGTGATTTGCTGGAATAGCTAACACTATTTGGGGTTCAGTGGTCCAGTAGTAGCCATTTACTGGCTGTGGAGGCCAAGTATACGGGCCAGGAAATTGGATGCATCAGCTCTCTCAATCCAGTGCTGGGAGATCCTGGAAGATTCTTGGAGAGAGGCTAGTCTTTCATTCACATTAGAAGGCAAGTTGTATTCTGATATCAGTGAGGGATCACAGCAGCAGCAGCAGCAGCAACAGCAGTACAAACATTCTCTAAAAAAAAGAAGTGAAGGCAGGTAGAAAAGTAACACTGTTTTTTCCTTAGATCTCTCTGTATCTGGGCTGCCCACTGGACTATCCAAACCAATCTTGGGGCAGGTCTTCTCACTTAATTCTTCCTGGTACGGACTTTACAGATCTTTAGAGAGATCTGTACAGCAGCTCTCAAAAGATTGAACGACTTTCACAGGGGTCACATACCAGTTATCCTGCATATAAGATATTTACATTACAATTCCTAACAGTAGCAAAATTACAGTTATGAAGTAGCAAAGAAAATAATCTTATGGCTGGGAGTCACCACAACACGAGGAGCTGTATTAAAGGGTCGCAGCATTAAGAAGGTTGAGAATTGCTATTTCAGATCAAATCAAATTGTCAATCGAGCTTAACCATTGGTAGGCTTATCAAGTAATTCAGTGCTAACAATAGGATGGATGAGCTGGGATTGGTTATTTGAAACCTCTTTGAAGAGATATGTATGAGAGTCTCTAGGCAACATATTTTGTGAGCTGAAAATAATTCACATGATGTCTGCTGGCCATTAGCCATGTCTCATTGTATTAATGGCATGACTAACCAGAGAAACAGATGTGGCCACTTAAATCTAAAAAGCATTCTCATTTATTTTTGGCCAGCGACTTAAAACACACGGCAGCATTTTCTTCATCCTTAAGTGAAAGAGATGACGTTTGCGGAGCAACTATAATTTCCCTGACGTCTGTGAATAGTTCATGAGTCATGGCCAAAACCCAATCACCTGCATGTTTCTATTTTAAAGCCTTTGTAACTATGTATAGTCGTGGACCGAAACATTTCTAGACCCCTGAAATAGATCTACCACATGTGTTACCATGTTTATTTTGGGGATTTAAGAAATATACGATGGTTAGAAAGCAAAGAGCTGTTAAACAGCTGAAATAAAATCACAGCTTTAATTTTATTTATTTATTTATTTATTTATTTATTTATTTATTTATTTATTTATTTATTTTAAATCACAGCTTTTAAAAGGCCCGTGTTCAAAGTGAAACTTACAAGCTGCAGAGCGGTAAGAGCAGAAATTTCACAGGCCTATCCTGGACCTACTACAAAATCAAACAGCCTGTGCCCTTGACAGATTCACAGTAAATGTTGGAATTTGCAGCTCACTGACAGATTCACAGTAAGTGTTGGAATTTGCAGCTAACTGACAGACATCCATTTGGGAGAAGAACAGATGTTACCGTGTTAGTCATGCCTCAGGTTAAAGATCACAACAAACTAAATACTTTCCGAATCTGGTGTAAAGATTTTTGAGAACTTTTCAGGACCTTTGAAGGCTTTTTAAATAATAAAGAACACGACCTACTGTGTGTAGAGCTTATCGACTAATAAGAAGGAAAACTTCTGTATAGAAGGATGTGCTTCAAAGCAAAGGTGTGTGGTGCAGCATGTACAAGTGAATTCAGTTGCCAGCCAAGACCATCACAATCAATCTATAAGCAAATACAATCTCCTTCAAAATCTCCAATGACCTGCCTTGAATAAATTGTCAAATGCAAGATAAAAATTCTTATGAAAATTCATGAGGCTCAGGAGAAAGTCTTACAAGCTCAGATAAAACAACCCCTGAAAAGAACAAATCTGAAGGACCCAGACTTTCTTTAACGTTAATCTTACTAGAGAGTGTCCCAGCAACCAATACATTGTAGCAGTGATATGAGCGCACATGTGTGGCTACATCAATATTTGGAGTTTGGAAGTCCACTGCCACATTTGTAATGACATGGATTTGACAAATCGAGAGCAGATGAAAAGGTGATTTAAAAAAAAAAAATTGTCCATGCTTATAATCCCTGGCCACTTGGGAGGCCCAGGTAGGAGGACGAGTTCAAGGTCATCATCAATTACATAGCACTTTGAAGGCCAGTCTGGGATACATAAGACCTACTGTAGTACATTTCCCTATGGCTCACCCAATGGCCCTTGGTGTTATCTGTCCTTCCCTCCCCTCCCCCCTTACTCCCTCTTCCCCTCTCCATTTAATGCTCTCTTTTCAGCCTCCCTCCTATTTCACTCTAATTATATATTCTATTTCCGCTTCCTTGGGAGATCCTGCCCTCCACTACTCTAAAAGCATCTCTGTAGTTTTACTGATACTAGCATGCCTATCAATAGATAAAAGCTAGATTCCACATATAAGACTATACCTACCGCATTTGTCTTTAGGGGTCTGGGTTACCTTACTCAGGATGATTTTCTGTTTACCTGTAGAGTTGTATTATTTCTTTTAACATCTGGTTACCATTCCATTGGGTGAATGGATGACATATTTTGATCCATTCATCTCCTGATGGACATCCAAGCTGTTTTCAATCTCTGGCTATTATGAATAGAGAAACAATGAACACACTCGAGCAAGTGTCTCTGCAGTAGGATGAAGTATTTTTGAGTATATGCCCAAGAATGGATGTTGAGGTAGGTCCATTCTCAGCTTCCTGAGGAGGTGCCACACTGATTTCATAGTGACTGTACAAAGTTGCACTCCCACCTGCAGTGAGTGAGTGTTCCCTCTACCCCACATTTTTGCAAGCATAAACTGTCATTGGTTTTGTTGATCATGACCATTCTAACTGGTCTAAGATGAAATCTCAAAGAAGTTTCAATCTTCATTTCTTTGAAGACTAAGGATGTGGAACATTCATTCCTTCAAATGATTGATAACTCTGTTTATTTCTCTACCCCATTTTGAATTGGATTGTTTATTTTTATGATGCCTAGGTTTTAAAAAATTCTTTGTAGGTTTTAGGTATTAACATTCTATAGAACATGTAATTAGGAAAGATCTTTTTCCATTCTTTGGCCTGACACTTTGAATGGTGGTCTCCTTTGCCATACAGAAGCTATTAAATTTCATAACTTCCCATTCATTAATTGTTAGTCTTAGTGCCAGCACTATCAGTAAGCTGTTCAGAACACTGATCCTGTGCCAATGAGTTCAAGGCTATTCCTCTTTTTCTCTCCTACCAGATTGATGGTACCTGGTCTTATTTTGAAATTCTTGATCCATTTGGAGTTTTGTGCAGGGCAATAAATATTTATCTATTTACATTCTTACACACGTAGACATCCAGTTTAACCAGTGCTATTCATTGAAGATGCAGCCTTTCTGTTCCAGTGTTCATTGTCACATTTCTTTGTCAAAAATAAGGTGGTTATAAGGGTGTGGATTGGGGGACTTCAATCTGATTCTATGGATCAATATGTCTTTGTTTTTTCAATATGATGAGGTTTGTCTTACTAATGCTCTACTGTACAATTTGAGGTTGGGGATGGTGATGCCTCCAGAAGTTCTTTTATTATTGGGGAATTTTTTAAAGATGTCCTGGGAGGATTATGTTTTTATATGTAACTGAAAATTAGTTTTATACTTTCTGTGAACAATTGTGTGGGAATTTTCCTGGGGATTGTGTTGAATCTAAAGATTGCTTTTGGTAGGATGGCCATATTCATTATGTTAATCCTACTGATCCATGAGCATGGGGCATCTTTCTATTTTCTGGTATCTTCTTCAATTTCTTTCTTCGCTGTCTTAAAGTTTTTATTATATAAGTCTTTTACTTGCTTGACTAGAAGTTACCCCAAGATATTTTTGAGACCACTGTGAAAGTTATCGTAAAAAAAAGAAAAGAAAAGAAAGTTGTCATTTCCTTGTTTTTTCTATTTGTTTGTTTTTTCCTTAGTCTGTGTCATTTGTATGTAGGAAGAATACTAATTTTTGTGTTTTAATTTAATTTAATTTTTCTTTAGTTTTTGTTTGTTTGTTTTTGTTTTTGTTTGTTTGTTTGTTTGTTTTGAGCAGGGTTTCTCTGTGTAGCCCTGGCTGTCTTGGAACTTGCTTTGTAGACCAGGCTGGCCTCACACTCAGATGCACTTGCTTCTGCATCTCAAGTGCTGGGGTTCAAGGCTTACACTAGTAAGGCCTAGCCCCATGTTTTAACTTTATGTGCTTGTATTTTATTGAAAGTGTTGGGGCTGGAGAGATGACTCAGAGGTTAAGAACACTGGCTGCTCTTCCAAAGGTCCTGAGTTCAATTCCCAGCAACCACATGGTGGCTCACAACCATCTATGATGAGATTTGGTGCCCTCTTCTGGCATGCAGGTGTACATGCAGGCAGCACACTATATACGTAATAATTAACTAAATCTTTAAAAACAGTGTTTATTAGCTGTAGAAGATTTCTGATGGAACTTTTAGTGTCACTTATATATACAATCAAAGCATATGCAAATAATGATACTTTGGCTTCTTCCTTTCCTAATTATATCCCCTTGATGTCCTTCAGTTTTCTTATTGATTTATCCAAGACTCCAATTACTATACTGAATAGGTATGGAGAGAATTTTATCCTTGCTTTATTTCTGATTTTATTGGAAATTATTTGAGTTCTCACTCCCCCTTTTCTGATATTGTCCTTCTTATATTGAGATGTGTCCTTTACACCCCTAGTGTCTCCAGGATGTTTATCATTAATGGATGCTGGATTTTGTGAAAGGTGTTTTCTACGTTGAGAAGAGGATATGTTTTTGTCTTTCACTCTGTTTATGTGTTGGATTACATTTATCAATTTATGTATTTAGAACCATCCCTGGATCTCTGGGATGACTCCTACTCGTCATGTTGGATAATCATTTTGATGCGTTCTTAAAGTCTGTTTGTAAGAAATTATTGAGAATTTTTATATCTATGTTCATAAGGGAAAGTGCTCTGTTATTTTCTTTCTTTGCTCTGTCTTTGTGTTGTTTAGGTATCAGGGTAATTGTGACCTTGTTAAAAGAATTAAGTAGTGTTTTTTTTTTTCTGTTTTTATTTTCCAGAATAATTTCAGGATCCCAGAGACACACCACAAGCATTTTTGTTTGATTGATTTTTTTTTTTATGGAGGGTGCATAATTTTGTACATTAATATAATTTGGTCACATTACATTCACCCTTCTGCTACCCTCCAACTTCTGACACCCCTCCTGCCTTCATACACACCTTCATTTTGGTGTTTTATAGCCCTCTGAATCTTAACTAGTGCTGTCCATACACATGTGGGTATAGCGTGTCTCCCATTGGAGCAGGAGCAACCTCAACCTACAGGTAGCCAATCCCTGAAGATAACTGATGCTCTTTTCTTCAGAGGCCATCAACTGCCAATCATGAATTACTTCCCTCTGCATGTTGACTAGTTTGAGCTTGTGCAGATTTTGTGCTGGCAACCACATCTGCTGTGAATTTATGAGTACAAGGGCTCTGTCTTGTCTAGAACACATTTCACAACAATCTTCCTTGATCTCAGCTTATCATAATCTTTCCACCCTCTCTTCTTATCGTGTTCCCAGGAACTGGGAGTGGCGGGGTGGAAGTGTGATATAGAAGTCCCATTTAGTGCTGAGCACTCACAGTCACATCTCTGCACTTTGATCAGTTGTGAATCTCTATATTAGCCTCCATCCACTGAAAACAAAGAAACTTCTCTTAGGGAGACTGGGAGTTTCATTGGTCTGTGAGTAAAAGGATATGTATTTATTGTTTGACATTGCCACGTCAGCAAAATAATAATAGGATCTATGACCTACAGCCACAGGTTCTGAAAGTTCTATAAAATAACATTAACATGAAAACAAAGTCATCTTTGTGTGTTCTTTCTTCTGGCCCTGATCTGTCCTCTTAAGACTGCCACTGTCCTATCTTGCAACTTATATTGCTCACTTGGGGAACTTCAAAGGTTTCAAAGCAATTTCACTGTTGCTCTCCGCTGCCTAACAGAACAAATCTCCAAGGCAAGGGGCAAATCGAATGCCTGTGATGTGGCCCTCACATGGCAGCTGCTTGCAATTCTGGACCTTGCTGCTTCCTCTCACTTTTCTTTTGCATGAGCACAACTGGGCTACCAATGTCTTCATCATGTTCATATTGTTGTATCTCATTCATGTTGTACATGAGCTAAATAAGGACAACACCAATGAACATACCCCCGGGACAGAGAAAAGCCCGTGAGGCACCAGCTCTATACCAAGAATTGTGGGCAGCTGAAGAAAGCGGGGAACAGGAAAGGTGGCCTTCTCCATGGAGGATCACAGAACTGACTGTCCAGTGCCAAATAGTCAGCCCTGAAAATATGCACACAAGTAGCATCACACTCATATATGCACATAAATGCCTATAAATGAGAATATATGCATGCAATAACGACTAACGAGAATTAGGCTATAAATATGAAGGTGAGTGGGACGTGTATATGGGAGGGTTTGAAAGGAATAAAGAGACGGAACTGAGAAATATTGTAATTAAGTTATAACTTCAAAATCTTTAAAAAAGAAAAAAGAAGTCAAAAACAGAAACAACACAGGAAACTGGATACAAGAATCAAAGAAAAGGCCATGTAAGATTGCTGTGTACGTACTGAGTTGCTCATTTACATGGCTTGCTCAGCTTGATTTCTTAGACAACTTAGGACCACTGCCCCTAGTGGCCTTGGTCCTTAAACATCAATCACGAATCTACAAAATGTTCAACAGACTTGCCTACAAGAAAATCTCATAGAAGCATTTTATCAACTAAATTCTCTTCCCGGATATGTCTAGGTTTGTGTCACACTGATAAAAGCCAACCAGCACACATGTCCTAAATTCACACATATGATATTTGATTTTATAGACTAGTCATGCTCATATGACTTGATTTCATAATGCTATGGTGCTGCTTTCCCCAGAGTCCTCGATTTGGGTGTTTATTTTTTCCTAGGTATGGTACTTATTCTTTTGTTTCTTCTAATCTCTTTCTGTATGAAGACTAAATATCTGCCACATATGTTTAGATGCATTCCCAAGTCTTTCATTTGCCATTAGTCATTTATAATATTAATTTTTATTTGCTCTTTCCATTTTTGATTAATTGATGCCTGGTGTCAAGGACAATTCTTATAGAAACTTCTAGAAGGACTGAAATTACCTCCACATCACACAACAAAACCTTTCCCCTACTCAGAGGAATAGAGATGATTATATTGTAATTATTATTTGTCAGCAATTTTTGACAGCGCACTGTTCACTGTGCTAACTTAGTTGTGTATTTGTACTGACAGAGCATGATTAAAACATGCAAATCTCATTCCCTTGTGTAGATCTGTTTAGAGATAAAATGGATTCCTGGAAGATTTGTTTACATTCTATTAGGATGGATGAGGTAGGAATTTTGCATAATATAATAGATTTAATCCCTGTGAAGGCTGAGTGCATTGTATTATCAGTCACAGCCTCTCCCCTCCTCTGAAATGTGTAGAAATAGGTCAAGGTGAAGACTGTTGCTTGTACCCACACACACTTATAAAACAGAACACATGCCAGGTGCTGTCTTTCTAGAGCTGGCAGTCATTTTGAATGTGAGCAGAGATTAGAGTGTTGTGCTTCCACATAAATATCAAAGGCAGAGAAGAAATGTATAAAAAGGGGCCATCTAAAAATGAATAAAAATTACAGGGCTTTAAAAAAGCTAACCAATGTATTTGCAATCATAAAATACCTAATTCACTGTGATTAGACTGTAACTAACACAACGAGTAAAAATGAGTTTATTTGGGGCATATAAAAATTTACATTCATAAGTAAGGAAAAATTTACACAAGACATAAATATCCATGGTAAATTTTTATTGACATCAGTCTCTGTTTGCTTTATAAAATCACAAAAAGGGCTCAAATTTGCATCCCTTCTTACTATGCTTTAAGTATTAGCTACTTGGTGGAGCATGCTTCATTTAAGCCTCAAAATAACCTTCTGAGGAAAGTGACACTGTCTTTGAACAAAGGCAGAGAACAGGAGGCACAGGAGTTCATTTTAATACCTTCTCATCCAAGGGGAGTACAAAAACCAAACCAAATCAAACAAAAAACCAATGTCTATTGCTGTTTTCCATTATGTCTATTTAATTTTCTAATGTTGCTGGTTTTCGTAATGTTTTCTTCACTGCCGGGACCTGCGCATGTTCACCTCCACTTCCCCTCTGATGCTCTCATGCCTGCATTACACATTCGACTCTTTACCCACCTAGAGTTAATGTTTAGACAGTGTGGGGAACTGTTCATTAGATCTCAATAATTGTAAGACACACTTTTCATTATTTTAGTGTTTCTGACACCAGCATTCTCCATAAAATCAAGAAGGTGGAGCCATCTCTGACTCTTTCTGGAAAGGAGAAGACAGTGCCAACATCAAACTTGCGATATGACTGTTAACATCCAGGATGAAAACAGACACACATAAAAAACCAAACAAAACAACAACAACAACAACAACAACAAAACCCCTATACATTTAAAATATGCTTTTTTAGAAAACAAAATAAAACAACAACAAAACCCCAAACTCCACTAATTTGTTTAAAATAAATTGTATGAAGCTCACAAAGAATTAATAAAATAATACAAAAATTAAAAGGCCTTCTCTTTTGCTAAATGAACATAATAACGAACTACCTTCTAACCACTCCTCTTTCCACTCACAGATCAGTGCTGCCCCACCCTTCGCCAGAGATGCTTTTATTGGTAGTAGGCTACGGTTAACACAGAGACTCACAACTTAGTCCTTCATGGGCATCTACAGCATGTCCTCGGCCCCTCCTGAGTTCAAGAAACATCTCAGACTAGGTGATAGGTTGGAATCAGTCTTCTTGCCGAGGCAGCATTTGCTTATTTGTAGGAAACAATAGAGTAACTATTTCTTGTGAAAACATTCTTGAATTATTAGGATTATTCCTACTTGGGTATAGTGTGGGAACTAATTTGCTAGTAATTTTTTTTTTCATCATTGTATGTGTATTAAGGAGGAAGTTTTGTCTCTGATGCCTTTTTACTGAACTATAATCCTTATCATGTTTTTGGCACTAAGGATTTTGAGGCTTTAAACAAATAGTAATTATTTTGTCCTATTTTATGATTGTTTACAGCACTAGAATTATACATTTATTAAAATATAGAATTTATTGGTCATAAATAAATGCATTACTTATACAATTAGTATTTACCGACAGGTAGACTTATTTACCATAGGTTTGTAAATATAACATCTCTATGACTATAATTACTATAGTGCTTGCTCAATTGAAGTAGTACATAACTCAAACATTTTGTGTTTAACTCAGGAAATTTTAGAATTTCTCAAGATTCTGCAGCCATCACTACAATTTTAGAACATTTTTATCCTTCTGTCATGAAACCCCATAATTATCATCAGCAATTTACCATAAACGCTGCTCATCTTAACCCTGGGAAGCCACTAAACTATACCCTTCCTCTTTTGGTTTGGCTACTGTTTATATTTTATACGGATGGAAACATATAATATATGTTCTGTTTTCATTGGCCCTTTACTTAGCATGATATTTTCAAAGTTTGTCCATATTTTAGCATATACCAACACCACTCTTATTGCTATTTAAAATTATATGAATCTATAATATACTCATGATCATTCTTTTTTTTTTAATTAGTTTATTCTTGTTACATCTCTATGGTTATCCCATCCCTTGTATCCTCCCACTCTCCCCTCCCTCCCATTTTCCCCTTATTCCCCTCCCCTATGACTGTTCCTCAGAGGGATTACCTCCCTCTGTATATGCTCATAGGGTATCAAGTCTCTTCTCGGTGACCTGCTGTCCTTCCTCTGAGTGCCACTAGGTCTCCCCCGCCAGGGGACATAGTCAAATGTGAGGCACCAGAGTACATGAGAAAGTCAAATCCCTCTCTCCACTCAAGTGTGGAGACTGTCCT
>OU015748.1:114005992-114019943 GCA_907169655.1 Acomys percivali
TGTGTGTGTGTGTGTGTGTGTGTGTGTGTGTGTGTGTGTGTGTGTGTGATTAAACAGGTCTGTACAACTGTGTGAACGTATCTTTTCCTATGCACGTACATTTGAATGATTTCTTAACTAAATATAAGACATTGAACTTCAAATCAAGAACACATTGTCATCATAATGTTTGCCTCTATTGTGGCTGATTAAAGAAAAAAATACAAATGATGGTCTGACCTTACTCCTTTACTAATAATAGTAACTCCCTTTGTATCTTCAAAGATTTTCTGGTGTCAGTATTCATGTTATTTTTATTTTTGTTTGGTTTTAAATGTATTCCATTCAGAATGCATAAGCCCTTTGGATATAACACTCTTGTCTTTCTCTCCTTCTTTAGGAAGTATAACCCTGGAGCTGGAGTTTGCTACTCCATGAGTTCTTTCTTCCACCCTTGTCCACACATTTTCTCTTTCAACCCCCTAACACTAGATAAGAGAGCAAAGACAGTGAGAAAAGGAAAGATCCCTGAATAAAGTCAGGGATCAGAAGCGGTGACTTTATCATTAGACTACTTTCTGCTGATTAGGAGCTTCGAGTTTTAGGGGGAAGTTTGATCTTTGACATCAGGATATCTAATTTCTATCTTTTTGTGTCTTCTTTGAGCATGACTACTTAACAAACGTCCAACAACACCCAACCACTACCACTACCACTACCACAACCACAACCACTACCACTACCACCCCCCACCCCCACCCACCCCCGAACAGCCAACAACCACTGACCTGACCTGTCAGGGCTCTAGCCCTTATATGCCTTCCGAAAACTTTCCAGAATTCCAAACATCACACAATCACAGAAACTATCTGCAGCTGGTAAAATCATGCCTGTGCCTGTGTACGAGACAAACCATAGTCAGCTCCTGCAAAGCAGCCCCAAATCCCCACACTCGATTAAAACAAAATCACAGTCTTATAATATTGCTGTGGTTATTTGTTTGTTTGTTTGTTTGTTTGTTTGTTTTGTTTTGTTTTGTTTTGTTTTTAAAGAAACCAGCATCCCCAAATTCTCACTACAGATTTCCTTCATGGCTTCTATCCATCTAGAACTCCTGTTAGATGAAATCTACAATGTCTCTGAATTTCTCCCAGATAGCTTATCTTTTAACATATTTATTTCATTCAAATTCAACAATTTGCTCTTCAGCTATGCCAATTTGCTATTCAATTCTGAAAAAAAAAATGTATAGAGTTAAGTTCTAATCTCTAATTGGCTCTTTCATGTTTAATGGCTCCTTTGACCTGAGAGGTGCGGGTCTTTCTCCTTTTGTTATTGTTTTTACATTGCTTGCAAATCCTACATTCATTGTCTAATTAGCTCTCCAACCTTGGGGGTGGGGGTGGGGGACAGATTCTTTTTTTTTTAATTAATTAATTAATTTATTTATTTAATTTATTCTTGTCACGTCTCAATGGTTATCCCATCCCTGTATCCTCCCATTCTCCCCTCCCTCCCATTTTCCCCTTACTCCCCTCCCCTATGACTGTTCCTGAGAGGGATTACCTCCCCCTGTATATGCTCATAGGGGGACAGATTCTTAAGTTAGTCAAGTTTGAAGTCTCCCTCTCGATATGTTAGCCCTGCTCTCCCAGCAGTGTAATTGAGTCTGTGTCCACCCCTATTGCTGTTTACACAGCAGCAGATACAGTTAAGGGCAAGAGCTCCTGCCCAGAATGAACAACACACTGCTCCAGGCCTGTGAGGAGGTGGGGCGGAGTGTTTCTGATGGCTTATGTCCCGGTTCATCTTCCGGTTGTTGCTGCTGTTGTTGAAGGTTCTTCCAAGATATCACCAAGAACACAGGCTGCCCTGCCGTTCTTCACTCTCTGAAGTCTGACCCCACCCACCACTGTCTCCTGCCTTTACAGTGCTCAAAACGGAGCAGTGCAGGGCGTCCGAAAGAGCCTGCTTCCGTGACAGAGACTCACAAACAACCGTGGTTTTTGCTTCCAGTACTTCTACAATAGTATTTTTATGCATATTCTAGCATTAGTTTTTTAACAATGTCTGCTTTTAACATTTCAGAAGTTATGTAGGCTAAAATTCTATCAAATCTCCTTCTTCTACGCAGCTCTGACCATTTTATGCAACAAAAAGGAGGCTTCGTGCGCGCAGTTGCTAGCATGCATACATTTTAGGTTAAAATCACGACGAAAGCCTATACACATGTCCCTGTCAGAGGCCTGAGGCCCTGACCAAGATCTATGTACATATAATACCCCCCATCCCCCATCATGAAGTAAACTAGTGCATTGCTTTCCCACTGAAACTGGGTTTATTTTGCTACTGTTTTGACAAATATCTTGAAGAAAACACTTTTCTTACTCCTGTGAAGTCTTCTTCGCCAGCACATCAGCTGCTTACACACAGTGGGTATGAGGAGCGTGAAGCCTGGCAATTTGCACAGAGCTTGTGGAGGTCAGATCTCAAAAAAAGATTACATCGCTCTGAACTGACAGACATGAGGAGTGTTAAAACACCAGTTACATCTCGCCAACAGTCAGCTGTGTGTGAATTATATGTATGCAGTAGCTGTGGTAACTTTAGAAACCTAATGACTGGAAATAGTGTACTGTACACAAAGGGAAGTATGTGGCACACGAAACACTGGGCATGGGTAGCTATCTACTACTTTATGGAAAAGGCTAGAAACAGTAGAGCTGTGTCAGTTAACTCTCTGATGGCAAATTGAACCACTTTTTAGTACAGAACAAATACAGTTGCATTAATTAGTTATTTAGGACCCTTGAAGAAGTTACCTGTGTGCTGGTTTAAGCGTTTTTGTTTTTGTTGTTTTTAATTGACGCCAGCTTGGGTCATTTTGGAAGAGGACCTTCAACTGAAAAAAAAAATCCTCCATCAGTTTGGCCTGTAGACATATCTGTGGATAATGATGATGATGATGATGATGATGATGATGATGATGATGATTAGTAATATTATTCTTATTATTATTATTATTATTATTATTATTGATGTGGGAAGGCCAGCTTCCTGGGGACAGTACCATTCCTCAGCAATTTAGGGCTGTATAAGAAAGCAGGCTGACAGAGGGCTCAAGAACACAACAAGCAAACCCCAGAATCAATTAACTGGGCTCATAGGAGCTCACAGAGACTGAGCTGATGAGCAGGGAACCTGCGTGGGACTGACCTAGGCCCTCTGAACATATGTTACAACTGTGTAACATGGTCTTCTGGTGAGACTCCTAACAGTGGGAGCAGAGCCTGTCTCTGATTGTTTTGCCTGTTTTTAGCACCCTCTTCCTCATCTTCAGTTGCCTTGTCCGGATTTAATATGAGGGGAGGTGCCTAGTCTTACTGCAATTTAATATTCCATGTCTGGTTGCTATCCATGGGAAGCCTGTCCTTTCCTGAAGAGAAACAGAGGAGGAATTAAGGGAGTGGGGCAGAGGGTGGAGGAGGGGGTAGGAGAGGAGGGAGGGGCAACCGCAGATGGGATGTAAAAATAAAATAAAATTAGAAAGGAAGGAAGGAAGGAAGGAAGGAAGGAAGGAAGGAAGAAGAAAGGAGCATAAGGCATAAGCCAGGACATGAGGCAGTAACTAGCATTCCTCCATGGTCTTTACTTCAGTTCCTGCCTCCAGACTTCTGTTTTGAGTTCCTGTTCTAGCTTCCTTCAAATATGGACTAGGATGTGGAATTGTTAATTAAATAAATCTACCTCCTAAGTTGGTTTCAGTGTTTTACCACAGCAATAGAAAGCAAACTAGTTCACGACCAAATTATAGTATTTGTGCATTCTCTTAAAATTTTAAAAGCAAACCCATAAAATCTATCAATATTTTCCATAATATATTGATAGAATCTACAACAGCTGATCAAAGGATGCTTTTAAAGTAAAAACAACTAAAAATTTCATAGGGTGTGTGTGTGTGTGAGCGTGCGAGCGAGTGTGTCTGTATTGCTAACATTGAATAACATAATGAATTACTAAGGCTGCAAAAATTAAATTTTCCACCCTAAAATTCCAGCAGAGTTTCTCAGAATCAATTGCACTTTATATGTGTGCACTAGACTTTTTCCGGTGGTTTTGAGTCATGGTTGCCTTTAGCCCTATACATGGGCACAGTCTCATCAAGGGATCCCTACTTTGTCAGAGGCAAATGAAGAAGCTCTTAAAACCTACTTTTGGAAGGCATCGATGTAATTTCTTGTTATTACAGCCTTTGTCTTTTGCCATAAATTATTCACTATAGAGGTCAGAGGCACATCATGTCTAATTTAAGGGGACATAAAATCATTTGAGAGTTTAATCTTTAACTTCCCTGTGTTTGATGAAAGATGGGCACACTGTCCGGTTCAGGAACTAGAAGTCACAGAACTGGCATCCTGAAGCACAACTTACGTTTAGTACCTAGGGTAGACATATCTGTTGTTTAGAACTAGCACTTTCGCCAGCAAGCACATTTACCATTTATACTCTGAAGGTCAATGTGTCCCACCGAACTTCGAGCACAGTTAACCCAAGCAAGTTCAGACATAGAGATCAGAAAATGAATTATGATAAAACCTAATAAAAAACATACTTGATATTAACATCCTAGAATGGCATGTGTGTATTTATTACCACCTAGTTAGCCTTTCCGTAGATATTTGTAAGAGGTTCTAGCCTGCAATGAATGACAAGTTCTTTTCAGTTCATCATGAATTATATACATTTGCTCAATTTTAAGCAGGACTTTTAAGTTCAGCCGTATCATATTCTGTTAGTTCAGACGTGCTTTCTATTGGTTTCTCAGGACTCAAGTGGGAGAGTTGCAACTCCACCAAATAACGTCATTTTACAGTAACATATAGGGATCTGTGCCAGTGAGATTTTATGGCACAGGATACCATTTTCATAGATTTATAGTTGAGAAACAAAGAAAAAGGATCTATTAGGGAGCCACTGACCTAGGAGGCAACGTTCACAGCAGGGCTGGTGAAGCTCTCATCTCTAGACTTTGCTGATGCTGGCTCTTTAAAAAAATATATATGCAGCTGAAATTAAATTATCCTGGTTTTATAGGTTGGGAGACACAGAGTCTAAGATGATTTTTCTGAGGTCAGACAGTCTTCAGCAACGCTGGGAGGCTCTTTGCAGCAGGTCATCAGATACCGGATGGAAACTATTCCAGCCCACGCATACCCAGAAGCATCCTGGAAAGGGGAGTGGGCAGCAATTACTTTGCATTTCCGGAATCCACTTACATTACAAAGTAAGATATTCTCTATCCTTTAAAAACTCATTTCCAACCGCTTTCCTGATTCTCATCACAGATGCATTTAATTGTATTTAAACTAGTTTTGCAAAGTCCAGAATTTTATTACCATTATGGAAGGAAAGGCTTTTATTTTTATTATCATCTTTAAAATGTATTTCAGGGTGCTGGTATGAATAGAGAGTGACAAGTAGGGCAGAAGTACATAAATAAATTCAGAAGGACAGGGAATATTTCTCTTTAGACATTTCATTTACTGAGACAGAAACACAACCGCAGAAGGCATGGCAGTTTGGAAGGAGGGCCTTGGAGAGGTGACTGGGTCATGCAGGAGCTTCACTTTCAGGAAGGAACTTAATACTCCTGTAAAACAGCTTGAGGAAACAGGATTATCATATGTAAATCATGCAAGGCTGTGGGATGAAAGTGCACTGTTAGCACCAGAGCAGGCCTCACAAGAAACAGAATCCACTGGCACCTTGATCTTTGACTTCTAAGCTTCCAGAACTGTAAGAAACTTCTATTATTTATAAAGTAATTTGTTAAACAAAAGGACTAAAACATAAAGCTTTTCTTTAGGTCTTAGTTTTACCAAGCATCTAAGAATTAAAACTCAATTAGACTTTTAAATTGTGAGTTTATGGGATGTATTTGTCTACATATGGACTCCAGAAGGATGCCAAGACCAGGGAGGGGATTTGAATGTTTTCGGATGGGCAGCAAACGCGATTACATATATATATTTACTGAGCAGTGAGAATGGCTGCAGGCATTATCTTTGAAAGCTTCTTATTAGATGAAGACGCTTGGAAATTAAGTGAAGTGAAAAGACAATCTGTGCTTCTGTTGTCAAGATGTGATGCCTTGGATCTGCAGAGTCACAGAACAAACAACAATAGCAACAAAATCTAAAGGCTTGATGCCAGAATTCACACATGAGAGACAACATATGGTGTTGTTTGTCTAAAGATGTTTGAAAAAGCCATATGGAAATTTACCATTTGACACACATACATACATACACTTGAATACAGTTATTTTATATTTTACATGGGGAATAATGTTCCTCCCAGAAACCAAAAGTTGCTAAGTATTAAAGCCCAGTATCAGGCACAGGATACCTTGCAAATAAATAAGCTCTAACGCCATTAAAGGAATTAGACTTGCTAGTGATGGCAAGAGCAAGCAGGCAGAGAGAGCTTCCTACTTCCAGGGCCTTTATATAGGCTGCCAGCAGAAGGTGTGGCCAAGATTAAAGGTGAACTTGCCTACCCCCAAAGATCCAGACGAGGAGTGGGTCCTCCCACTTTAAAGGACTTAACTAGGAAAAAGTCCCTTCAGGTGTGACCAGCCATTTAGTTTTTACTTACTGCCATAGGTGGTCAAGTTAACAACCAAGGGCAGCCATCGAACCTCCCCTGAAGTTGTTGATCGGAGGGAATCCCACAGCCTACTAAAACAGTGAAGACTGTTATCATTGTCCTTGGTTTCCCAAGATAACTTGATGGTAAAACCCTATTGAAGAAGCACACACCTGGGACACAGGACATGGAGAAATCAACGTGGTACTAACCTGAACGTGTCCCCCCCCTCCTGTCTTTCACAGTCCTGGATGGTGCTCATGAAGGCTGCTTGGAGAGAGAGCTCATCAGCATTCTTACCTCACTGTGAACTCTCCAAGCTACAACAGTGGCTAGTCAGGAGATATGAGCATGGGTGCAGCAGTGGCAAGAATGTTACGAGGGTAACTTACTACTTTTTGGTTGGATCTAAAGCAAGTTTCACACGAGGAAACTTACGCTTGGTTCTATCTATCTGACCTAGAACTCATAACCCTAGCATTAGCCTCCTACTGTTATTTTGCTAAATGAACATAATTTCAAAGTGTCCTCTAACAACATATTTATGTGCCCATGCTCCAGTGGATGGTCCCACATCCATATGAGCAACATTATTCGCATTCACTAGGTTATATCCACCATGATAAGGGCATGATGGTGGGAGATGTGGCAGGGTCTGGAAGGAGTTGGAAGGGAAGAAAAGGGAGTGGGTATAATCAAAGGACATTGTACACATGTGTAAAACTCTCATAAAATAAACAAAAACATATTACCAGTGAGCAGAAGCCTAGATTCTTTCTCCTTGTTTTGTGTCATCTATCTCTGAACTGCTTTTCTAGTGTGAGCCTCTCTTTACAATTGGACTATTTATTTAATATACACTGTCTACCTTCTACATAGTAAGCCCTTGCCAGGCACTGGGAAATAAAAAGGAAGGTGAAATTCCTCCCCAAAAGGAGTATTAATTGATTATAGAAGCCCAATATACCATATTTTTGGACTATAAGATGCACCTGACCATAAGACACACCCAGTTTTTAGAGCAATAAAACAAGAAAAACACTAAAAACAGCAATCGGACCATGAGGTGCACCCTAATCCCTCACCAAACATTAGGAGGGAGTGCATCTTATGGTCTGAAAAATACGATATAATAATACATTTTAGCACACCATAATTATAACCCTTTTATCTCTTCTGAGAGATTATATGCTCCTAGGATCTAGATTGTGTCTGCTGTTTATTTGAGAGTGTTAACGCAGTCTCTGGCCAATGGTACATAGTAAGTGCTGAGAACCTACATGGTGCCTGCAATTCAACACTTCATTAATAAGAATTCACTAATATTTTAAGCATAGGATTAACATTAGAACAATCCTCTTTTGAACATTGGGGAATTGAACCTAAAGACCCTAGGCTCATCCTAGACGAATACTCTGTCACTGAAATGTATTATATACCAAGTCACAGACAATAAGTTACTATAAAAGATACAATTTCAAATCTGTTCACTTGATTGTGCAACTCTTTCCTGGTAGCATTAAGTGTTGTGTTCAAAATAGTTTCTCTACCATTTCTCCTACCGCCTCCTGCACCCTACTCATTTACTTTTTCCATGGATGATCTGATCTTTCACAGAAAATCCCTAGCAGGTCAGACTTCAGTCTCCCCATGTCTTCAGGACTTTAGGGCTTCCGGTCCTGGCAGCCCCCCCCCCCCCTCAAATGGGAAGAACCATTGCTATCTTCTGCTTCTTTTCTCCCTTTAATCTTCTCTGAGTGGCAGTGAGTCCTATACTGCCAGGCTGTTCTGGCCAGCAGCAATCAAAAGAAAGAGTGGATTTTTGATGAAACCTTTTCCATCTCCTGACAGCTCTAAATTATAGTTACTGGATAGAATGCCTCAAAGTAAGAATGATGATATTATTCAACTACCTTAATTGTAAAATAAGACCAGCCTACTCAACATTTTAAATGACTTGATACCCTATGAGCATATACAGGGGGAGGAGGTCCCCCTCAGTCACAGTCATAGGGGAGGGGAGTAAGGGGAAAATGGGAGGGAGGGAGGAATGGGAGGATAGAAGGGATGGGATGT
The DNA here is from genome assembly GCA_907169655.1 of Acomys percivali. Taxonomy (NCBI): domain Eukaryota; kingdom Metazoa; phylum Chordata; class Mammalia; order Rodentia; family Muridae; genus Acomys; species Acomys percivali. The sequence goes on from OU015748.1 coordinate 114,014,696, forward strand.
AATTGAGATGTAATATGAATAAATTAATAAAATATTTTTAAAAACCAAAAAGACACCAGGCGGCTTCTTACTCCTGAGCCAAATGAAGAGGAGCTCTCCTTGAACGCCACTGATGGGGGGGGGGGGGGCGAGCTGAGGAGAGAAAGTCACATGAGCAAGTTTGGTAAGACAGACAAAGCGTTCTTTACAAAAGTTCTTTTTCCGCTTTAGATCTTTCCATCTTCTGAGAACCAGTTGCTTCTTCAGAGAGGGCGTGGAGGGGGCCGATTTCTCTGAGGCAAGCTGACCTACCAGGGAGCCTGTGAGCAGAGCTGCCTGAGTCTCCACGCATCTATGCAAGCAGCCTTCGGCATTCATTCTCTCTTTCATAGTTCTGGCAGCCTTGGTGTGGAGTAATTACTCTTCTATTTCTTTTCAAAATTCAGTGTCTTGACATTTTCACATGCGCATATCATTATTTTTTTTTAATCTGTCACTTCTTAGAAGTGTCTTTGGATATGTTTATTTATAATGACATACCCAGTCCAAAGCATTATTCATATTAGTGGTTAATATAACTTAGTAGTTCCTTTGGAAAAATGTACTTTGCTATACAAGTATGATAAGTAGGGTCATATTCTTTAATTCTAATCACCACTGTAAAATAGTCATTCACAACAAATATTATAAATTGGGAGAATTTCCAAAGCATTCTATGTGAACCTACTTTATGCTAATTTATTATCTCTACATAGAATGCCACTACTGTATAGTGACCTCTAACAAATTTATTTCCTGTGTAAAGGTGTCCCCTCTATATCTTCCATAAACTATTCCAATCAGTCTCAGCGGGCATTATAGTCTAGTTCATTGCTATGGCAACTGAAGCCGGTTCATACATACCGCAACGCCCAGACTAGACATCTTCCTGCCTCCTTCCTATTGAATGTGGCATCTATCACCTCCAATTAGCCATGCTAAATATCTCCTTTAATAGCTCTAACCCACTCCAAAGTAGCAATGTCATCCTTAGAAAGAGTCTCTTACCAAACTATCTCTAGTCCATTCTCAAAGGAGAATCTCTAGGTGGGCAGAATCCAGTTCATGTCCGTGGTCACTACTATTATCGCAGCAAAAAAAAATGTCGCTAAACCACTTTTTAAGCGGACTTTCAAGCTCAGCGGTGGTGGCACACGGCTTTAATCCCAGTACTTGGGAGACATGAAGCAAGCAGATCTCTGTGAGTTCGAGGCCAGCCTGGTCTACAAAGAGAGTCCAAGACAGCCAGGGCTCTGTTACACAGAGAAACCCTGTCTCAAAACAAAACAAAACAAAAGAACTTTCAGATTGTTTAACACAGTTCCTCCCACCTTCTGTGTTCTTTTATAGCTGTTATAATAAAAATACTAATTCTTAAATGAATCAATGGACTCAATACAATTGTGCTTTATTAGTCACATGACCTGTTACACTTTCGCACATTGCCAAGATGTATGCTTTAAAGTTACAGTCACATGGATAGGAATGGGGTTTTGATCCATGTTACTGTTGTAGAGAAATTTTAATTCAGAAAATGGCTGCTCTGGCAAGAGATCTCATCCAAAAATCTTCTAGGTCTGTGTGATCCAGCTGCAATACAAACATGCCTTTAATCCCGGAGACAGAGGCAAGAAGATCTGAGTTCAAGGCCAGCCTGGTATAGAACAAGTTTCAGGTAAAGAAAAGCTTAGGTCTGGGCGTGGTGGTATATGCCTTTAATCCCAAACAATGAAGGTGAAGTCAGTTTGTAGAAGGAAGCACCCAAGTTTGAAAGTGATGTCTAATTGAGTGGAAGAAAAAAAAAATGACAAATCAAGAGAAAGATATGGAATAGGACACACCCAACTCTCATGAGAAGAGACAGGAAAAGGAAGCCACTTAAGTGGCAATGCACCAGGGAGAGGAGGCCGTTTCACCAGGAAAGTTTTAGAGACACAGGTGAAAGTAGCCTGAGGCAGATAATGAGAAGGAACCAGAAGATTAGAGCAGAATCCTGGAGTTAGTTTGAGGCCAAGCAGAGCAATTCAGAGGCCAAGAGAGAAGCCAGATTGAATAAGTCAGCTGGGAGAAGAGTTTGAGGCAGAACAGTTGAGTTGAACCAGCCAGGTCAGAGCTTAGTGAAAACAAGAAAGGGTGAGCATATTAAGTAGTAAATCTCAGAGGTTGAAATCATTCTAGGCCTAGGTTAGATTGTATGGAGGCTAGAAGCTTCCAGGACTAGGCCTAGGTTAGCAGAAGGAGGCAGTAGTTCTCTGAGACAATTGAAACAGAGGTTCCATCTAAGTTACATATAACTTGCCTTGTTTTAGCTCTGTCACCTCCACGCTTGTTTTCACGTAAGGTTGGGACCACAGATCTATGCTATGCTCATTCCTTTCTTCAGCCTCAACTATTGCTTCTGGCATTTTCCTTAAGTTTGGGCTGTTGGGTATAAAGTTTTAAAGACTATTTATTTTGTGGGAAGTCTTTCTCCTTCAACTATGGCAGATAATTGTTCTGAGTAGTCTTGGCTGGCTATCATAGCCATTAGGACTTGGAATGCATTGTTCCAGCCTCTCCTGGTTTTCAAATTTTTCATGAAGAAACTCACTCTTACACCTAAGGGCTTTGTTTTGTATGTGGCTTGTGTTTTTTCCTCGTAAAGCTTTCAGTGCACTTTCTTTCTTTTGTGTACTTAGTGTTTTAACTATGACATGATAATGGGATTTTTCTTTTCTGTTCTTGTGCTGCTGGTGTTCTTCATGCTTCTTGCGTCTGCACAAATCTGTCTTTCCTTAGTTTGGGAACGGTTTCGTCTATGACCTTGTTGAAGACCTGGTCTGTTCAATTAACTCGGAATATCTCCCTCACTTGTACTTATATTTCAAATGGTTTTTTTTTCATGGTACCCTATGTTTCTTGTATGTTCCTTTCGTGTGTGTGTGTGTGTGTGTGTGTGTGTGTGTGTGTGTGTGTGTGTAGTTCATATTTATACTTTATTTGGTCCACATCTTCTACTTTATCTGGAGTCCCGATGTTCTATCTCTACTTGATTGATTCCACATGTAAGATGTTCCTTTGAGCTTCTAACTTGAGTTTTTGGGTTTGTTTTGTTGTTGTTGTTGCTGTTGTTTGTTTGTTTGTTTGTTTGTTTTTTGTCTCCATCTTCTTTTCAGGTTGGGTCCTCTTCATGTTCCTATATCCTCACTGAGTTGCATTCTCACGTCCTGGACTGTCTTCACCATTTCTCTCGGCCTATGCTTGTGCTTTCTTAGGCATCTTTCAGGCATTTATTCTCCTTAAGTTCTTCCTCCTTGATTTCATTTGACTCTTCAAAAGCCAGTGGCCTTAATGAATTCCTAATTTTGTTCTGTCTGTGTCAGATCCACCTTCATAAAACCCTCTGGACTGGACTGGGGAGATAGCTCAGAGATTAAGAGTTCTTCCAAAGGTCCTGAGTTCAATTCCCAGCAACCACATGGTGCCCCACAACCATCTACAATGAGATCTGGTGCTCTCTTCTGATGTGCAGGTGTGCATGTAGGCACAGTACTGTATACACAATAAATAAATCCTTAAAAAAAAACCTCTGGACTACCCTTCCCACCCATTCCTTCTCTTTCATATATAATCTACAAGCAAGCACTCATTAGAATAATTTGTCCATGATCTAGAGAGTATGGAATGCTCTTTTTTCTTCCAGCTTGTTATGTCCTAACAACAGGAAAGGAAAAACAAAAGAAGAGGTTCTCAGGGAATGATAGAATCGAAGCGAATGCATTCATCAAGGAGGGAAAGAATATAGAAAAACAGGCTTGGAGAAACGTATCATAAAGAGCAGGCAATAGGACCCAGTGGAGCTCTTGTCTCCAGACTCCCTCCAAGAAGAATGATCCCTCTTTGCCTCTAGCACACTGTGAGCTGAGAAATTATGATGCTGAGAAGAGGCCCCTCTTTTTTTATGCATGAACTGACTTGCAGAGCTGGGATGGACCACAGGGCTGAGTGTGTGTGTGTGTGTGTGTGTGTGTGTGTGTGTGTGTGTGTGTATGTGTGTGTGTGTGTGTTGAGGTAAGCCTTCTATTGCTGAGCCTCCCACACAGCCCCACAACCAGCACTTTTGCCATTTCATTTTCTTCTCCACTCAACCATCATCTCAGAAACCCAGAGTCCAGTGTCTTTTGCAAGGCCAGAAAAGAGCTCCACATACTCAATAGGGTCATGGGGGAGCCAGGGGTACCAGAAAGAGCATGCGTGGAAGGAGTATTTTTTTTTCCTTCAACCCCCACAGTAACCATGTGAGTTCTGGACTAACAGCCAAAGCTCCTTAGGGGTACCAGCACCCAGCAGAGACAAAATTCTCTCCCCCAGCTCACTGGTGGCAGTCTCGACGATTGAGGAAAACTTTGCTTCACCAAGACAGTCTATCCCTGTGATTTTCAGTCGGCTAGGTGATCCACAGTCTTCTCAAACCCCGAGAGAGCCCTCAAGAAAGGTTATAGGGGTGCCTGGGTTATGTACGGGATAAGCGAGCTCATTTTCTGGCATAGAGGAATGGCACATCCAGGAAAGATAGAAGACTAAGCCTAGGAGAAAATTAAGTAACAATTCTATCCCCTCAGGGTGGGAGGAGCCAAGAACTGCGTTTAGTATCTTGTGAGTCCCCAGGCTCCTCCCATCTCCTCTTTTTGTTGCTTAGAGTCCCACCCCCATGTCCTCCTGTCATCTCTTCTCAAAATACCTTCTGGGAACAACAACAACAAAAAAAAAAACCTGTCATCTCAGTGGGCCAAGTTCAGCCTTCCCTTCCTACCTATCTCCTATAACTAATTCCCCTTCACTCCCGGCTCAGGCATGACTTGATGTGAATAGGCCTCCTGCATGGTGGTTCCCTTGCCAGGTGATTGATGATTAGCCCAACTGGGTTAACTCTTAAGAGACAAAACAATAGCATGGCTTTACCCAGAAGTGGATTCCTTTCTATTTTTCTGATCAGAAGGTAATTTTCTTTTCCTCAGTGGGCCTTCAGTGCCACAGTAACAGGAGCCCTGAAGGAAAACCAGGTTCCTTCTTTGAGGTCCAGCCAGATGGCTTAGCAGGAGAAAGCACCTCGCTGCATATGCCTAGATCACTGCAAGCAGCATAAAGGTGAGGGGGGGAAGCACAAAGTTGTCTTTTGTCCACATGTGCACTGTGGCATGTGTGCATCTATACACATACATCACACACACACACACACACACACACACAC
>OU015748.1:114050729-114061816 GCA_907169655.1 Acomys percivali
ACACACACACACACACACACACACACACACACACACACACACACACCAATCCTATTCACTCCAGAAAGGGATCCCAGAACATACCAAAATAATTATTGTACCAAAGTTCAACGGAGTGAAGCAATGAGCTTTTACTGAGGTTACTAACAGGAGTGTGAGTAAGGGGGTCACTTGTAGGACCAGGGATGGTAGAAAACTGCCTGCATCGCTGACAAAGCTCACCCCAATATGGGTGATGACTCACAAAAGTTACAACCCTGGAGCTCTGCCACAGCTCCATTGGCTATTTCTCATGCTCATCAGTTGTTTACTCCTTTCTGAAGCTGGAGATGGGCCTTTGAGAATCTTGCAAGCTTCAGCTTTCTCAGGCACGTGACACTATTTACCTCCCAAGTTTTATGAACCTTCACTCCCACCTAAGCGGAATGTTTCAAATAAAAGGAAAGTCCTACACAAAACTGTATTCTGGGACAACCTAGGACTAAAGTCATAACAGTCCAGGGACAATTGGGTCCCCTGTTTAGAGAACTTGTATGAATTTGACAGGTAACAGAAAGGTGAGCTTTAGAAAGGAAATTTATTATAGCTGTGATATTAAAAGAAAAGAAAGAGGAGAGCTCCTGTCTAGCAGAAACAGTTCCCTAGGATATGTTGCCACTAAAGATATTTATTTGTCTTGATGTTAAGGCTTTGCTGAGTTGAGGCATTAAGCTGGTCAATCCTATAATCCCACTGACAGGGTGTTCATGCACTTCTCCATCACAGTGTTTAGACTACAGCTTCAAGGACCAAGAAAGTACCTGGTTACCCATAATGTCTAGCCAACTGTGCTATATTGGTATGTAAGAGAAGAAAACAGATAAAAATGAGTAACAGGAAGACAAATGGGTGCCTGCCCCAACAGAGATTTGCAATTCTGGGCTCTAGCCAGGACAGATAAGAGAGAGAACCAAGATAATTTCCAGTTTCTGGCCAGGACTGACCTGGTTGTCAATTATAAGAAGCCTATTTTTGAGGTCCCTGTCCAAATTGTTCAACCACTTTCATTCTCCACTTCTCATTAATACCACACAAAAAGAATCACTATAATAGTTTGACCCAAACCCCATCTAAACTATTTTTTTGTTCAGACAGTTGGAGCATTCATTGACAGAGCTGTTATATCTAGAGGTACACTGTCATTGGCTAATATATTTCTTTCATAAATCAATTAAAATCCTAGAGATATTACACAGAGCTTTTGTTAGGACTCTACTCTCTCATTTATTAGCTACAGGACAGTTAAGATTTTAGCCAATGAGACCCATAATTTTACAATTTTAAAGGTGATAATTAACCAATACTATGGGGGCATTTTTACTATCATCGTTCCACGAAATCTTGAGCATGAAGGAAAAGCAATGAATGGAATAACCGCTATCAAGATATTTTGTTTTTATGCGACAACACATTTAAAGTCCTTTGTTGATTATTCAATAAATATTTAAATTTGCCTCATCTTTGGCTATGAAATTGAACTTGATGTCACTCTTGTGACCATGCAAACTGTACTGTCCCTTGGGAGTAGTAAATCTGAATTCACATGAGAATACTTAGGTCTTGAATGGAGGTTTGGAGGGCTGAATAAATCACCAACAAGACGGAAAGAGCAGTAAGTAAGAAATTAAAGTGTGGGTGACCCAGAACTTGCAGTATGCGTAGAAACAATCCAGAGGTCTAGGTTCTGGTGAATGGGTGTGCCCACAGTGTGGATTGTGTATGGAGTGAGAGTATAATTTAGAATGAAGAATGACAACTGGTGTATGGACAAACACGGAAGGTATTTTTGCTAAGTGAAACGAAGCCTGATACAAATTATTCCAGTGAATTCCATTTATATAAAATAACCACGAGAGGGCACGCTTACAGGCATGTAAATCAGCCAGTTCAGAAATTTCTTAGTACTGTGAGTTTAGAAGCAGAGATTGGCTGAAAAATCGGCTCCAAAGTATTTTTTTTTTGAATTGTGGAAAATTTTAATAAGAGATTGAAATAAGATTTGTACAACTCTTCCCTATAAATTGATGAATTTTACAATATTTTCACTAAAACTTAACAAATCTGTTAAGATTACACACGTTTAGCTCAGGAATTTTATATTTATAACAAGAACAAAATTAGAAACTGGAATCATATTTTTTTCCTACATTTAGTAACAGAAAAATATTTGAAATCATCTAGTCACCATATGTCAAAGCATACCTAAATATTCATGATGAGACTTTCACATGAACCATTTGTTTCATACACCTTTGATTAGTGAGCTAGTTATCACACACACACACACACACACACACACACACACACTCACACACACACACACATATATATATATATATATATATATAAACTACATAGATATTTAATGTAATAAGGGATTGCATGGAAAGTTTTAAAAAGTATAGTGTTCAATATAAAAAGCAAAACCTAAAATGTGATAAATATAATACAGGAAGAAAAAGAATGTGAGCACAACACATCATTGTGCACTCTGGGATGTGGCTCTAGTACTTTTACATGATGGCATATGGATCCAAACACTGTTTCTTGTCATGAGAAGGATACTGGATTATAGACTTTCACAGATTTGGCTTCCAATATATAGTGATATGATGTTTAGTGACATAAATGTGTTCTGAGTAACCCATGGTTCATCAAGAATTCATTACTCTATGACAGTTATAGAATGTATTTCCACAAACTAAGATAGCTGTGGTGTCAGTAGGCAGTGTAATCTTATCAGACTGCTTTTACATATATGAACCCTCATTGGCCAAAACATGAAAATGTGTCATTTTGTAACTTTGTTTTTTAATATATTGTGCATTTTGCTACATTATTCTACTCAATAAACTTGTAGTTGAAAAACTATTAATTTTTTCCTCTGGCTAGTATGTATCAATTGAGTCAGGTTTGTTTAAGATACCTGCAGGTAGTAGCTAGAAAAGGTAAATATATTATGAAAATCATGCTTTGTTTTTTGTTTCTTTGTATCGGGTTGGGAATGTTTTTTGGTTTTGATTTTGACTGCCAGAGAGCTGTGGATGTTACAAAGACTGAAGGTCTAAATTCCCAGAGGAACAATTGTTCAGACAGGATGAATGCACAGGCCAGCTCTATTATTCCTTGAGGATTTTGCCATTTCTCAGTCTTAGAAATGACACTGTCAAAAGGCAGCTTTTGGGAGAAAGATAAATGAATACAACTTTAAGTAAATATATATGTCTAGGAAGCAGAGCTAGACTCGACACATTTTAAACATATGCTGACTTTCCCTAAATAATTTTGATGAATTCTGAGGTTGTACAGAAGGTACAGAAAATTCACTGAAATTGCTTAAGAGATTAGTATACAAAACAAAGTCTAAAAATATTTAAAAATCAGAGCTGCACATCCAATGCATCCAATGTTTGGAAACTATCTAGGCTTCCTGCTAAATTTTTAGAGCATCATGGTATATTTGTATGGGCATCCTGAGGAAGGCTGAGGTCACCAGGATTTCAGTCTTAGCCTGTGATAAGACTTAAGTGATCAACCAAATCTGCCTAAGGGGGAAGATGAGTTACACTTTCAGATGAAACTGGGGGAGTTTGGATGCAGTTATTAGACTGTATTACTCAACAGTTTTTATATCTGACTTGTGATGGTATATAATAATCACGATATTAAACAAAGTGCTGTGATTAACAAGTGCTCAGAAAGCGAAAGTTTCTTATTTTTCATAGAATGACTATATATATGTATATATATACATATATACATATATATATTTCCACAATTATTTCTATATTTTTCCAGTGAATACAAAACATCTTCTCATCTTCATAGTACTGATATAGAAAAAATATTTTTAGATAGATCACAAACAATACCAAACAAAACCTTTGATAAGTTGTATTTTATTAAGTTAATAAATATTTTCAGTTGGGCCTGGTGGTTTCTCTCAATGACTTAGGAAGCTGACTGAAACATGACAAACATGGCTTGTATGGGGTGTAGAGAGAGGCTAGCCTGTCTCAAATCAAAAAAGAAAGGGAGGTGTAGGCTTTTAAAAATCTACTTTATTTGGGGTTCTTTAATGACTCGATCTCTTTTCCATCTCTCCAACCCACCAACCCTAGACAGGAGAGAAAGAAGGTTAGTAGTGACAGGAGAAGTAGATCTTTCTTAGACTCAGTTCCTTAGGAAGAGTCCACTCTTTTTTGTCAGGATTCCAGAAGACCTCTTAAACAGCAAATCAGAAATTCAGTGAAATTGACCTCAACTTCAGCCCCTAGGACCAAAAACCTTGAAACATTCTCTGGTGCATTTTTCTCTGGGAGCATCTCAAAGTGGAGTGATGAACAGCCAAGTGATGTGAAGCTATGCAAAAGCCAAAAGGGAAGCTTCAAATTTATCTCCTCTCAGCGTCTGTGCCGAGACCTTTATCAGCTAACAAAGATCATGCCCCCAACTCCCCCCATGAAGCAATATCTCTTCTAGTGGACAAACGTCACATGCTTGCTCACAAGTCTGTTTCATATACCACACTTGGGATCAAAACAAAAACATGTTTACATCCATTACATGGAGTCCTAGAAGTACAACTTACTGTGTAGTTTATTCTACCAATCCTGGTGAATGAGTTCAGTCCCCATGCCAATTTTTTTTCACATTCTCAAGTGAAGTAAAGTACAAAGGAAGGGATATTTGGATATTTACACTACTTGGAAAAGGCTTTATGTCCCAAATAAAATATAAAACTTTAAAAGTTAATATAAGCAATGAAGAGGATGGACAATAGACTTGAATTTTGTTTTAAAAGTTTATATATAAAGAAAAACCCTATAAAAATGATCAGTGTCCTTAGTAACTAAGAAAATGTAAATTTCAACTTCAACGGAAGAATAAAATACAATAAAATTCCCACTAGAAGGCCTTAAAATGAAAACTGTAGTGAAAGGCTGACAAAGACAGCAACACACAGATGCTCACACAGTTCATGAGAAAGCATATTGACATAACAGTTTTGAAAATCCATTTAAGTAATGTGATAGGATTCCATACTATTTTAAAAACTGTGTTTATTAAGCTTAAAATGTGTGTGTGTGTCACAACCCAAAAATTACTTAGGAACAGAAGGTAAAATAAGAGTGTGAATCTATAGAAAGAATCACAGACAAGTAGCAGGAAAAAAAGGAATCCGAAATTAAGGGCTAAATGGATGAATTTATAGTTGTTGAACTACAACTAGTGATATATTAATAGAAAATCCCAAACACACACACACACACACACACACACACACACACACACACACACACATTTTAAGCTGGATGGAAACACAGGGAGTAAGTAAATAAATGTGGAAAATAGTCTCAAGATTTTACACAACTCAAGTTATAGAAGTATAGGATAAATATTGGGTAGAAATATCACTGAAATAAACAATGGCAGATAATTTTCAACTCATTAAAGAGCTTATAGACACATGAAGAGTCAATATATTATACTGTAATAAAGACAAGGACTGGGTGGGAGAAGCGATGGGGAGGCAAGTGAAGGTAGGGATCAGGTATGAGGAGAGTGGGAGTTAGGGGTGGAAAATGGGAAGTGAGAGAGTTTGGTGAGTGAATGGAAAGCCATGGGAGGGCATCTCTGTGACATGCTGGAGACCTGTGACAGGGTAGGCTCATAGGAGGATATGAGGGTGACTCTAGCTGAGACTCCTAGTTATATGGAATATGGAGACTGAAGTGGCCACTTCCTATAGCCAGACAGGACTTCCAGTGGAAAGAAGGGGACACCAACTCACCCACAAAACCTGTGACCCAAAATCTACCCTGCCTACAAGATGTGTAGGGATAAAGATGGAGCAGAGATTGAGAGAATGGCCAACCAATGACTGTCTCAACTTGAGACTCACCCTATGGGAGACAGCCAACCCCTGACACTATTAATGGGACTCAGCTAGGCTATCTCTGACATGGACTCCTTTGCCTGCTTTTGGGTCACTTTTTCCTGGTGGGGCTGCCTTGTCTGGCCTCAGTGGAAGAAGATGTGCTTAGTCCTGGTGCAGTGATGTGTTGAGGCAAGTTGGTACATGAGTCTCCCCCCTTATGAGAACAGGACAGGGACTGGGGGAAGAGGGTGCAAGGGTGGGCCCCGGAGAAAAGAAGGGATGACCGGCATGCAATTGGGATTTAAAGTGAATCGATAAGTAATGAAAAACAAAGAAAAAGACATAGCTAGAAATGTGAAAAAATAAAGACAAGGTAAATTGTAACATGCTCTATTGCCAAAGTTTTTTTAAAATAAAAAAAAAGAAAATCATAAAAGTAGACATAAAAGGAGTGTTGGTTTGGTGGTGTTTAATTTCTTGAGTTCTTTATATATTTTGGATATTAGACCTTTGTCAGATGCAGGGTTGGTGAAGATCTTTTCCCAGTCTGTAGGCTGTTGCTTTGTTCTCTTGACCGTGTCTCCTGCCTTACAGAAGCTTCTCAGCCTCATGAGGTCCCATTTATTAATTGTTGACATTAAGGCCTGGGCTGTTGGTGTTCTGTTCAGGAAGTTGTCTCCTGTGCCAATATGTTCCAGGCTCTTCTCCACTTTTTCTTCTAACTGACTTAGTGTCTCTGGTTTTATGTTGAGGTCTTTGATCCACTTGGATTTGAGTTTTGTGCAAGGTGACAAATATGGGTCCAAGTTGCATTTTTTTACACATAGACCTCCAGTTAGACCAGCACCATTTGTTGAAGATGCTATCCTTTTTCCATTGAATGGATTTGGCTTCTTTGTCAAAAATCAAGTGACCACATGTGTGTGGATTCATATCTGGGTCTTCGATTCGATTCCACTGATCAACCAGCCTGTTGCTGTGCCAGTACCATACTGTTTTAATTACTGTTGCTTTATAGTACAGTTTGAGATCTGGTATGGAGATTCCTCCGGAGCACCTTTTATTGTACAAGATTGTTTTAGCTATTCTGGGTTTTTTGTTTTTCCACATGAAGTTCAGAATTGAACTTTCAATGTCTTTAAAAAATTGTGTAGGTATTTTGATAGGGATTGCATTGAATCTGTAGATTGCTTTTGGTAGGATGGCCATTTTTACTATGTTAATTCTCCCTATCCATGAGCAAGGAAGATCATTCCATCTTCTCATGTCATCTTCAATCTCTTTCTTCAGAGTCTTGAAATTTTTTTCAAACAAGTCCTTCACTTGCTTAGTTAGAGTAACTCCTAAATATTTTATATTGCTTGTGGCTAATGTGAAGGGTGTGGCTTTCCTAATTTCTTCCTCTGCAAGCTTGTCATTTGTGTGTAGGAAGGCTACAGACTGTTTTGAGTTAATTTTGTATCCAGCCAGTTTGCTGAAAGTGTTTATCAGCTGTAGGAGTTCTCTGGTGGAATTTTGAGGGTCACTTATATACACTATCATATCATCTGCAAATAGGGATAATTTGACTTCGTCCTTTCCCATTTGGATACCCTTGATCTCCTTTTGTTGTTTTATTGCTCTGGCTAGAACTTCAAGTGCTACATTGAAGAGATATGGAGAGAGTGGGCAGCCTTGCCTTGTTCCCGACTGTAGAGGAATTTCCTTGAGTATCTTACCATTTACTTTGATTTTGGCTATTGGCTTGCTGTATATAGCCTTTATTATGTTGAGGAAAGTGCCTTGTATCCCCAATCTCTCTACAACTTTAAACATGAATGGGTGTTGGATTTTATCAAATGCTTTCTCTGCATCTAAAGAGATGATCATGTGGTTTTTTTCTCTTCAGTTTGTTTATATGGTGGATTACATTGATGAATTTCCATATATTAAACCATCCCTGCATGCCTGGAATGAAGCCTACTTGGTCATGATGAATGATATCTTTGATGTGTTCTTGTATTCATTTTGCAAGTACTTTATTTAGTATTTTTACATCGATGGTCATAAGAGTTGTTTAGTTTCCACGTATGTGTAGGTTTTTTGTTATTTCTGTTGTTGAATTGCAGCCTAAGACCATGGTGATCTGATAGGATACAAGGTATTATTTCAATCCTCTTGTATCTGTTGAGGCCTGCTTTGTGACCTATGATGTGATCAATTTTGGAGAAGGTTCCATGGGGTGCAGAGAAGAAGGTATTTTCTTTTTTGTTTGGGTGAAAGGTTCTATAGATATCTGTTAGATCCATTTGACCCATGGCATTGGTTAATGGTGTTATTTCTCGGCTTAGTTTCTGTTTCACTGACTTATCCTTCAGTCAGAGTGGGGTGTTGAAGTCTCCCACTATTATTGTGTGGGGATCGATGTGTGATTTAAGCTTTTTTAGCAGATCTTTTACAAATGTGGGTAACCTTGTATTGGGAGCATAGATGTTCTGAATTGTGATGTCGTCTTGGTTGACTTTACCTTTGATGAGTGTGAAGTGTCCTTCTGCATCCCTTTTGATTAATTTTGGTTGAAAGTCTATATTGTTTGATATTAAAATGGCTACACCTGCTTGCTTCTTGTGATCATTTGCTTGGAATATTTTTTTCCAACCTTTTACCCTGAGGTAATGCCTATCGTTATGGGTGAGATGTGTTTCTTGAATGCAGAAGAATGTTGGATCTTGTTTATGCACCCATTCAGTTAGTCTGTGTCTCTTTATTGGATAATTGAGACCACTGATGTTGAGAGATATTAACGACCAGTGACTGTTAAGAGTCTTAATTTTGATGTTGGTTCCAGTCGAGCGTTTGTGTAGTTGTGTTTTTGCCATGGTATAGTTATCTATTTCCTAAGTAGTTTTGGCTGTAGCTTGACCCTTTGGGATGGAGTTTTCCTTCTAGTACCTTCTGTAAAGCTGGATTTGTGGATAGGTACTGTTTGAATTTGTTTTTGTCATGGAATATTTTGTTTTCTCCATTAATGGTTATTGATAGTTTTGTTGGGTAAAGTAGTCTGGCCTGGCATCTGTGGTCTCTTAGGGTTTGCAGGATCTCTGTCCAGGCCCTTCTGGCTTTGAGACCATTGAAAAATCTTATATGGATAAGGAGAAAATGGAATTCAAACACACCATTGATGGGAGCATAACTTTCTTAAAACACTTGGGAAAGAGACAGTTTCTATTAATGGTGTAAATTCCTACTTTATGAAAAATCAGCTTACTTTTAGGTCAGACCCACTAGGGAAGATCACAGTGTTCTATTAATGGTGTAAATTCCTACTTTATGAAAAATCAACTTACTTTTAAGTTGGACCCACCAGGGAAGATCACAGTGCTAACTCATGCAGCAGAGACTATCCTGTTTCCACAGAAAGTAGAAAGGACAACCAAGTTATATTTGCATAAAGGGGTCATTACAGTAGCATTATTAAGTAACTCCAACTACACAGAAGATAAGGATGACTCTCACAAAGGTGATATTTAGCAAAAAGTCCAGAAACCAGAGCAATCCACGGTTCCCATCATACCTGAAGGGAAGCCATTCTGGATGTTGATTATACGTGTATTCCACACCACAAGGGCCTCTGCTGTATGGGATCATTCTTGATCTGGATGCTGACCACATGTATATGCTTAGCTTCTGGAAGCAGAATTTGAGAGAAATTTATCATGTGCACATAATACTTCACAAAAGTTAAGAAATTAAAATTCGTGTTAAATAATTAGCCTCTTTTAATAAGTGATGAGAGTACATTAAAGAAACAGTGATAAACAAGGGCATTCAAAAATATCAAACGACAAACACTGGATTAAAATAAGCAACCGGAATTTCCGACTTTATTTAGCACAAGTTACTCTCAACAGCAGCACTCCCAAGATGGCTGCAGCCCGCCATTTTCTTGAGGGAGTAGCTAAGTCAACCTCACGGATGGTAGATTATATGCTGTATATCTAGGGTGCAAAATGTACAAAAAGCCCAATAGGTTATGTTCTGGAGCAAGCAAAGAATGAAGTACATTGGTACAAAACAGTCATGTGAAATTGTCAGTAGTTTTTAGCCTAAATGAAGGAATATCATGTGGGTTGCCTAACAATGGGGACACTCTGTATAGTGCTGTTTCTGAATATACTTTATAAGGCCTCAACCCAGTCCTTGAAGCCTTCTGGTTACAGTCCAGGATATGTAAGGAGATCTAAAACTGGATTCATACAATCAAATATTTTCATCTTGAAATACTGAAGGTTGACCAGAAAACCAAAATCATCTGAATATGAGGGAAATTCTGTTTTTCTCAAATGAATGTGAGATTTAAGATTTAACCAACTATTTGTTGACCAACTAATTCAGTTCTTCTTATTCTTCTCCTCCTCCTCCTTCTCCTTCTCCTTTTTTTTTTAATAGAGGAGAACCTCAGAAACAGAGTACTACTGCTTATTTTCTCTAAAATGTGTATAAATTGCATTTCTATTCCCAGAAACCTTTGCTCTTAGCATGGAAAAGCAAGCTTGAGAGAGATATGCTAGCCTACACCTGTAATCCTAGCAGTTGTAGAGCCGTGGCAGGATTGCCTTTGAAATAATGTCAAATTGCTGATTTCGTCTTGAAAAGACCAAAAATGTTTGAGTCATAGCTTATCCTATGGTCAATGTAGCTATTCCAAATTACCCAGTTCATCTGAGATTTTTTTTTTCCCCCACTCACGTCATCAGCCTTCCTTAAGGGATAGTTTATACTTTAAAGGCCTTACTAGGAACAGAATAGGGAAATCTTGCATAAGATTCTGGGCAGCCAAGTGAAGCCTAGGAAAAGAGGTGGCCGTTCACAGGACCTGACAAGCAGACCACACCTCTTCTTTGTCACGAATTGGCTGTACAATGTCAGTCAATTTCTTAGTTACTTCCAAAACCGAACTACAAGCATATAGAAAAATAAGCAGTCAAACCTAGTATAAATCCACTGGACAAGCCTGTGCTATGGAGCTAAATGGATGGGAGCTAATAAGGAACAGGTGTCCTGCACAGCTGTTTCTCTCAGCTGGGGGTCCACAGCAGGACCATCTAAAGCCTTAGAAATGAATTTCCTGATCAAATGGGAACAACAACAACAACAACAACAACAACAACAACAACAACAAATCAGA
>OU015748.1:114080659-114097932 GCA_907169655.1 Acomys percivali
GCCTGTTAGTGAGACCCATGCCACAGTTTTCAGTTGTAGCCAAAACTCCCTGGTCAGTCTCGCAGTGGCTTATGTGGGTGAAGGACCCTGCTGCCCTAGTTCTCATGCCATTACAATCAGGAAGAAACTGCTTCTCATGTGATGACACCACACAGTACTCTCTGGAGACCAGGTCCCCAGTGTAGTCTCACTTCTAACCATGTCTGGGACCATGCCTGCCAGAGCAGGTGTGTTAAGTTTCCGCAGAGAAGGGAGCTAGCTCAAGGGTTTTCTCACTGTGCATTTTGGTGATTTTTGAATACTTTTTCTTGCTTTTCATCTATTTTGGTTGGAGAACAGCAACTGAAAAGTTGGACATAAAAAGCCAGCATTAACCAGAATGAAAAATAAACTTCCAAGGAATCACTCTTAAACTTTAATTCTTGTTCTATTTATATCATCTACATGAACTTTCCATTGGAGGGTGATGATTTTAGGCTTATGATCTTAGCTAGCTCACCTGTGAACAGTCATAGGGGAGGGGAATAAGGGGAAAATGGGAGGGAGGGAAGAATGGGAGGATACAAGGGATGGGATAACCATTGAGATGTAACAAGAATAAATTAATAAAATTCAAAAAAAAATTTACATATACATTTATATTATTATACATATATAAAATAAACTACATAGAGCAATAAAAACCATGAAACAAACAAACAAAAAAGGAGCTGATCAACTAGCATACAGTTAATGATTAATTTATGTTTAATGATTGGTTCCTTCTCCTTGCTATTTTACTCAAACACTGCTGTGAGCAAGTAGGATTCTAATGTTTCCATTATCTTTAACATCAGTAGTTTGTTTTTATTTTCAGGCATCTCCTTTAAAACTTGCCAAGATTGTGGCTGATCTTAGAATCCGAGAAACTGTAACAGACACTGAAAGGAACACAGTTGACTCTGGATTACTAAACCAGAGTTTGACAGGAAGTCTGTCTCTGTGCAGAGCTGTGGGGCTTATGCCAGGAAACCCATCGAGGGAGCATGTGTGCCTCCTCAATCTCTATTTTTTTCCATGTGAACAAGACTCCTGACAAGAAGCTGTGCCTGCAGAGATTCATTGGCTAGAATTTCCCTTCTGTGGAGAGATTGAGACGTTGAAGGTTCACAGACTAGTTTCCTTATCTTGGGGTAGTTCTAACCCTCAGGAACAGCCATTTCCTGCTCATCTCTGTGTCCAAACTAACATCTTATGATTAATAGAAAACTTTTGGAATCTATTAAGTTAGCTGAGTCCCAGCTTTCCAAGAGCTAAGAGTGTCCTCAGATCCATCTTGAGCCTATAGAAATGTTTGCCTATCTCACTGTTCCCGCTTCTCTGATGTACCTGCCAATGCAATTAAAATGCGTCTCGATTTATGACCTTCTTTGTTCTGAAAACTATAGAAACTTCATGAAACCACTGAAACATGGAGTTTGAGGTAATGTAAATCTGTGTTCCTTGGCCATGGTCACTCAAAATGACTCCAGACAAGCCCTCATTCAAGATTCCCTTTATGATGAGAGCTATGCTTTTTTTGTTTGGACATCCTAAATATTTTCCTTCACCCCCCACCCCCATCTATAGCTTACAACCCTTTTCATCTAAAAGAAGCCTTAGCATTTTGCAAATAACGTACATGTGGCCTTAATTCTTTTTATGACTCACCGAAACAGAAACACAAAACACCGATTCTGCCCGTTGGTATTTGAGAACTGGCAGCTTTAATCACACCCCTCAGAAAGCAGCGGCTGCATCTACTCTGGCATCAGAATTATTCCGAACAGTTATAATTAAAATGCAGTGGCCAGCAGGCTGCCTTTGATTGCAGCAGGCAAATCAGAGTAACCTTCGCAGCGTGACATGTGAAAGGCGTAGCTTGTAGCAGTGTCAGACTTCTCTCCGTGTATCTGAATTCATATGACTGGTATGCTGACAATCACTACAGGCTCACTAGCTGGAGAAATAAAACTGTACTGTAAGTTCCAAAAGGAATGAGTTTAAGGGGAAAAAAGGAAAAAAGGAAGGAAGGAAGGAAAGAAGGAAGGAAAATTTCCATTGAGTCTCACATTGTTCTTATACTCACAACCTTCTGGAAACAACAAACAACAACAAAACAACAACAACAACAACAACAACAACAACAACAACAACAACAACAACAAAAGCCATAGTTCCACTTGGGAAAATGACAAAGCATATATGCATGTGTTTAGATTCAATCATGATTGTTACTTAAGATAGTAATTTGAGTCCTTTGGACATAAAATATTTAAAGAGACTTTCCGATTTTCAAACATATTTTGGAAGCATGCTATTTTTGCATATATCCCAGTGTAATATTTTGAAACATACAAGTGTATCAAACCCACAGAGAAGTAAGAACATTATGTTCTTTCCTGAGCTCAGCTTCATCATTTCACCTGGAAAAGCAAGCAAGTGAACAAAGAAACAACAGCACTTCCATCTCACTGGGATGCCGGAATGGTGGGCAAGGATTTTTTCTTTCTCTTCTTAAACACATCAATGTTAACATGGATGAAAACTTCAGCTGTTCTCGTCCACCCTTTGAGAAAAAAATTCTATTATGAAGGTGGCTCAGGTTTTAATTGACTTTGCATTATGACTCTAAGATGTCAAGAGAAAAAAAAAAATCATGGTTCTAAGTAAAATCTACAGCCACTGGGACAGGTGTCTGCCTTGGGAGCTGTCCTTTTAAGCAAATGTTCAAAGTGCCTTCTGAACCTCTTTGTTTCGTTTCTGCTGCCAGCTGCTAATTTGCAACTTCGTTCTCGTGCAGTTGAACCGGGCTCCCTTCATTACTCCTGGCTTAGTAAAGACTTATACAGACAGTGCACACTAGCTTCCATCCAGCTAGTTTGCATGAGAACATTCCGGTCTGCCCGCAATCCCGTCTGGTTTCCAAGTAGTGTTGATGTAGCTCAAACTAGGTGGGACATTTTCAAGTACTGCACTCTTTATCACGTTACTCATGGTGTGCTTTTGAAAGCTTTTCCCGTCTCACCGCTCCTGGGAGTAGGAAAAATATGCCCTCCCTTCTTTTTGTTTTTTTGTTTTTGTGTTTTGTTTTTTGTTTTGTTGTTGTTTGGTTTTTTGTGTTTGTTTTTTGTTGATAAAATAGTAAACCGAGGATTAAGACAAACAGATATTCTCAAAATGCAGGTGGGACTCTGAGTGGCCATGTTAGTGATTAGGAAGCTGAACTGGCATTTTTTCAGGTCACTTATACCTTCAGCCTTCAGTCTATTTTGAACTTCAAGTCACAACCCTCTGTTTTCCATCCAAGGGAAAAACTGTACATACGGCTTCTTCTCCCAGCTTTTGGGTTCAGTGCCTCACATCAGGGCTGTCCCTCTGAGCTGCTCACACCAGCATTGTCTCCCCCCATTCTTTCTGAGGGCGGTGACAGTTTGCTCAGACAATTGAGCTGGGAGCTCTGATCTGTGAAGTGCCTGCCCTTCCTGTAGAAGTGACCGCTTGCTCTTGGCAGGAGGCTTGCCATGAAGTCCCTGCTGGTGCAGAATCCTTGTACTTGCTCTGCATTTCTAGGTCATATGGTAGGTTTGTTCTGCTTCAGAAGCTGTCTACAAGCAGCCCACGTCCACAAGGAAGTAGCAAACTTACCCTAAAGACACATGCACAGTAAAGCAAACATGACTAAGAAATAACTAACGTTTTCTAGTTTCTTGCTACACGCCAAACATGTAGCGTGGTGTTTATTTAATGCTAAGTCATTTTATCGTCATCATATTAACCTCCAGAGTGCAGAGTGAATCATGTGTGTATATATGTTAAAAGATTGAATACATATTTATACCCATGAGATCCTGTGTGTGTGTGCCTGCACGCGTGTGCATACACACACATACACACACACACAGACACACACACACAGACACACACACACACACACACACACACACACACACACACATGCAAACTTCATCCAGAGTCACATTTAATCATTCTCTTCCTCTCCAAATCCACAGACATCCATGAAGAAATATTACAGGCTCCATTGCTTCTGTAGTGGTTCCAAATGACCAGATACCTTCTTCTGATCAATGCGCTCGACTGAACCCTTTCTCTGCTCTTCCCATCCCGTTTACTTCCAATCCCACTACCTGAAGCATATGACCTCTTCCGAAACGAAGAAAAAAAAAAGATCAGGTTTTGTTTCTCATATAGTCAAAGGGTCTATTTTACTTAACACTCCTCACAATGTCTACGGGGTCCTATGTGATCCACAACACCTCCTTGTTAGTGGACCCTAGTGAGCCCGCTGAACCATCCACCATGTACACACCAGAGACTTAGTGATTTCCCTTCAGCGGTCTCTCCTTTGGAACATTCTGTTTGCATCCAGATATTCACTTGCCTAATGATTACTTTTAGGTTCTTCCTAATTTTTGCTTCTTTAATATAGCTACATAATTGGCAACTCTTATTCATCATTAGGTTCAATATCTAGAACCTATCCACAGTTACAGCCTTATTTACAGACGGGGAGGATGTAAGACTCAAACTTGTTTCCTGTCTTCTTCATTTCACATGTGGAGGCAAAGAAAAGGACTCACACAGAGCTTCGAGCCTATCAAAGCAATGCTGTTCGTGTGGCCTCGCGCAGCCCTGCATGTCAGGACCATGGCTTTCTGTAGGCTCCTTATGTGTCTAAGCTGAGTTATTCTGGAGGCTAAGGGTATGGCTCAGTGAGCAAAAGCATTTGCCATGCATAATGAGTTTGGATCCTTGCCTCAGGGTTTCCAGTTCTTCGGTAAACTCCATGGCCAAAAACTACTTGGGGAGGAAAGGGTTTGTTCCGTCTTATACTTCCTAGGTCACACTCCATTCCTGAAGGAAGTCAGAGCAGGAACTCAAGGCAGAATCCTGGAGACAGACACTTAAGCAGAAACTATGGAGGAATGTGGCTTACTGGTGTGCTATTCCTCATTGGCTAAATTTGTTTTCTTATACATCCCAGACTACCTGCCCAGGAATGGCACTGCCCATAGGGGGCTGGGTCCTTCTACATCAATCATTAATTAAGAAAATGGAAGCATTTTTTTTTTCCCATTGAAGTTCATTCTTCTTGGATGACCCTAGCTTGTATCAATCCATGTAGTCCTCACAACCCATGCAGAAAGCCAGAGGCGGTGGCTCACAGCTATAATCTTAGCACTTCTCTGTCAAGATGGGAGAGGATGGAGACAGGAAACTCACTGAGATGCTCCCACTACATGAATGCAGTGGTACACACAGAGCGTGTGCATGCATGCACACACACACATACACGCACGCACGCGAGAGAGCGCACGTGCGCGCACGCGCGCACACACACACACACACACACATACACACACACATACACACACACACACACACACACACACACACATTTCATTGCCCTAATTTTGGAGACGTGGAGCACTAATCCCAAACATATCTTATTTCCATTGAATCATAAGAAATATGAATATTTCAGGGTGAAGCTCTGTAAAGACTGTAAGTTCTTCTTAAAATAAAGGCTTTGACATAAACCTAGCCAATGTTTCTAGAAAGAAATTTAAACTTTTAAAATAAGGACATTTTGAAATAAGATTATCACTGAAGCCCAGATTGCCTATCATCTTTTATAGACAATTTTTTTCTAGCCATTATTGCTATGGACATATTTCTCTATGTATCTATCGCTATTGGAGATCAGTTATGAATTGTTGTTTTTTAAGTCTTCTCAAATTGATACATTGAAGCTCTAACTCCCGATGTGTAGTATTTTGACAAAGGAAGTACAGGCAGATAGTTAGGGTTTAGTAATGACACAGTTAGTTCTGTGTGACCTTCCAGAAAGCTGACTCTAGTGCCCCTGCTACAAAGCCATGGACATTTGGTTTTGTAAGTCAGCTTGCTTTTCTGAAGGTTTCAGAGACACATAACTTCATTTTCCTTTTCCAGATCTTGAGGTGCAAAGATATTTGCTTTTTCATCTAGATCTTGAGGCATGTGTCTTCCTACCTCAAAGGTCCAGACTAGAAGTGGATTCGCCTAAGAAAAGCTAATCTCTCATGGGTGTTCCCTCCATCCCTGGATGGCAGTTCACTCCAGATGTGGTCACGCTGGTTAGCCATCATCACACATCTGCTTCCATCTCTTTTCTAAGGTGCCTCCTTCACATTCTGGAATTTCTCATTCTTTCTCTACAGTCCCTCTTTGTGTCATGGAGTTGCTTTTCGGCTAAGTGACTATTTACCAAAACCTTCATGCCTAATTCAAAAGAGCACACCTCCCTTTCTTCCTCCTCAACTCCTTCCTCCATGTCAGCTGCCAGTGTTTTACATGTTGCCCAACCTAGGAGTTTTCTTCTAAACTGTAATAACACTGTCTAGCTCTCTTCTGAATCTATTCTTAAATTATTTTATTAACAAGACTAGAGACTAGAGACCCTAAGAATGAGACCCAGCTTCTCCAGTTATGCAGTGTACCTGAGGTGGGGTTCCACAAAAAAGTTTGACATAACATTATTCTTTGTGTGCTCTGAACAACAGAGGAAGCAACCAAATAGTGAAAACCATTGACCTTTAGCATGTAACTTGCAGAACTGTGAAAAAATACACCTCTGCTGGTTAAGCTGCCCAGTCTTATAGTATTTTATAACAGTGATGTGCACAGCTTAGAATAGTCTGTTACGGTTGCAGGCAATGTCCTCTTGTATTTGCTCATGGTTTCTCACATACACAGTACCCTCAAGTGAGTGAAAATGGACAGTTTATTGTTCACTCCTTTAAACGTAGACATAGAAGTATTAAGTATCTCTATTTCTTGAATAATGTCCCTTTTCCTTTTAAATACTATTTCCCCCCCCATCCCCCGTCTGTCTTCTCTTGACATATTAAATGATATTTTCTTTATCATTTTTAGCTGTGGAAAAATAAGTGGCAGTGTCCCTGGCATCATGAAAACTGCCGTTGACCTTCCCCAGTTCCTGGCTGTTTCTCTCATCCCTAATTCTCCAGAGTGGGTTAGAACTGTACATTGCTCAGCACACAGGTTTCAGGTGATGCTCTTAACAGCTTTGGGGTCACAGTTCCTTTGAGGTTTCCATTAAAACTGTCGCCTTATGAAAATGGGCTTGGGTAAATGCAGCTGAAGTCATAGGCGCTGATGGACCTCGTGGAGGCCACTGAAAGGCTTTCTTAGGTGCACTTGAATTAGGAGATGGACGCAGTTAGGTGATGGGTTTTCGTCGTGACAGTGTGGGAGTTCACCTGAGCCCTCTCTAAAGGCATGCCTGTGGCGATGATTCCCAAAATAGCCTGAAACTGGAGTTGTACGTTCACAAACAATCCTCCTCCTCTTCCTCACGGAGGCTGTGGGGTGAAGCTGTGTCACCTCAGATCTTGAAAAGTGCAGAGAGCTGACTCAACCCAGGATTCCCGGAAGCTCATCAAAGGGCCTGCTATTTTCCTGCCAGGGACGGACAGCGCTGTAGACGGCTCGTGATGTTTTAAGTCTTGTACGTGGAAAGTTTCCAGGACTGACCAAACTACGAATTAAAATGAATCATGGGAATAGCCTGTACTTTTAGCCACAGAGACAAACAGCCTTAACAGAAATATCTCTGGAAATGCAGTTTCGACATTCTGAGGCACGTCATATTATACTTCGAGAAGTAAAGGACCAGGGAGAATAAACGTGGCTACTTGAGCCGTTGCCGTTGCAAGCTGCCCCTGGAGTTTTGTTCATGGAAAAACTGCCTGAGAGGCTAATACATTGGCTCGCACCAGAGCTGGGTACCCCTTCCCTGTAGGCCTTGCCCATTAGCTCCATAAAGGAGGAAAAGAAAATGTGTAAGGTATTTATTTTTACTGGAAAAAAAAAATAAGAAAGCGTGTAAAGCTTAACCTCCAATGATGTTGTTTTGATGTAACAAACCAACCCATCATGGAGAGAGAGAGAGAAAAGAAAAGGGGGCGGGGCGGCAGAGGAAGCCCTTTAAAGTGTACTTATAAGTTATAATGGCAGAATGTAGAAAAGTCCATCAATAGCTGTGTTTTTTAACATTAAATGTTAACAAGAATAACGGCAGATGCATAGTAGGGAAAAGAATGGCGCACACCCAGTTACTAACATCTGCCTCTTTTTTGTGAGGGTCTTTATCCTACCACAGCTTCGTGGTTAGATAAAGTGTGCAGTCTGGGCTATGAAAGTAGACAAAGGGTATTTTAGTGACATAGACAAAAATTAAACTGTACTCAACATTCAGAAGAAATTGGTTTTTAGCAGAAAACAAGGATTCAGGGGCGCTGGCTTTGGTGCTGCTCTGGCAAATGCTTCCTATGTAGTTTAGCAGGAACCCCTTTCCTGGAGACCTACACTGCCTACGCCTGCCAAGAGCAAGTGTGCTCCCCTTCCCAAGTGCCCCTGGAGCACAGTCAGAATGCCAGACTGGACTGTGTGCACCCTAAACAAATTCTTTAGCGCCAAATACCCTGACACATGAAGTAATTCATTTCCATCTCCCACAGCCAGAACACCCCTGGCTGTCATTGCTACCACCGTTGGGAAAACCTCATTATGTCCAGTCACATGGCTCCCATTCCTAGCTTCAGTCTTGAAATACCTATTTGTTCATGTGAATACATCAGACTTTTAAGTACTGTTCAGTTTCATTTGCTAGTTCACTTTTAGAGATTCATACAGTTATGTTTCACGTTTTTCCGAGTTTCAGTGTGATGGGTTCTATGGAAAGGAACCTATTTTGAATTCAATCTGGTGGTTGTCTGATCCTGGAAAAGCAACCTAAGCTTTCTGAGCCTGCGTGCTCATGTCTATAAATGGGAGTGAGCATCACTATAACACACACATTCGCTATAATGGTAAAAATCCGATGATGTGGAGAAAGTTGTTGATAAGCCAAGTGCTTTCAAACATAATAATCACTAGTGATTATTTCTCTAGTTCATAACTCTTTACTGACAAGTCAGTTCAAAGGCCACTTTGACTTGCTGCTCCGGTGACATTTACTTGCGATACAATATAAAATATATCTCTCATGTCCATATTCATATATATATATATGTGTGTGTGTGTGTGTGTGTGTGTGTGTGTGTGTGTGTGTGTTCATGTCTTGTTGCAGAGGATAAAGAATCTGGCTAGGTTGTAAGCTGCTGTGACCAAATGCCACTGAGCTGGGTGGTTCATGAACAACTGATATATATTTTTCTCATTTATTGATTATCCGGGGCTACCAGCCATAACCTCACATAGTGGAAAGACCAGAGACCTCTCTGAGGTTGTTTTGGATTGTGTTTTTTTTTTGTTTTTTTTTTTTTTTTGGTTTTTCAAGACAGGGGTTCTCTGTGTAGCCTTGCCTGTCCTGGACTCACTTTGTAGACCAGGGTGGCCTCGAACTCACATCAATCCGCCTGCCTCTGCCTCCCGAGTGCTGGGATTAAAGGTGTGCGCCACCACACCTAGCTTCTGAGGTTCTTTTTCATCTCTGCTTTCATCACCCAATTTTTTTTTCCCCAAAGACATCTCAATACGCTGTACTGTGTAGGTAGAATTTAGACTTAGGAAATTGGGGAGGCTGTGGAGCAACATAGAAAAAAAGCAACAGGGCAAGCAAGTGATGGGGATGAGGACCAGCACATATCTCCATAGAGTAAAGCCTAATGGGAGGAAATGTAGCAATTTACAGAAATGGTGTTAGCTGTGCGCAAAATTGGCAGAATTCTTCAACTAGAATAGTGGTTCTCAACCTTCCTAATGCTACGGCCCTTTAATACAGCTCCTCATGTTGTGGTGATCCTCAGCCATAAAGTTATTTTTGTTGCTCCTTCATAACTGTAACTTTGCTACTGTTAGAAACCATAACGTTAATATCTGATATGCAGGCTATCTGATAGGCGGCCCCTGGGTGGGTGGAGACCCACAAGTTGAAAACTACTGACATGGCAGGAATAGTTTGCACAAAGCCCCTAAGGCAGGAATATGCCTGCCAAGAGTAAAGACATCAAAGAATTCAGAGAAATTGGATCAGAGGACATTGAAAAGACATGAAGTCAGGAGACAACATTTTGCTAGTTCCTGGAAGGTTACAAGTGGAGGTGGCTAGAAGTTTTGCAGAGCAGAATGCCACAGCTTCTATGTTAAAATACTCAGCATGCTGTATTAACGGTATGGTCCGGTGCTGTGAGGTCAGGGCAATCAGTGTGGGGAGCCATGCTAGATTCAGCCATGATAGAACTCCTGTGTTTAGGCTGCATGCTGTGACCTTCGAGTTGTTGACCTTTGCTGAAAGAGGTCTTGTGTTTAGGCTATCTTTGGATTGTTTACCTTTGAAAGAAACAGGGAAGTTCTTACAGGGAACTACCTAGAGAAATAGTGAAGTTCTTACAGGGAACTATTCAGAGGATTGTATCCTTTCCTGGGGGTTAGGGGAAGTGAGATTACAATAGAGCTTCTGGTGACCTTGCTATATAAAATCTACTCGCCTGCATTAAAGTGAGTCTTGATCAGAATTCTCCAGACTTCACTTGGATTTTCTCGTGTCTCTGTCCCCCATTTTCAATCCCCAATCCCTCTTCCAGGGAACCTTGTTCTATTTGCCCCATGGGCTGGTGTGGGAAAGATTAAGCTTTGTCACAGGTGGAAGCAGTCTTGGCGGGCTTTACCCTTGGGGCACCCCATGAATACCTTGTGATAGACTCAGTGGAGCCATCCTGGGCCTGGAATTCAGGAAGCAGACCTGGGAACCCCACCTGGGCTATTGTTTTCCTAATGGACCCTCAACGGGAGAAGGAGACCGCCCTTCCCATGTGACTCGGGCAGGTGGGGAAGAGAAAAACAACAGATTCAGCCAGGGGTTTGGGAGCACGTGTGGTGAAAGCAAACGGGCTGGACTATCACGCGGGCCAGAGAGACACCTAAGGACTCATCCAGTGAAACGGATACTGGAAGGTTCACTCTTTTGTCCCTTTAACCTCTTTTTCCTTCTCGTGTAAGCTAGTTGGGCTGTATAATAAAGTTTAATTGTTAAGAAACAGAGCCAACAGGCTGGGACAATTCAGGCCCCTGGAAAGATACCTGTGGGCCTGAGGTTAGAGGTGATGGAATTTTGGGGAGGGCAAGAGTAGAGATAGTAGCAAATATTTGGGTTGGGGATATATTTTGAAGGTAGAGCCAATAGAATCACTGCATAAATTGGACAGACAGCACATGGGAACAAAGTCTATGAGCAGTTTTTATAACACCCTACTTCCTTTTATTTGGTCACAAAAGGCTCCCCAAAGAAATTATTTAACCTGTAAAGATTTAGGAGCTTATAGAAGGATGGTGGTGGCTAACGATGGTTATTATGTGGTCTTTCCAAACACCTTGTATTTTGAGAAAAGATTACAAGAGAAGGATTTTTGTGAAAACTAGAGGAACTGGTCTTATTTGTTTCATCTGGTGGCTTATGACTTAGAGAATGGTTGAAGCAGAAGGCAGCTACACACCGAACAGAACTATGGGCTCTCGAAAGGGGTGAGGCAGTATACCTGCTGGCTTGGTGCAAACTGCACAACCAAACCACTTACAATGTGAGTTCTGCCCTACTCTTTACTATTCTCAGTTAGCGTGCAAAAGGAACACTGAAACCACGTGGTGTTATAAAGATCAGCTGGATTCTTTCATGAGAAAAAAAATTGAGAGCAGTACTGAGAAGTCAAGGCAAGGTGTAGAGGGGTGTGTGTGTGTGTGTGTGTGTGTGTGTGTGTGTGTGTGTGTGTGTTGGAGAGGTTGTTCTACATTGTTCTTTCATTACTGATTTATACTGCCATTACTCAACCAGTTTGCATTAAGTAGTACTTTAGTAAGACATAATTTAAGAAATCTCGGTTCAACAAGGCAAAGTGAATTTTCTTCATGAACGAAAATAATGTATTTATTTTCTCTGAGATCAATATTGGCAAAAGGACTAAGAATATATTTCAACATAGATTTCTCCTGTATAATATTCTCCCAAAGGAGACACCTGAAATGAGCATTAGAGACATAGCTCAGATGTTGCACTCTCCTGGCCTGTGTGAGAAGCCAAGTTTACTCCCTAAAATAAAGGAGGAAGTAGAGACAGTCAGAAAACAAATTGCAGTCACATTTCTCTTCTTGGCCACCTCCACTACTACAGGCCTAGCTCTTGATCCATGGTCTATGAGCGGGGCAATCTCTTCCTCCTATCTGCCCCCTCTCCCATCTCTACAACCGCAAGTCTAGCCCCAGATCATGGCTCAGGTAGCAGTGTTGGCTGGACTAAATTCAATCAAGAAGTTCCTCCAACAGTTTTACCTGGCCTAGCTCTGGTACTGCAGCTCTTGAGCTGGCCAAATCCAAGCCAGGTTAGAATCTCACACCAGACATACAACAGAAGAAAAAAGTCCATATGCCCAGATCATATTGTAATGAACAAAACAATATTAAAGGCCAAACCAGCATGTCCCCAATCAAATGCACTAGTCCTAAAGAAATGTTTTCTAGTGAGCATGTGCAAGAAAGGAAGTGTATGTGAATGAGTGGGGATGGTTCTTGGAGGAAGTAAAACCATAATCAGAATATCTATATTCAATAAAAAATATTTTCTTAGATGAACAGCGGGACACAGAATTTAAGAGAATAATCCCAAACTTTATCAAAGGACTCAGGGAATTTAAAGAAAACATAAACACACTGCTGAACTTCAAGGGGAAAATAATAAACACCCGCATGATAACCCCCCCAAATTCAAATATTTGACTGAATGAAATAAGGAAGAAAGTTCAGGCTCTGAAAACTAAATTTGGTAAAGAAATAGCAATGTGAAGCAAATCAAAGCTGAAATGAAGATGGAACTGAAACACTCAATAATTCAATTAGAAAACTAAGGGAAAAGTGTAGTGGATGTAAATGTTTTTGTTTTGATCCCAAGTATAGGGTGTGAAACAGACTTGTGTGAGGGTGTGCAGCGTTTTTCCACTAGAAACAGACTTGTGAGAGAACAGGTGATGTTTGTCCACTGGAAGAGGAACCGTCTCTTATAGGGGCATGCTCTTTGCCAACTGATAATCATCTTAATACAGACTTTGACAGGAGATGCATATGAAACAAGAGGCTAGGCATTTTGGTCTTGGCATCATGGCCTATTGTTTGGCTATTCATCACTCCCCCTTTGAGGCACAGATAGAGAGAAGCAAATAGAGAGAGCCTTTCCAGCGAACACTTCTAGGTTCCAGCTGCTGCTCTGGGTTCCAGCTGTTGCTCTGGGTTCCAGCAGCTGTGGTTGCAGTCACCTTTGCTGAACTGCTGGTCTGCTGTTTAATGGGTCTGCTGGAATCCTGCTGACTACGTCAGTGGAATCGCTCCAAGGAACTGAGTCTAAAAACGCCTACTTCTCCTGTTCCCATTAACCTCTTTTCTCTCCTATGTAGGGTAGGAGAGTTGAAGGGAGGCATAAGCATTAAAGAACCCCAAATAAAGTATCTTTGAACAAGTTCAGAGCCTAAAGAAAAGCGTTGGAAGTGAATGGGTTAAGTAGGAGACAGAATATCAGGACTTGGTGACAAAATAGATGAATCAGACACCCTGAGCTTATACGTTTCTGATCTCTGTGATGTTTTTGATCATGGTACCCCATTCAGACCTTATTGCATGTTGGAAAAATAGAAAGATACTACCACAAAACACGGACAAATTCTTCCATACCAATAAAGAAGACTGACCTTGTCACTGACAATGTTTATCTAGCACATGTACATGAGACTTATCCTGTGAGGCTGTGGCCAGAATTTCCTACCCAGAAAAGTAAAATAAAGGAAAATAATGAAGATGTCTATCTCATCTCTGTGAAAGACACAGAGATTGTCCTCTAAAAAGTTAAGAGTAAATCATAATTTAATTTCAGAGCTGTATGTTTGAAGTTCCTTAGAGTCTTGCAATAGCTAAGCAGCCTGCTTAGGCCTGTTACTAGGCTACAGAAACATTTTATGGAAGAGGGAAGAGCTGCCTCAGTCCTTTTTGTTATCTCAAAATAATCTCATGCAGTTGAAAAGAAAAGTAATTTAAATAATATTGATTCATAAATGGTGTTTCTAAGACAGTTTTGAGGGTTAGTTCAGGATTGTCATAGTAGGAAGCAGGTAGACATCGTGATGGAATAGTAGCTGAGAACTTTACATCCTGATCTGACAGGAGAGAGGGAGAGAGAGAGAGAGAGAGACAGAGACAGAGACAGAGACAGAGACAAAGAGAGACAGAGACAGAGTCAGAGACAGAGACACAGATAGACCATGGTGTTGGCTTTGGAAACATCAAAGCCTACCTCTAATGACACACTCTCTCCCAAAAGACTGAACCTCCTAATCCTTCCCAAAAAGGTCAATTAACTGGGGTTATGCATTCAAACATATGATTCTATGGGATCCATTCTGGTTCAAACCACCATACTTTTTCTAGATACTTGGAAATCACTATCTTATTATTCAATCAAGTTTAAATGAAACATGTATGTAAAAACCATGTGTAAGGATGTTTAATATTGAGACTCAAAACAAGAGGCTCATTAAACATCAAGCAGAATTTTAGTGTAAACTATAAAAGATACAATTTTTAATAAGAAAATAACTCAGTGAGTGTTTTATGAAAACACTCTGTACGTGTTTTGTGAAAAACATTCTTAAAATCTATTAAGGGGAATATATATTTGTTTAAAAACCTATAATTTATTCTTGTTAAGGAAAACTCATACAGCTTTTTAAAATCTCCCAGAAAAGTAAAAATTTAACAGAAATAACAAAATTACTTCCCCCTTCCCCCATTAGACAGTGTCCCTTACATATTCCCAGGGACATGTTCTTTTTCTTTGGTTTATAAAATACACTTTACAAAATCTCACCAGCTAAAATGGTGCATTACTGTAGCAAATAAAGATAGAATGAGTTGACTTTCCAAAACCAGATTTTAATGGTTTTGAAAATAGTGGGTACAGACTTTTGTCTAACTATTAAAGTGAAAACTGCTGGAAAGAGCAGCAAGGAGAGACCTGAGGCTCAATCCATTTGAATCTAGCTTGGTGAATAGATGGTTTTAATAAAAACTACTTAGTAAGAATTATGAGTTTAATATGAGCTTCTTGCAGGAACATGAACAACTGAAGCGAACCTTTCCGTCTTCTGGTTCTCAGGTAGGGGAGGTCCTGTGAGTCCCTCCTCCTCCTCGCCATGATGGGACCTTAATGGGTCCAGTCCTGCAAAGGTCTCATGCATAATCACAGCCCATTTTGTAAAGAGCCGTAGAAGCAGACATTAGCCGCGCCACAAATGAAGCTGTGAATCACAGACACTGGGGCTGTAGTTCTACGGCACTGTGGTCTGATGCAAAAGGAGCTAATTTGATTTTGTATTTCAACTGACACCAAGTATTTAACGTCTCCAAGTAGAATGTCTTTCTGATACCTCTTGAAAAGTGGAGACTTCCCATTGGGGCCAAATTTACCCTGTGCTAATAGGGTATATAGTTCACCTATTTCATTAACTTTTTTACAGTCAGACCTTTAATGTTGCAGTTTCTCAACTGCAATGGGTTGGTTGCTATGTTTTGTGTAAGTTTGAATGT
This sequence comes from Acomys percivali, assembly GCA_907169655.1. Classification (NCBI taxonomy): domain Eukaryota; kingdom Metazoa; phylum Chordata; class Mammalia; order Rodentia; family Muridae; genus Acomys; species Acomys percivali. Next base: position 114,096,326 of record OU015748.1, read on the forward strand.
GCGCCCCCTAAGTTTCTTGTGTAAAGATGCTGTGCTCAGGAAGGCGGTGTGGAAAGATGGGGTGGAACGATGGGGTGGAAATGTCAACTGATGGGGGACTAGTGGCAGAGGTTTAGTTAATTTAATATATGCCTTCAGAGCAGGGTGAGGTGGTGCACGCCTGTAAACCCAGCACTTGGGAGGCAGAGGCAAGTGGATCTCTGTGAATTTGAGGCCAGCTTGGTCTGCAAAGTAAGTCCAGGACTGCCAAGGCTACACAGAGAAACCTTGGCTCAAAAAACAAAAACAAAAACAAAAACAAAAACAAAAACAAAAACAAGCAAAGGAAGATATGCCTCTGGAAGGGCTTGTGATACCATTCCCTTGACTAGCATCCTGTTTGGTGGTGTGGTCTATTTCTCCCACCCATAGTTACAGTGCTAGTAGCTGCCACAAGGTACACAGATAAGTAGGCCTCTCACCAGAGCCTCACTATGCCCTCTGGACTTTTAGCTTCCAAAATTATGACTTAATTATACTACTTTTCCTTATAAAGACTGTATGCCTCAGTTTGTTATAGCAGTGAACAATCAATTAATATACTGATCAACTAAAGATATAATAATTCAAGCCCAAGCAATACTTCTACGAAACTCAGATATATCATGCTTTTGTCTAGAATGCCTATTTTTTTTTTTTCCATTTGTGATTGTTCAATGACACCAAGTCCAGGAGCAGCAACTTGTCTAGTGATTTTATCATATAAAGCTATTTAAGCAAATGCCTTTGCTGTTTGGTCCTGGAAATATGAAAAGATGGTGTGCACAGGTTTAGTTGTTCAGGGCAAACTCCAGCTTACCAAATGTTTGGCTTTTGTGTATAGAGAAAGTTCCCGATGCCATTTTTTTTCCTGTCTCATATTTTTCTAATCACTTCTAATTTGCTGCAGTATATAAATGTTGAATGGAGAACAAGCTATCAACTCAATCTTATCAGCAACATTTTCAATCTCCTGCTGCTGTTCCCTAAGCTATGTGTTTTATTCTGGGGATTTTTTCCCCCAAGTAGCAACAAAGCTGGCTTTATATTGGAAATCTGTCAAATTGTATTAAGAAGTTCTTGATTGAATTAGCTGTTTCCCAGACTCTGGCCTGCTCTCAGACTGGAACTGCTAAAGCTGCTCAGCTGGTTACTTTGCAGGTGTGCTGTACTGACAGAAACTTTTCTTTGCTCCAGCATGTTTGGAGATTAAACTTTTCTTAGGAGGATTATGATGAAAAAAAAAATCAGTGACAGCAACTTAGAATTTTACTAATCTAATGGGTTAGCTTACACCTGTGGCCAATCTGGTCAGAGGCTCAGCAAAACTGAAAACATGGTTGTGGAGTCCCTGGGTCCAGGAGAAGAACTACTTGGCTTTTGCATCCAAGGATTTGCCTGGTGTTCCTGCCTTTACTTCCTTTCTTGGCAGATACAAACTATAAACTGAAATAAACCCTTCCATCCCACAGATAGCTTTTGGTCATGGTGTTTTATCACAACAATAGAAACTTATCCAGGATGTCCTCCTCTACACCACAGACACACACACACACACACACACACACACACACACACACACACACACA
>OU015748.1:114115143-114133687 GCA_907169655.1 Acomys percivali
TCTCTCTCTCTCTCTCTCTCTCTCTCTCTCTCTCTCTCTCTCACACACACACACACACACACACACACACACACACACACACACATTCATTTCCTTTCTATTCATCCAGGAGAAGTAGAAAAATGAATGGAGGTGGGGAAGCATTTTCAAGGGGAAAATCTTCTATTTTCAATCATCATGTTGTTAGCAACTAGATTTTGTTTTAGTTTGTAACTCATGAGGCCAAAGTCATTCATGGAAACCTGAGGATTAGGTTAGTCTCTCATCCAGACCATCCCTAAAGACTGGAAACACAGGGTTGGGCAGACACCATGAATCAATACCAACAATATGCAGGCAGGTACTGTGGCACTTCCGTAGTTAATATACTGGAAAGTAGAATATTTTCAATTGTTTGTGGAGTAATTTCCCAATTCCTTGGGCAGATTCCTGGAAGAGAAAGTTTCTAGCTATCAGAGTCTTTGTGGACGTCATAGCCTTCCCTCTGTCTTCTAGAACACTTGAGGCACCAGGTGATTCAAGCTATGAGTCTTTGTGGATGCCATAGCCTTCCCTCTGTCTTCTAGAACACTGAAGCCTCACTTGAGGTACCAGGTGATTCAAGCTATGAGTCTTTGTGGATGCCATAACACCCCCTCTGTCTTCTAGAACACTGAAGCTTCACTTGAGGCACCAGGTGATTCAAGCTATGAGTCTTTGTGGACACCATAGCCTTCCCTTTGTCTTCTAGAACACTGAAGCCTCACTTGAGGCACCAAGTGAGTGTAAAATGGCCCTGCCTTTTCCATTATTTTCTTTTAATCAGAGCCTGAAGCATGTTCTTTACTTGAAATGTGGTCAAATATAATACTGAAAAATTCTTCACAGCCTAGTAGCTGTCTTAATTTATGTCTTTAACATTTCTTTATTGTTAAAGAGATATACACATTAAAATGGAAAAGAATAGACCACATGCATTGCGATTGTAGGTAATTTCAAGTTTGGAGTCCCATTGATCGATAACATGTCACTATGAAGAGCCAGCAGCTGAAACTTCTTGCAAAAGCTAAAGTACTGTAAATCATGATTCACCCAGAACGATGCTCAAAGTTCATTGTCAGTCAGAAAATACACACCTTAAGCCTTTGTTGGGACTACAGGTTGGAACAAGAACTTAGTGGAATAAAGCCAAGGGTATTTCATATTGGGTAGGTGTAGGTATAATAACTTTATTTGATCTTTGTAGTGACATTATTAAAAGAGAAAATGTGCCACTTAGATCTGCATGTAATCAATGTGTGGAACACACCATATAGCAAATTGTATAGACATGTTTATAAGCATGTTATGACATCATCTATAGACATTTATTTTGTTCTACTGTGAACAGGGCACAACTTTTTACAAGATATGGAGTTCTCCAAACAAGGTAAAAGAAACCAGGACAACCTAGGAGATGGTGTTCTAGAACATAAAGGACACTTAGTATTTGTTTTGCAGCCTGCTCTGTCATTTGCTTGTTCTGAAAACGGGGGCAAGTTATTTAGCCTCTGTAAACCCCCAAATTGCCATCATCATGAAAGATGAAAATAGTACTACAGAAGTTTAAGAGGTTAATAAAATTGAATGTGATGTGTGATGTGGTGTGTGTGTGTGTGTGTGTGTGTGTGTGTTTGTGTTTGTGTGTGTGTGTTTGTGTGTGTGTGTGTTTGTGTGTGTGTGTCTGTGTGTAGTCCTGATTATCCTGAAACTAGCTCTGTAGAACAGGCTGGCCTCAGACTCACAGAGATCTACCTGCCTCTGCCTCTCAAGTGCTGGAATTAAAGGCGTGTATTACCACCATCTGGCCTCAAACAAAATTTTAACAAATCTCAAGATTTTATCAAACTATACTGCTAGTGTAAAAATAGAGTTACTAATCCTACCACCTGACACATTTATCCTTGACTTTAAAACATTCACGGTGAAGAGAATAGGTTTCATTTCGGATCATGAAAACATCACATAATAGAATCTGGGACGTCGTCATAAAAACTCTAGGCAGTATTGGACTGTGGGTGTGAAGTTAGCTATAGAAACCCTGGACATGTCTCTTCACCATCCAGTTTTCCCACTGTCTGCATCCTCCAAATTGCTGCTTAGCTGCTTGGTCTATGATTTTCTTATTGTTTAACCCATTTGTATTTGTTTTTAATCTGCATACTCAGAGCTTTGTCATTTTATTTAAATGCTTATACATTAAAATTTTTAAAACACCATGGTTCTACATATACATATATCCTAACTTATTTAACTATTTCCTCCCTTTGTAATCATTTGAAGTATTTGAATATTTAGTAATTACAAAGAATGCTGCAACATAACTCCTCATTGCAAGTCTTTCTGCATACCTAGCACACGCTGTAAGATAAAAATAAGACAATGAAAAAGACTTTGAAATGTAACATTTGGGCAAAAAATGGGCTTTTAAAAATGTATGACTCTACCTATGATTAGGAGTAGGTGACCCCTGTGTCAGTAGCAACAGCAAGGCTCTAGCACACTCCATACATTCTGAAAGTTACTACTTCCTGGTAAGTTTTTTTTTTAAATTTTTTAATTAACCAACATTAGTACCATAAAGCTATACGAATTTTTAAGTTAGCTTCTCCTATGGTGCAATAGGCTCTTTTCACCTGCAGACTGGATTGTCATCCACTTATGTTGCTTAACTCTTGGTTTCAGTTTACATTGCAGTTAGTTTTGTGTCTTATTAGGAATGACATCTTCTGTCTGTTCTCCATCTGAGGCCTAATATGTAGCCTCCTGTTTTCAATGGATATTTTACTCAGTACTTCTAAGGGTCTGTGTTATGTCATCTGACCTCAGAAGGCTAATTGTATTTTCTTATTTTATTTTATGTGTCACCAAGTATTTATATGGTCTTTGGAGGAGACACTCAAAAACTGACTTAATTTCCATGAATACTGAGATACACACTTTCATCTTTGAATTTTTCCTGTTTGTGGTCAGGGATGAAAATGTGTAGTTCATACTACACTGTAAGAGTGGAAGCTGACCAAGAACATGGCCATCTCACCTGGATGTGAATTCCTGCACCTACTTGCCAACAGTCTCTTTGCCTTTCCCTAAAGAAGCTTGCTCTTTCTGGAAATTAATGTACCACTTTATTTGGGTAAATCCAACACCCATCTGTTTATGAAATCCTTTGTGTGGAAAGGTTGGCAAATTTAGCCCCAGGAAACAAATTAAATCATTTTTATATTCTCAGACATCTTGGAAATAAACAATATGAACTTTCCCCCAAATGCTCTTGGCTCACCTACTTCTTATAGCTGGATAATTAAAGTATGGGCTCACAAATAGAAGCATGTCATTCTACAAGAGCTAAAGATGAGCTTTAGTTTCTTTTGAGTTTTATACAAAAGAGAAGTTGATTTCGAGAGTTGGTAGTCCATGAACATGCATATAAGCTAAAAATCTTGGCTTTTCTGAAAACAAATGTGGCTACCTATTAAAAATTTCACTAGCATATGGTGTCACTTGAATTTTTAGGATAGCAGGCTACCAAGAAGAGACTTGATAACCTATGAGCATATACAGGGGGAGGAGGTCCCCCTCAGTCACAGTCATAGGGGAGGAGAGTAAGGGGAAAGCGGGAGGGAGGGAGGAATGGGAGGATACAAGGGATGGGATAACCATTGAAATGTAATATGAATAAATTAATAAAATATGTTAAAATTTTCACTAGCATAAGCTTTTGCTTGAGTCTGTATTTATTTTTATTTCACATTCTACTTTCTACGTGCTGTGGAGTACGCAAAATGGTCTTCTATTTGTCCCACTCTGAAAGCACTCTCTCCATTTGTCTTAAGAATAGAGGGTCGCCTTTTTTAAGCAGCCCCTGAGATGGCTGAAGTGGGGCAGAAGAAGAAGTGGACCTTCGGCAAGTTCACCTTCCATGGCGTGGACCTGGACCAACTGCTGTTGGACATGTCCTATAAACAGCCCATGCAGTTGTTTAGTGCTCACCAGAGGCGGCGCCTGACCCTTGGCGGCTTGCAGTGAAAGCAGCACTCACTTCTCAAGTGCTTGAGAAAAGCCAAGAAGGAGGCTCCACCCATGGAGAAGCTGGAGGTGGTGAAGACCCACCTGAGGGATATGATCATCCTGCAGGAGATCGTAGACAACATGGTGGGCATGTACAATAGAAGACCTTCAACCAAGTGGAAATCAAACCAGAGATGATTGTCCACTACCTGGGCGAGTTCTCCATCACCTACAAGCCCATGAAACACAGCCAGCCTGATATGTTAATTGCTGCTCATTTCACAATAGCTATGAAATGAAACCAGCCTAACCAAGAAGAGACTTGATACCCTATGAGCATATACAGGGGGAAGAGATCCCCCTCAGTCACAGTCATAGGGGAAGGGAGTAAGGGGAAAATGGGAGGGAGGAAGGATACATGGGATAACAATTGAGATGTAATATGAATAAATTAATAAAATATATTTTAAAAAGAAATAAAACCAGCCTAGATGTCTTAGTCTTACTTTCTGTTGTGACAAAACAGCCTTATAAAACATTCCAGAGGAGAGAAGGTTTTTTTGTCTTAGCTCAATATCCAAAATATATAAAGAACTCAAGAATTTAAACACCACCAAACCAAATATCCCAATTAAAAAATGAGGTAGAGAGCTAAACAGAATTCTCAACAGAGGGATATCGAATGGCCGAGAAACACTTAAAGAAATGCTCAACGTCCTTAGCCCTCAGGGAAATGTAAATCAAAACAACTCTGAGATGCCATCTTACACCTATCAGAATGGCTAAGATTAAAAACTCACATGACAGCACATGCTGGAGAGGATGTGGTGAAAAGGGAACACTCATACATTGTTGGTACGAGTGCAAACTTGTACAACCACTTTGGAAATCAATCTGAAAGTTTCTCATAATATTGGGAATAGTGCTACCTCAAGACCCAGCTATACTACTCCTGGGCATATACCTGAAAGAGGCTTTATTAGGAATAGCCAGAAACTGGAAACAACCTAGATATCCCTCAACAGAAGAATGGATAAAGAAAATGTGGTACATTCACACAATGGAATGCTAGTCAGCTATTGAAAACAAAGAAAACATGAAATATGTCAGAGTGAAATATCCTGAGTGAGATAACCCAGACCCTGATAGACATGCATTCTATGTACTCACTTATAATTGGATATTACCTTAGTCTGCTGTGACATGATTTGCCAGGTCAGGTTGGTACCTATTGTGTAGGTGGGGGCTCTTTTTCTCTGAAGAGAAGGGGGAGAGGTGAATGGGGTTAGAGGGTGAGAGATTAGGAGTGTGAGGAAAGAAGGGAGGAGGCCTGAAACCAGTATGTAAAATGAGTAAATAAATGAATTAATGAAAAAAATCTTAAAAATCACAAAAAATAATATTGCTCAGAAAAATATGTCTTCATAGACCCATTGAGAGTGGCTCTATTAGGAGGTGTGGCCTTGCTGGGCAAAGTTGTCACTGGGGGTGGGCTTTGAGGTTTCTGAAGCTCAGGGCTGATCTGGTAGTTTGCTCTCTCTTTCTGCTCCCCGTGGATCCAGATGTAGAACTGTTGACTACCTCTCCAGCACCGTGTCCACCTGCACGGCGCCATGCTTCCCACCGTGATGATAATGATCTAAACCTCTGAACTGTTAGCCAGCCCCAATGAAATAGCTTCCTTCATGAGTTGCTGTGGTCATGGTATCTCTTTACAACAATAAAACTCTCATAAGAAACGTAGTTTCTTACACTTTCTGCCTCATTTTTCCTCTATGGCAAAAGTAATGTCCATATAAATTCATATTAGGATAGGGTTCCTTATCTTCATCTAAGAGGGACTTTATGTATTGCTGAGCCTTTCTCTGTGTCAGAACTGTTTGAGACACAACAGAAGAACAGGGAAGGAAACTTGATAACTTGCTCTCTAGAAACTTACAGTGTGATCAAAGAAAGCAGGATGAGATTCCTTTAAAGGCCCTTTTATTACTTTTCCTATTACTCATTTCTGTGAACCTAATGTAAAAGAAATGCATTTCTTTTCTCCAAATAGCTGAGCTGGCAGCATCACCAAAGAAACTATAAAGCCTTTATATGCCTTTGTTCTTCCTTGGCAGCAATTTTCATCCCATTCAGAACCTTACCAACATCAGTTGTTGTGCCCAATGTCAACCTGAGCAAACTGACTCCTTTTTTTCTTTTCATTTTCTCTCCATCCTTCAATGGACCCACTGCATTATAACAATGACCAGCACTACACCCTTACATTTCTGATATTTTGGACCCTGACAAATATTTATTATGAAAGTTTCAATCAAATGGGAAGAATGCTTGTTTTTTGTTTGTTGGTTTTTTGTTTTGTTTTGTTTTGTTTTGTTTTGTTTTTGAGTTTGTGCGTTGGCTCAACCTTAGGTTTTCTGGTCTTGTTTAGCTATCGTGAATTGGATAAGCAAGGCTCATTAATATTTATTATTCTAAAATAAGCCAGCAGTGTCTGAAATAACTACACCTTTCACTTTAAGACAAAATGGCTTTGTGATGGGTGGTTCCCTGGGCTCTCCCCTAACCACTTTCTGTTGTTTCTTTCGCTATCTGATTGCATTTAGATGCTCATCTGAAAAAAATACCTGATACTAAAAGACTGAGATAAAGCATTTAAAGGCAGATGAGAGTCATTTAAAGGCTTAAGAGGAAAAACAAAACAAAAATAAGCTTAAGTAATGTGACTCTAGATTTGTGTGTCAGATCCTGGACCTGCACTGCCTCAAACAGTGCCAACAATAACCTCAAGAAGCAGACTCACTTTATAGCTGAGGAGCTGAGGCTGGAGAAATGCCTAGAGCCTGTTGTAGCCAATGATTTCTAGAAGCAGAGCCCAATTGAATCCAAATGAATCTGGGATGCTTGGCTTTGAGTGACATTCCCTCCACACTGCTAAAGCCCTTGTTCAGTCCTTGCTGTAGTCAATTGTCATTGCCTCTTTGCTTTCTCACAGCTGATCTCCAGATGCCGAAAGAGAGTCACAGCTGCTGTCTTTTCTCTATATTTAAGAGCCAGCCTTCAACTCTTGCACATCATTAACCGTTCCAAGCCTGTGGAGAGAGTGAGTGAACAAATACCCATTTGCTCCCTTCAGCTCAGTGTTTGAAACTATCACCTTGAATCTTATGAAGTGCTATAGTTTGAATGACAATGCCCCCCTCACAGGCTTATATATTTGAAAGCTTAGTCATCAGGGAGTGGCACTGTTTGAAGGGATTAGAGGGATTAGGAGGTGTGGCCTTGTTGTACGAAGTGTGTCACTAGAGATTTGCTTTGCGGTTCAAACACCCATGCCAAGTGCACCCTCTGTCTCTGTCTCTCTGTCTCTGTCTCTCTGTCTCTGTCTCTCTCTGTCTGTCTCTGTCTCTCTCTCTGCCTCTCTGTCTGTCTCTGTCTGTCTCTGTCTCTGTCTGTCTCTCTCTCTTTCTCTCTCTCTCTGCCTGTGAATCAGGCTATGATCCTGAACTACTGCTCCAGAGTCTGCCTGCATGCTGCCATGATTTATTGTACTAAACTTCTGCTACTGTAAATGTTTTCTTTTATAATAGTTGCATTGGTCATGGTATCTCTTCACAGCCATAGACCAATGACTAAGACATTAAGAAAATATTTTTAATACTGTATTATCACATAATTTAAAAGTTGATGCTAATATAAGCATCTGTTTTATCTTTGTTACTAATCTATAACTTTTTAAAGAAAAGAATTGTACTAATACATACAACATACCACATGTGCATACATACAAACAAACAGAAATGCATGCACACACATATGAATATACATATGCATATATATGTATATATATGTATATATACACCTAGCTATACTATCTACCCAGACATTAATAGTTGGAGAGGTCTAATAAATATTTGTTGATTAGATACCTTTATGACAGTAGGATGTGAAACAGCTTATGGCTGGCTTTCTTTTAAGAGACCAAGCTAGCGCAGAAAAAAGTGATTTAGAAGGACAAAGTTGGGTAGACCAGGTTAGAAGATTCAGAGAATGAATTATTACCACTTGGACCAAAGATGCTAAAATTCATCTGGTAAAATAATGTTTTCCTTATGTATGTGCCTAATGTCCCAAGGCATAGTATAAAACTATAGATTATCAATGTCTGGTGGCACTGAGTGCTTTCTCATGGTGTTAAATATATTTAGTAACACCTTGAATGAAATAATCTACAGAAGATAGGGAAGCAATTTCCTTAGAATAAGTATTTTTGTTGGAAGATTCTGCCCAAAGGAATCAGCCCTAATGTGCACTTAAGCAGTAAGCAGGCCTGGCTGCCTCTACCTTTCTCTGCAGGGAGAGTCTCCTTGGGGGCCTTCCCATCTCTTTATCCCTCATCAGCTTGAGTTACTTTCTCTATTTCAATCCATGTAGGGGTTCTGCTTTCATTTCACACTTCATTCGCCATATATACATGAAGAAGAGAGGACACTCAGTTGGCAAGCTGAGGTGCCGGATGGATAGCTTGCTTCTTGGCCTTCCATGGGCATCTCAGAACTGAAGGTAAAACCTAAATGTTACTGTGAATAAAAGCACCTTGCTTACAGATGACTCTGCAGTTGGCAACCTGACCTACCACTTGTGGCTTTATAGGTAACTACACAAGTAACCCAGGCATGATTTTAAATGCAATGGGCTGTATAACTGAGAGATAGTATAGACGTAGATCTGTTAAAGGAAAATGTGCAACCAAGTGCTCTAATTTCCCTTGAAAATTCAAAAAACTTGTCTACTTGTCTTAAATAAGAATTGCCTGTATAATTATCATTTAAAATCCTTTAGCATAAACATACACAGATGGAATCATATGGTGTGCATGTGGGAAATGTCAGCAAGGGTTTTGTCTAACCATTTGGCTATGTCTACCATACATAAATGCATATTTACATGCCTTCATATAAAAACAAACAAACATCAAGAAGTCTTACAAATGGGTGTGCATTATGATTTTGGTAGTTTCATTTTGTTTTGTTCTCAGTATTTATCCAGCCATCTACTCAGCTGGGATGGAGGAGTGTCTTTAATTAATAAAGAGAATCAGATTCTTCCATTTTAGTATTGATTGTGGAAACATTTTTATTTTATTGGCAGAAAACTGATGCCCAGTCACTTGTGGTGGTTGCTGAGACTCACGTTTACCAGAGCTGAGGATTAAATTCATACTGTTTGCCATTTGGTTCACACGTCCTTACCAATGATTTTTGTCCTTTAAAAGGGAGGCAGAGTAGCACAGTGTGTAAACAGTCAATTTGAATAAAAATTAATAACTTGTTTTTAGTCTTGGTATTCTCCCTGATAGCGTGGACAAGTCTAAGAAAGTCATATAAAGTTTCAGATCTCTATGTCCTTTGTAGAGTAGAATGCCTACTGCAGCTATGAGCTGGAAGGCTTAGAACACCCATGTGACGGTTAATACTGTCAATCTGATAGGACCTAGAATGATCTAGGAGACAGCCTCTGGTTATACCTGCAAGGGGTCATGTAGATTAGATGAACTGAGATGGGACCAGTTAGTTGACCTGTGTGCATAAGCATTCTATGGACTTGGATCCTGGGCTAAATAAAAAGAAGGAATCACAAACACCTGTGGCTAGTGCTTCCTGACTGATGTGAGTGGCTGCTTTAGACTCCTGCCTCCTTGACTTTCCTGACCTGAAGAGCTATACTCTCAGATTTTGAGCCAAAAGAATGCCTTCCTTCATGAAGCTGCTTTTTCTTCAGTATTTTGTAACAATAATGAGACAAGCAAAGAATACAACCACCTTTAAAGGTATTTACTAACAAAAACAATATAAGTATTTCAAAACTGCAAACTCTAGAGCCCTCTGTCCCAAGGGAGAGATGCCTACACCACCCGACAACAGATGAGGTGTAGGGCTACTAGCCCGAGTGCTGCAGCCTCTGAGAGGTGGGTCCAGCTCTCCAGAGTGCCTCAGACAAGGAGGGGAAGGGCCAGCTCTGCAGAACCCATCCTCCACATCAATGTAGCTGCAGCCCAGCTCAGGGACGTCTATGTGGTTTTTAGTGGTATTATGAGTTGTGGACATTGACACAGACTCCTGCTGCTACATGGCCATGGAACTAGATATGGCCTTCAGAGGCATCGTGAGCTGGGACTTCACAATGGCCTCGGGTGGTAGGGAAGGCCACTCATAATAGGCTATTTCTCTCCACCCTTGGGTCTCCACTTCCACCTCTCTTCATAATGCTCAAATCTGCAGGATCTTCATGACACAGCGCAACAATAGAATATCCCAGAGGAGTCCCAGTGAGGATCCAGTATTGATAGATAGTGCAGCAGAAGCCAGAGGCCTCAAATCAGACCAACGACGACTCATTGCAATGAACATTTGCAAGTAAAGATGTGTGGACAAAGGGGTGTATGGTGTGACACATTGTGACACACTGCAGCTTCCACGATAAGAATTTTTTAAAGCTTTGTTTTTATCTATTTTTGTTATTGTTTTTCTTTTGGTGGGAGGTTACAAGGACAGAAAGCAGACCCAAAGGAATGAGATGAGTGGGACTCGGGGCCAGGGTGTGCAAACTTACAAAGAATTAATAAACGGTTAAAAAAAAAAGAGATATTGGAAGTATAATAGACCAAAATTATCAATGGCTTTATTTAATTTTGCCAACTGATCTTTATTTTTTGCATTGCCATTCGTTTGCTCAACAAATGCAGAGGATTGAGGGTGGTTGATCCAGTGAAAAGCATAACAGGCTAAATTTTACAGGTAGCTTCAGATATTCATCAAGTAAAATGAGTTCTAAGCCCACCATGGAACCTAGCAGGATGATACCGCATAGAAATAATTCCTTCTAAGAGAATTTTCCCTCTACTTAGGTAATGGCTTCCCAGAGACGGAGGCTTTACCCATTGGAAAATGAACTTGCATATAATCTGGTCATACATATTAAATGCTCCATTTAATTAAAGGGTAAAGCAAATAACTTTTCTAAACCAAATTTTATTCTGTGTAAACACTACTAAAAGAAGACTAATGCATAAGAAAAGAGGAGTTTTATCTAAGGGTCTTGATTTGTGACCTTAGAATTCTTTTAAAAATATTTTTTATAAATTTATTCATATTACATCTCAATAGTTATCCCCTCCCTTGTATCCTCCCATTCCTCCCTCCCTCCCATTTTCCCCTTACTCTCCTCCCCTATGTCTGTGACTGAGGGAGACTTCCTCCCCCTGTATATGCTCATAGGGTATCAAGTCTCTTCTTGGTAGCCTGCCATCCTTCCTCTGAGTGCCACCAGGCCTCCCCATCCAGAGGATGTGGTCAAATATGGGGCACCAGAGTTCGTGTGAAAGTCAGTCCCCACTCTGACCTTAGAACTTTTAATAACCCTTTACTTTATCTAACTTAATTTTAACTACATCATCTTTCTCTAAGTCTTAACTCTCAGAATCACTTTTAAACAATATTCTTTAATTTTCAAAAAAAATTTTTAACAATATTCTTTAACCTAATTTTGTTCTCAATTATCTTTCCACTTTGGAACAATATTTTCTTATCACATGAAGTTGTTCTTTTTTTTTCCCCCTCTCATCCTAAAGCATTTATCCTTTCTTTAACCTCATCACCAAAAATAAACTTCATGTCTGTTAGACTGGGGCTGATCAAGAAGACATGAAAATCAAAGGGAGGCCTCAACAGAAGCATATAAGGGACCAGAGAAGGGCAGCATCCACTGGAGGAGGGGAGACTGTGATGCTTGGGGTGGCATAGGTGGGTTTGTCATAGGACAGGAAGGGGAACTTGTAGCGTGGATGATACCATTTGTACATCTGGTGTTTTTGTTGTTTTCCCAAGACAGGGTTTCTCTCTGTGTAGCCTTGGCTGTCCTGGACTCACTTTGTAGACCAGGCTGGCCTCGAACTCACAGCGATCTGCCTGCCTCTGCCTCCCTAGTGCTGGGATTAAAGGTGTGCGCCACCACCGCCTGGCTCCATTTGTATATCTGTTACCTAGCGATCTTAAAGTTGTCAGTATCAGCGAGGGAGATTGGTACTCTTACAGGAATACAGAGGAGCAGGAGCTCCCTGCTCTTCCCAACTGCTACAGATGCTTGCAGTTTGTCTACATTTTCTGCTGGGAGTTTTTCAGCCCACTTGAGCCTCTTACGTAATTAACTTTTTAATGTTTATATCCCTTTCACAGTTTTTCCTTACTTGATGATTCCTTTCTGTGTTACCAATATTATTTCTACAAAAGCATTTATTTCTTACTAAGACAATTATATTTGAAATGAAAACCCAGTAATCTATATCTAGAACACATAAAAAATATGTATATGTATGTGTGTGTGTATATATTCAGTTTGGACATATTAGCTAAAATTTTTCATACTAATTTTCCACTTATTTTTAACAGTTTCTTCATACATAGATGTGGCTTCTGGGGTTCTTTATAGTGTATATTATATATACACACACATATAGTCATTAATACAGAGAAAACATATTACTAGTGCCAAGTTTTCTTAAGAAATTAAATACAACTGTCTTTTAAAGATTTGAGTAATTATTTTTTTTAATTTTTTTAACTTATTCTTGTTACATCTCAATGGTTATCCCATCCCTTGTATACTCCCATTCTTCCCTCTCTCCCATTTTTCCCCTTATTCCCCTCCCCTATGACTGTTCCTGAGAGGGATTACCTCCCCCTGTATATGCTCATAGGGTATCAAGTCTCTTCTTGGTAACCTGCTATCCTTCCTCTGAGTGCCACCAGGTCTCCCCCTCCAGGGGACATAGTCAAATGTGAGGCACCAGAGTACGTGAGAAAGTCAAATCCCTCTCTCCACTCAAGTATGGAGACTGTTCTGACCATTGGCTAGATCTGGGTAGGGGTTTAAAGTTTACATCCTGTATTGTCCTTGGCTGGTGCCTTAGTTTGAGCGGGACCCCTTGGCCCAAATCTGCCTATCATAATGTTCTACTTGTAGGTTTCTAGGACCCACTGGATCCTTCTACAATGCTATTCTCACATAGTTCTCTCATCTAGAGTCCCAATAGAATGTCCTCCCCTCTGTCCCATATACCCAGAAGATGCACCAGCGCATAACAAGAAAATTTGCTCAACCGTGTTCATAGCAGCCTTATTCATAATAGCCAGATCATGGAAACAGCCTAAATGTCCCTCAGTAGAAGAATGGATAAAGAAACTGTGGTACATATACACTATGGAATACTACTCAGCTATTAAAAACAAGGAATTCCCGAAATTTGTGGATAAATGGATTGAGCTAGAGATTATCATATTGAGTGAGTTAACCCAGAAGCAGAAAGACTCAAATGGTATATACTCACTTATATCTGCATACTAGCCCAAGGGGCATGTCCCATGAAAGATTTGAGTAATTATAATAGGCACTTTTAACCTTTCTTGTTGAAAGTCACAGGGAGAGATAAATAACATTTCCAGTCATTAGGACAGAAAGCCAAGAAGATGATTTCCCTACACAGCAATAAGTATCTACTAAGGGGGAAAAAAAGCACATCACAGGAGTAACCATCCCTCGAAACACAGTCCATCTCCTCAATCAGCAGAAGAACTGGTGGTCATCATATAGAACACAAAATAAGATGAGAATCAGGGATATAGGCAGTTAAATGGCGCCTAGCATAGGAATCTGTACTTCTTTTATCTTTCTATTTATCTTTTCTTTTCCTTTCCTTTTTCAAGCATTATTGCTTAAGCTCATCACGAATTATTAATGACAAAGCTTTGGCCTAAAGTGCTCTTGAGGCCAGCACCTCCATCAGTAGAGATGTCTCTTCTGCTGGCTAGCTCTTGAAACAAAAGATGCTGCCTTACACTACTTGAGTCTTTCAGTAACCAGTTTAGAGTCTATATTTACTATATACGTTTTTCTCTCTTCAGCACCACTCAAACACTATTTGGATCTCTGGCCAGAAAGCAGAAGCAAAGCAATTCAGATAACATGATGCCCAGCTTTGGGTGGATCTCAGCAGGAAGAGGCAGACACACAACACAGCCTGCACCACCACACTCAGCACCCCCCACGAATTCCTCTAATCAGTGAGAGCTATGGCTTTGTGTCAACAGAAGCAAGCAAATGAAAAGGTAATCCCAATAGATAGTGTTGGACCCCAGAGTCTACTCAGGTAGGGGGTCGTCGCGAGAGCCCACTCGAGGACCACAGTGTTGATGCAAAAGCACAAGGTTTATTGCTGACGCGCGTCAGGGGGCCTCAGCACTCACTTGAGAGGCGGAGGCACCCCGAGTCGCTGTCATAGGCCATTTTTAAAGGCTAAAACTGCAAAGGTTAGGAGGGGCTGTGTGCCCTATGTTAGGATTGGCTCTGGTGGTCGCTAGGGGTGCTTGTCTAAATGTTATTGGCTATTGCAGGGGTCGTTGGTCTCGGGGGCTATTCTTGGCAGGGAGGGGTGTTGGGGAGTTTTCAGGGAATTTCCAGATGGTATTTTTCTGAGAATTGTTTACCTTAGTTGAGATTGTTTATCTCAGTTGGCCACCTTGATCTCAGAAACTGAAACTGGCCTTTAATTTTTTCTGGGTCACTTTTCCAAGCTTGTCTGGGTTACATTCCCAGGCTTAGGCTGAGAGAGAGCGAGCCTTACAATAGGACCCTAAATAAGCAGAGTAAATCACCTACCACAAGGGAGTTCTGAGCCTCAGACAACACTAGCATCCCCCTGAGGAGGCAGGGCTGGACAGCTGGACACAAGGATCCACCGCATCCTGGTTCTGGATCCCATGAAGGTAATTCCTCCAGCAAAACGAGATCTGTTCTGGGGCCTCATGTTGGGTACTGGAGCAGTTAATGAAAAACAATGACAAAACTCAGCCATCACCTCTAAACGAATCAGAGACGGTTCATTCTGGAGCCAATTGTGAGTAAACTTAGCCTAGAACGCAGACTCAGTTTACCCCCAAATTCTCTATTCCAGTGTGGTGATAGCATTGTGGAGTTTTCACGGTAACAGAATAAAGCCATGAATCAACACAAGTCTCAAATATATTGGTAGGTGCACTGTTGAAGCAAAGCAGAGTGTCCTGGTTAGTTTGGTTGTTAGTTTGTTATTTAACTTGATTCACTCAAGAAGAAGGAACTTCAACTGGAGAAATCACCCTCATCAGATGGGTCCGTGGGTAAGTCTGTGGGGCGCGGCTTCTTGATTGATGATTACTGAGGGAGGCCCATCTCTGTGTGGGTGGTGTCATTGATGGGCAGATGGGTTGGGGCTCTATAAGAAAGGCAGCTGGTGTTAGGCAGTTGTGGTGCAGGCCTTTAATTACAGCACTTGGGAAGGGGTGGGGGCGGCAGAGGCAGAGGCAGGCAGATCCAAGAGTTCGAGGCCAGGCCTATTTATAGAGGGAGTTCCAAAAACAGAGAAATTCTGTCTTGAAAAACCACTCCCACCATAAAAGAAAGCAAAGGCAGCGGCTGACCATAAGCCTGGAAACAAGCTGGTAAGCATCATTCCTTCATGGTCTCTGCTTTAGTTCCCACCTCCAGGTTCATGCCTTGCCTTCTTTGGATGGAGGACTCTAATCTGAAAGACACAAAGAAGCCTTTCCTCCTTACGTTGTCTCAGATTATGGTCATCCCAGCAATAGAGAGGCCAATACATATGGCTACCGTTGCTCCAGGCCTCAGGAGCATCTGATGACTTTCCTAATTGCTGGTGGGAGCTAGAGGTACCATGATATTCCACAAAGACTCACCTGATGGTCACAGAGGCATTGGGTCATACAGGGAAGTGAACAATAAATAGCCACTTGAACGGGGCCAAGAGATCTCCAAGTAGCTCTGGACCTGCAGCATTCTAATTGTGCATAATCACTGATTAATAGAATATTCAACAGAAGCCACAGTTTCTTTTCAGGACTTTTGGTGCACAATCTTGCACTGATCACTCACAGTCAACATTTGTGTGCATGTGTAAATACAGCTTAAAGTCTCTTTTATCAGAGTTTGATTAAACACTAAAGTAATATATTTTATAATTATTATATGTAAGATATATTATTATACAATAATATAATATATTATTATAATATGATATGCATGATATATATTATATGTATAAAGCATACACACACACACATACACACACACACACACACACATAACTAGTCTGTGAGCTCCACTGCCATCTTTGTGGCAATAATGTATAAACTAGCAATTCCTTCAAGGCAGAGGCCACTGCCAGCCAGGGTCCAGAACTAGAAATCTGACCCCTTAGTATAAGCTCATAGTTAAGCTACGGAAAGTTGTTTTGGTTTGTTTAGAGTTCAAGTCTGTGTAAACCCCTTAGGGCATGAACTAATAGGCCCCTCTCTCACACTTTTCTAACTGTTCAAGTGTCAGTTCTAGCCCTTAACTGTCACAATGACCATCTCCAGTCTCTCAGTGGGACCCTTTCCAGATTTATGCTAATTTTAGGTGAAAAGGCTGAATTAAAAAAACTACCAATTTCCTCAGTCTTAGGACTTGAAATCCCACCATCCTCACTCTGGAAATATCTGCCCTAGAAAGCCCTGCCCCCTTTAAAAATTCCCATATAAAGGCTGTGTTTGTTTGCACAGTTCTCACTTGGGAGTGGAGACAGCCCCTCCTAGTTGTCCGTCCTCTCCTGGATTTGTCTCTTCAATAAATGTTTTTTAAAAAGAGATTTACTGCTTGGTGTGAAGCCAAGAAGCTCAAAAGAGAAGTGAAAAAGGAGCAGATCTCAGGCTTCTAAGATCCTCAGATCATCAGGGGTTGGGGTAACCCTCTCCTGGGAGCTGCAATGTCTCTGCTGAGGAGGCCTCCTCTCAGAGCTGTGTGGTGCTTGGGCTGTCTCGGGATACTCTTCCCTTGGGGTACTGCCCCACCTCAGAGCTGAGATACCTTCCCAGTCCTCAGAGTTGTGGGTTTCCTGGATACCTTTCCAACCAAGCAGGAAAACTAACAATAATGGCCATGCTATATATTAAGTTTGCAGAACTTATTTATTGGTGTACTTTTAAATTTTATTTTTATTTTGGTTTCTTATATCTCTTTCTCCCTTTTCCACCCCAATCCCTTCCAACACCCCAATACCAAGTAGGAGAGAAAGAAGGTTAGTAGGGAGAAGGGGCATAGTTTTCCTTAGCTACTTCCTGCTGTTTAGGGCTGTTGGGTTCCTTGGGGCAAGTCCAATCCTCTTTTCAGGATATCTCCAACTTCCCATCAAACTACATCAACAGCAACCAGGAGCAGCAGTGGGGAAAGCTCCATTCGCCTTCTTCTTTCTCGGAGGCCCCCAGCCTCTCTCTGGGTTTGGCATTTATTTCCACTGGCAAAGACCACGCCCCCTCATGAGGCAGTTCCCAGCTGACAAAGATCACGCACCCTCTCTTGAGGCAGTTATCAGCTGTGGACAAACTGGAGCAGTTCCCATATCATATACCTAGGATTAAAACAAAAACATATTTACATATCATAAACCAAAACTTCCATAACACTCATCTGCTTGATACTTGAAAGCTTTTATTCTTACTGAACTTGCTTCCATTTTCCTCTTTCCCTGTCACCCAGAATTCCCTCTGTGCTGAACTGAACATTCTAAGTTGCACATTTAAAAGGGAGCAGGCAGCATCTGTCTGTCTGTATCTAAATTACTTCTCTTGTGTAATGCCCCAAGGTCGGCCATATAACCATCGATGTCACCCTTGGTTTTTCTGTGTACAATGTATTTCTTACTTTGGCACTCAGCTACATTTAGCTATCACCACTGTGTCTGGGCAATCTGATTAGAATCTATCCTAATACAGAGGCAACATGATCCCAAACAATAGCAAAACAAAGCCATCTATTCTCTCACAGTCAGGCTCTAATTGTTCAGTTCTGACCCAAGTGACTTACCATGCCTCATAAAACTACTTTCAGCTGACTCCCTTTGATCTGCAGCCTCATCCCAAATGGCCAGTATGGGAGACAAATTATGTTATAAAATTGACTGCATCAAGACAGTGAGCTGCCTGCAGAAACTCTATGACCCCAGACACATGGTCGAGGAAGCAAGGCTAGCTGACTTCCCTTAACAACCTCATTCCCCTCCGCAGGCTGGCAATTCATGCTCTAAGACCTTCCCTGCTGTTTCTGTCCACAGTATCTATTCTTTATTAAGACATTTATAGTTAATTCAGCCCTGGCAAATACTTTTTTACAACCCCTCCCCGACACACATTCTGTGGGCATGACACTTGCTGGTCCGGCTGGGGAACTTTCTCTTCGCCTCCCTTTGGCCTATCTTTACTTTATTGCATGTGGTACTCAGCCAAGTGGAGGGTGGGCAACTGAAGATTTGTGGGTGGAGCAGCTCTCCAGTGAGGCTTCTTGGCTGTGATGTATCACTGTTTCCTGTCAGGGTACAAGCTAATAAATTCCTGTCATCCCCTCCCAAAAAATTAAAATAGGGCATTTGTTC
>OU015748.1:114133697-114168321 GCA_907169655.1 Acomys percivali
CACACACACACACACACACACACACACACACACACACACACACACACTCCCCCCAAAATAATGTATCATATGCATAAGACTCCTGTGACTGACACTGAGATTTAAATCCCCACTCCTTTGTAAGGATTGCCTTTGAATCTTTGTGCCTGGTCCTCCTCAGAATTCTCAGAAGTGCTTTTCTCCTTTGGTAAACTCTCTTTAAAAACAAAAACAAAAACAAGATCCTGAAAACTCCAGCAGGTGCCTCCCATACTCAGATCCTCTGTTTACTTAAATCAATTTCCTTGACTCCTCGACCTCTGTTGAGTTGTTCATAGGTTTTAAAACATTTTTGGTTTTGTTCATTTTGTTTCTATTTCCATCTTCCCTCATTTTCATTTAGTGTGGAATGGCCTCCAGTTTCAATAGTCCTGAATTTGAATAATAGCTTTGCTACACACTACTACAGGAGAGTAGACAAAACATTAATCTTTTGTGATCTTAGTTGCTGCCTATGTAAAGAGGTGGAAATAGGTTCTATTGTGAGGGTTTTTGTTTTGTTTGCTTTTAAGTTTATTTTGATTTTTATTTTGGAAAGAGAGAGAGAACATGAAGTTGGGTGGATAGGGAAGTAGGGAGGGTCTAGGAGGAGTTGGGGGAAGGGAAATAATTTGATCAAAATATATTGTAAAAATATATATAATATATATTTAGTAAATAAAATGAAGAAAATAACATTCAAAACCACACATGTGATAATCCTCGTCATGGCAGGAAAAGTCGATTTATGCTAGTGCTTTTAAGAACTCAATTAGTGGCTTTTCTTCACTGCCTGAAGGTTTGAGTTTCATCTTGACTAAATTTCTTACTCTTTAGCAGCTTTTCATCTTTAGAATTCCTTACCCGTTTTGATATGAAAATTGACATAACATCAATACCTCTGCTTGTAGAGATGATCCCATTTCATGTTCCCGGCTGCCTTTGCTTTACAGGTGGTGGGTGGGGGAACGTGCCAGTCTCTACAAAGAAGACTAACAGCCTCTGATGGAAAATTAAGGACCTTTCCTTTGGGTATTTTGGGGAGAATTAAGAATCTAGCTGGGAACGTCTTTCTCCAAGACAGCTTTAGAATATAAATGCCCTGCTAGTTCAATTGCAGAAAACTCTCCTTTATTTCTCTTTGAGGTGAGCGGATAGTTTACCTACCCTCCATAAGAAAAAGGGTCCATGCGTTTCATTCTTCAAGTCAAAGGATGCTAGAGATGCCTCAGGATCTGGTATCCAGCACTGTTTTTTTTTTTTTTTTTTTCATTGTTCCATGGGCTCTTTATGGGACATAAGAGAGCCTGGGCCTGCTATCCACATTCCCCTACCCACTTTCGACTAATATGATGTGTGTCTGTTATTTGAGTGAAGATTCAAAACCAAAACTGAGACTGTTTTAGAAGCATCACCCCATACTAATACAGGAAGTAGGTAAGGTCATGATGGGTCGTGACAGGTCATCTACTCAGTGCACAGCTGCGCTCACAACCTAGTCAGGATACCCATCTCAGCATTGCGGATTTAGCTCACCTACAAAGGTCATGCTTAAGAACTAGGTTTACTGTTACAAAAAATAATGCAGAAAGAGAGAAAAAGAAAGAACGAATGATGTTTTAGGCAATTTTATGATGTTGAATTGGGTGGCACTCATGGTTATATAGTGGTGCTGGTGGATCACAGACTGCAAATTCGACAGGCCTAAAATTTCTTTCTTCTTGTCACAGAACTTCTCACTATCATTCATTGAGTAAATGTCACGTATTGGGCCACTTTTGTTTTTTTTTACACAATTTGTCTCAGAGTAATTAAAAAAAAAAAGGTCACAAAAATTGTAATTCTGTGCATATTGAATTAAATTAATAAGTAATTGATTATATATTGCTGCTTAACTAATTTTATATTGTTTGACTTTTGTTATTGTCTGCCAAAGTAAGAACTTGAATCTTCTGAAAAGTGTGTGCATAGCCATGGTAACAACATATTCACTCAGATATAAGGTTTGAAGTTGAGCAGTTGAGCATATAGAACAACACCAATGCCAACATGATCAGAGCAGAACAAATTGTTGTCTTTCAAATTAAAAAAAAAAATAATTTCTTCATTGTAATTAACAAAATAACATGCTTCCTTGTGACTTTTTTTTTTTTTTTTTACATACCTGGTTCTGTTTTATTCTACCTATGGCTACCAATCCTCTCTCACATCTCTTTGCCTCTTGCCTGCATTTGTATAATTTGACCCACCGATATTATTTCTTTACATTCAGCATTTAAATCACATATGTTACAGTACATTTCTGCATTTCTCTTGTAAGGCCTCTTTTTCTTCTTTCGTGATCAAGTGTGTAGTATTGTAGCCTATTTCTATTTCGATCCCACAAAAATATACGTTTATACAAACTGGAAGCAATGCTCTAACCTGCCTTTAGAGATGCCTCTTAGTGTAGCAAGCAGAAGTAAATGCTGAGATTCGTAACTGATCAACGTGTTAAGTAGGATGAGGTGTTATCTATATCCCCGCTCCCAAGACTCAGAAAACGTCGTGGAAGAGGGAGCAGAAAGAACAGAAGAGCCTATAGAGGGAAGTGTGTTACCCAAAGCACCTTGCAGGTATGACATGGACATCTGCACTCCTGAGTTCACAGCATCGCGGTCCCCTAGGCATGACCTGTACAACACTACTCGACTGCATTCATCATGGAAGGCAGAAGGGCCTATGGGAAGGCAGAAGGGCTTATGGGAAGGCAGAAGGGCTTGTGGGAAGGCAGAAGAGCTTATGGGGTTCCTACTGCTTGCTCATTTGCTGCGGCATTTGGATTTGGCTCCTTGAGGTATATCAGATTGTTTGTCTGGGTTCCCCATTTTTTTCCTGTTGTTACCACTCTAATTTTTCAGTGTGCCCTAGCTAGCTTCTATTGCTGTGATAATGACTATGACCAAAGGCACCTCAAGGAAGAAACAATTCATTCGGCTTATTGTTTACAGTCCCTTGTGTGTATGATAGTTAAAAAAAAAAGTGACATGGATGTGAGCCCCTCTGCATTGGCAATCCCATCTGGATGTGCCAACATATTCATATGTAGCGCATGCTGCTCACAGACTAGGTCCCTACTCAGTGGGAGGAGGAGTCCTACTGTTAGCAGAGCTTTCTCGAAACTATTTCTTAGAGCTCTTCAGCAGTGAGATACACTTTCTTCCTTTCCATCCCCTTTTCACCCATCAAATTTGCCTTTCAATGTGAAGCCTCTCCCTGCTTCTGCCCCCTTTACTTTTAATAGATGTTCTCCCCAGTGCATCTGCAAGCTGATGCCTCTTGTCACCTGCTTTTTCATAGAACTTGGCTTACACAGACTGTTCTAGGAGTGGTCCAAGAAACTAAAGTCAGATGGTATTTGGTGTCTGGCTTTCTCCCACTTGGTGGTCAGAGGAAGCCCTCTTCGTAAGTTGAATGTGGCTAATTCTGGGCTCAGGGCTGCAGTCTTATTACCCCATGGATAATGATGTAAAAAAATATTACAGAGGAGGGGAAAGAAAACGTAGCTGGGAATCTCGGTAGGGGCTTTATACCAGTACAGATAACCAGACTTTTCAGTGAAGATAGAGATAAGGCTGGCAGCAGGGTATTGATGCATTTATGCATTCACACATTCCAAATTGCTCATTATGGCTTGATTTCTGCTGGACTCACTGAACCCGAAGTTCAGGTCATTCTTGTAGCAGTCTGGTATATTAAAACCATATTTTTAGGAGTCAACCCAAACTAGACTAGAAGGGACAAATAAAAACACTTTAGCAGCTGTTTGAGAGCCCTCTACATTAATCAACATGTTTTCATCAGCACTTGCTCTTTTGTTGACACCCACAGCCTTGTGTTGTGTCAAGTATGCCCAAATGAACTAAAAGCAGGTAGGCCTCTGTATATGTTTACAAATGAAAACTTAATTGCAGTATATTTTTAGTCACGTTTAGAAAAGCCATTAAAAGCAGTGGAGAGAGAATCTACTCAAGTAGTTGGGTCCTGAGCTATGTCTTGGGACATCTCATATAAACAGCTATGGTAATCATTATCTCTAGGGGGAGCAGACTAGAAGACAGTGGTATAACTAAATGAATGATCCCCTCTCCCCCACATGCCACTTGTGTACACGTGGGAAACACTGAATGGACTCAGAACTTAAGCTTTTTCTCAGAAAATCTACACACCTATGAACACTTTATTTCACACAAAGAAGCCAAATCCATACAATGGAAAAAAATATAGTGTCTTCAACAAATGGTGTTGGTCTAACTGGATGGCTATGTGTAGAAAAATGCAAATAGATCCATATTTATCACCCTGCACTAAATGAAAGTCCAAATGGATTAAAGACCTCAACATAAAACCAGACACATTAAATCTGTTAGAATAAAAAGTGTGGAAGAGACTTGAACTCATTGGCACAGGAGACAACTTCCTTAGCAGAACACCAACAGCTCAGGCTCTGACATCAACAATTAATAAATAAGGTCTCATGAAACTGAAAAGCTTCTGTAAGGCAAAGGGCACTGTCAATAGGACAAAATGACAGCCCACAGACTTGGAAAAGATCTCCACCAACCCTACATCTGACAAAGGACTAATACCCAAAATATACAAAGAACTCAAAAAATTAAACACTACCAAGCCAAATAACCCAATTAAGAAACAGGGTTCAGAGCTAAACAGAGAATTCTCAACAGAGGAATATTGAATGGCTGAGAAAAACCTAAATAAATTATCATCATCCCTAGTCATCAGGGAAATGCAAATCAAAATGACTCTGATATTCCATCTGACGCCCGTCTGAATGGCTAAGATTAAAAAGTCAAGTGATAGCACATGCTGACGAGGGTGTGGAGAAAAGAGAACACTCGTCCATTTTTGGTGGGAGTGCAAACTTGTACACCACTTTGAAAATCAATCTGGTGCTTTCTCAGAAAATTGAGAATAATGCTACCACAAGACCCAGCTATAGTACCCTGGGCATACACCTGAAAGATTCTCCACCACACAACAAGAACATTTGCTCAACTATGTTCATAGCAGCCTTATTCATAATAGCCAGAACCTGAAAACAACCTAGATGTTCCCTAGTCAAAGAATGGATAAAGAAATTGTGGTACATTTACACAATGGAATACTACTCAGCTATTAAAAGCAATGATAACTTGAAATGTGCAGGCAAATGTATGGAACTAGAAATGATCATCCTGAGTGAGGTAACCAACCCTGACCCAGAAAGACATGCATGGTATATACTCACTTATAAGTGGATATCAGCCCAACATAGATTTCTTCTGAGAGACTCCACCCAGTGGGGGATCGGGACAGATGCTGGGACTTGCTGCTGGACTCTGGGTGTTGCGATGAGAATGGAATAGAAGAATGGGGTGATAGAAAGACCCAGAGGGTTCAGGAGCCCCACAAGGAGACCATCAAGCTGGAAAATCTGGGCCCAGGAAGGTCTGCACAAACTCTTGTACCAACCAAGGACAATGCATGCAGTGAACCTAGACCCCCTGTTCAGATCTAGCCAATGGACAGTTCATTCTCCATGGTTGGGGGGGAGAGCGGGGACTGCCTCGGACCTGAACTCTAGTGCCCCCCCCCCATTTGATCACTTCTCCTTGGTGGGGAGGCCCTGTGGCACACAGAGGAAGGGGAAGCAGGCTGTCTGGATGAGACCTGATAGGCTGTGGGCATATGGTGGGGGAGGAGGTCCTCTCCTGTCAGAGGTCTAGGCGAGGGGAATAGGGCAGAAGAGGGAAGGAGGGTGGGAATGGGAAGATACACGTGAGGGGACAGCGATCGGATGTAGTCTGTATAAATTATAATAATTTTAAAAAAGAGGACATAAAATTAGGAAAAGGGTGGGGATGGGAGGTAGGGGAGTTTGAGGAAAGGCTTAAGTGATGGATCTAGTCAAGATACATTTTTTATGTCTAAATGTACATATAATATTCATTCATAAATATATACTATATAAATATAAAATATATGCATTTATAAATTATAACATATGAAAAATAATTAGAAAAAGGAAAGTTATGTGGTTCAAAGTGACAAACTCGAGAGTCCTATGCAGCAGAAAATCTTCTGATACTTGGATGGAAGGCCTGGTAGGAGGAAGACTAGAGAGAAGAGGCATGGAAGGCAAAGACTTCTGATTGGAGGAACCTGGATGGATGCTGGCTTGCAAACGTGATGTGATAATGCTTCATGGAGCAGCCTCTGCAACAGTGTTCCAAGTGAAGTGATTTAGGGACAAGTTTCTTTCACATTGTCCAGGCTGTCCTAACTCTTGCGCTCATGTGAGCCTTTTGGTCTCAGCTTCCCAGATATTTTGGGTTTCAGGTGTACGATATCATCGCCAGTTGGCAATGGGGTTCTCAGTCTAACATTTCATTTTTCTGTTCCTCAGAGATTCTTCTTTTGAAACATCGTTCAACCAAGGAAGTTTGTTTTGCTTTTTTCTGGACCATCTGTTTTTTGAGAAGTTTAATTGGGGAAAAAAACAAAAAAACAAAAAAAACCTCACACCCAATGACCACAGTTTCCCTGGGGGTTATATATATATTTTCCATGGCACAACAAGGATTTCCAACTGCTCTCCTCCTAACAGTGGGACTCCACACTGCCTCCTTGTTCAAAGTGTCAGCACTTTGGTGTTTGCTCTTCAGATTCAATACAGTCTTTTGTTTTGCTTTTCCTTTTTTTTTTTTTTTTTTTTTTTTTTTTTTTTTTTTTTTAAGATTACATAGCTGAGGCTTCCCTCCCAACTGAACCATCTCTTTTCACAGTCAAAGGGGAATAAGGAGCGGTCACTATCCCAACAAGGATAGCAGTCTCTCAGGAGTTGCTCAGCCATGTGTGATGAGAGTACAGAGAGACAGAGAGATCCAAGAGGGAAGACCTAGTGCCATTGCCCCTACAGGCTTCATCTTGGCGAGGCAGACACAAAACCTTTGGGCATGTACTCAGGCCAAGTGCTTTCCCCCAGATTCAGGCACTGTGTTCTCTAAGAAAACCTCTGTACCAGGCGGATCTCAGTCTGTGTGAGGCAGCTTCTGTGTGGTTCTGGCATGTTGTATATTTTTCTCTCCATCCACCAAGTCTTGCTACAAAATAGTGAAGAATTGTCAGGCCAGAAAGGATTTGTGGCAGTAGAAGGCACTATACGGCAGAGGATGACACTAAGTTGACCTCCCGTTGCAGATTAGATGAAGAAGCAGAGAGCTAGTAGCTGGCAGTACCGAGTCAGGGGGCAGAGTTAGCAGGCGCAGTCAGCTGCCCAGGACACAAGAGTCCCGGCCAGTTTCTTCAACGTCATTCTCTGTTAGTTACAGAAACTGAATAGCCATTGCAGCCCATAAGGTGCCAGGATGGCCTTACGAGGTGGCAACCCAAATAAGGCATGGTCTGCATCCAGGAGTTTGTATTCCCTTCTCTCACATCCCAGGGTGAGAGAAGGAGAAAAGGGGCGGGGGTGTGGAGCTCTTTATAAGGCTGAGTAGATGTTCCACAGCAACTATGTTAAGGCACATGATCTTATACACTAAATTAGTGTGTCAACCATGGTTTGGCTGTGTGTGTCTTATCCAATAAGTGGAAGTGTTCATTGGACAGGTCAGAGAAATTTAGAGAAGCAAGATACTATATTAAAATATAGGAAATAGTACTTTAAATGGCAATAATACTTTTACTAAGATGATATAAAATTAAATCCATTATTATGAGTACATATTAATTGTAATTTTTTTTAACTTAAAAATTTTTGGTTTTGGTTTTTAAGACAGGGTTTCTCTGTGTAGTCTTGGCTATCCTGGACTCAACTTGTAGGTTAGACTGGCCTTGAACTCACAGAAATCCACCTGCCTCTGCCTCCCAAGTGCTAGGATTAAAGGCGTGTGCAATTTTTACATTTTTCCAAACTGTGTCTTATCAATATTTAAGTCTTTGTTTACTTTTACTTTAAAATTGTATCAAATATTCTCAACACAGTGAAAGTGAAAGACTAAACAGTGAACATCAATCTTTGCACCTTCTCTTTCTTTTCAGTGTGTGTGTGTGTGTGTGTGTGTGTGTGTGTGTGTGTATGTGTCTATGTGAATGATTAAGGATTTTGAGTGGTCGAGCCCCATCTTATTTTTTTCATGCAAACTCTCATTTTTAATGTATTGTTTTATAGTACACATGTGCACCTCTTTCAGGAACACTGGCATTACAGCACTTGAGAAATGCTGACATACAGTTAATTGGCTAGTTTGGTGGCTGTCTCTGCACTTGTCCTCACACTCAAAGCAAAAAGATAAGTGTCAGGGTCATACCCAAAGTTTACAGTCATTATGGCTGAGCTTCCACTTGACTCTCCAATTTTTCTGTTACAAAAAAGAGTTCCTTCTATTCTGCCTTGTCCTCTCTCCTTTAAAATAGCTCAACAAATAGTGTATGCCACTTCCTCCAGAAAGAATTGGCTTTATGTACTGTCATTGTCTTACCAGAAGCCTGCTCTGTTACAGTGTGTTAACTCCAAATCATGCTAGAGGTATCGCATGTTAGTCCAAGGATTTGGTAAGATCTTGGTTAGTGTACAGGAAAAAACACATCAAAGATCTCACAGAGACCTTAAGGACACTGCGAGTCTCTTAGGTTGGTACTACTCTTGCCCATGACTTAGGGGTAATGGTGTGTTTCCCGGGTTAAGAGTGTGTCTGTGTAGTCAACTATTGAGGCTCAAAGCATAGGTCTATTCTAACCCGGTTGGGTAACAGTGGAGTTCCTGTGGAGACTTCCCTGCAGGCTTTACAGCAGGCAGGGGGAAATGATCAGAGTGAGGTAAAGAATGAAGTTTGTCTATGCCCGATTTGATTGTAACTGGTCTTCTACAGTCTGGCCGGCATATTTTACTTTAGTCATATTCAGCACAGCACGAATTTTGGGGGAATGTATCCAGGTAGCAATGAACTCAGTCCAAGTCACAACAATTTATGGTATGTTGACACTGAAGCACTTTGCAAAGTACAAGCGCTTCAACCTTGGATGGTTTCTTGTTGACTTAGGAATACGGCTCAAGATAAATGTCTAGGGAGAGTGATGGAGGTAAATAGAAAGTTTGTGGGTGTCAGGAATGGCCTGGCCCTGAGATAACATCGAAGTCACTCAGGGTGTTGGAAAGCACAACATCACTCATAAGAAGGAGTTTCAGGTCCCAGAGCAATGCTCAAGGTTTAAGGGGAAAGGGTCTGGGATAAATAGAAATAAAACTTCTGGCTGATTATGGGCAGAGCCCGTCTCATCAGACAGCCAAGGATCAGCAGGTTGTAAAACTACATCATTCCTGGCATTCCAGAAAGAGCAGCTTCACATTTCATTGCGCTGAAGAGGTGAGCTGTGTGGTTGACTTTCCTGGCTTCTCCAGTGCTTATCTGTGTGCACAAGGCCTTTGCCTTCTACAAATTCCTAGCTGCTCTAAGGTTTAGGCCTCTCTCTCTCTCTTTCTCTCTGTCTCTGTCTGTCTGTCTCTCTCTCTCTCTCTCTCTCTGTGTGTGTGTGTGTGTGTGTGTGTGTGTGTAAATATTTCTCTTGATACTGTTGTTGCACTTGCTGTGACAGTAGCTGCAACAACAGACGTGAAGTCCTAGGAGCATGCCCAGCCTACAGAGAGATGAAGGTATTGTAGCTGTTATTAAAACCTTGTGAGCTTTTGACCTTATAGTTGGAGAAAAGAGTTTTGTGAGTCCCTAAGAGTAACTTCACCGCTTCAGATAGCAGAACACAAATGCACGGATTTAATCTGTGCCCTATGCATTAGAAATGACACAATTTCATCTTATATATCGCTGTATTCACTCACGTTTTCTTTTCATCTCACAAGAACTCACCACAGATCTCTCCTTTTCATGCTTACTGACCTCATCATCACTACCGAGAGTTCTTTTCTTTACATACTTGCTTTTGACGAAACAGTATCGTGCCCCAACTCTGTCATTTATAAGTATGTACATGTAAAACAGCCATTTTGTACCTATCAGTCCGAATGGTGTCTGGTTGCTCACACGTGCGTGCGTGTGTGTGTGTGTGTGTGTGTGTGTGTGTGTGTGTGTGAGAGAGAGAGAGAGAGAGACCATGTGTGTTTTCAGTCACCCACGAGAAAGGTAGAAGAAATTCTAAAGGGTGCTTCACGAGCAGCAGTTAAACTCTGACCAAAAACAAAAAACATAATAAACCACACCAACGTTAGAATACGACAAGTGAAATTCAATTTGAAAAGGAATTAATTTGGCTACTTACTCATTCCACATCTATATCTGTCATCTTAGTTGCCTTTGCTTAGTCACCCATACTAATATTTGTCCAGGAGCATACTATTTAAAAACGAAGCACAGAGCAAGGCATTATGGTGTTAGTTTTGCCAGAGAGGATGTGGCATCCTAAATATAACATGAGCTCATTGCAGTGTGGGTTCTGTGTAGGGAACTCATCTTACCCACGTGTAGACAAGTGAAGAATGAGGTGGTAAAGACTCCTAACAGCGAGGGCTTTTAACTTTCGTGTATGATGCAACTGTCCTGGTGCAGATCAAGAGTGAGGGATCTCAAAGTCCTCCTGGCTGTATTTTCTCATTCAGTTCTCTCTCCCTGGAGTGCCCTGCATGTGGCTAACAGATCCTTCTGCTGCTGTCTTGTCTGGTAGATTGTCTGTTATATATCTCCGCCACCTGATGTCTTTATCAGCGTGTACTCTCTCTTGTAACAGGTATAGTTCACTCTGCTCCAAAATCAAACAATAATCATTTCTACTGCATCAGTCAAGCATAGACTCTGAACCTTTTAGATTCACCATGATGAACAATTGAACTAAGCGGTAATAACGTCTTTGTTAGACGGACAGCGTCCGTCTCCTCAAAGCAATTGAGAACTAATGAAGGGAGCTCTTGATAATTTATATCTTAAAAACCTAAGTTCTAGGTAGAGTTCTACTAGGTTTGTGGAATTGATGCTATAAAATGATAGAATGTATTTTCACCACAATTCACCGAAATAACAAATACTTTCTACTAGTAGCGTTTCATCTCCCTGGATAATGAACAATCCATGGTAGTTATACTGTGATGACAATCATGTATGCTTGTCACATTAGCTTTTTGGAAAAGCCAATGTTTATTATGCTATAAAAATAAATCATTACAATATACTAGAAAGGATTTAAACTCCAAGAAAATTTAGTTCTTACTGTATCAAGAGCTACAACTTGTCTAGATACATTAGTATAATACTATCAGAGCCATAGACATTTAGATTTTTAGATTGAGACTTTTTATTATCATATTATTTGTTTTCATATTGTGTAGAACAAAGAAATATACCACTGTGCCTAAGGAGGTCAGAAAACAACTTTGGGAAGTTGGGTCTCTACTTCTGCCTTGCAGATCCCAGAGGTTCTACTAAGGTCATCAGGCTTGGCACCTTTAACCACTGAGCCATCTCTATGGTCCAGTTGTATTGAGTTTTAGTGTCTGGTCTATTGATACATATTTGATTATTTATATAAATGCACATAAAATTACAAAACATTTTATGGTACTGTGTGCTTATATAGCCAGCAAACAGTGGAAGTTAAAGTTTTGACTACAAATTTAACCTACCTTTCTGGATTTTCTTATTTTTATTTTATGTGTATGAGTGTTTTGGCTGCATGTATATGCATACAACATACCTATAGTGCCCACAGAGGCCATAAAATGTCATTAGAACCCACCCCTGCAACTGGAGTTATAGACAGCTGTAAGCTTCCATGTGGGTGCTGGGAATGGAACCTGGGTTCTCTACAAGAGCACTAAGTGCTCTTAACTACTAATCTATCTCTCTAGCCTTTTCTCTGGATTTTTAATAACATCTTTTCTCTGTCTCTATGTGGATCTCTGTGTCTCTTTCTCTTATCTATCTATCTATCTATCTATCTATCCATCATCTGTCATCTATGTATCCATCATTATCTATCTATCTATCTATCTATCTATCTATCATCTATCATCTGTCATCAATGTATCCACCATTATCTATCATCTATTATCTATCTACTTATCAACTATCTATGTCTGTCTGTCTATCTATCTATCTATCTATCTATCTATCTATCTATCTATCATCTATCTGTTTATCTATCTATTTATCTATCATCATCTATCTATCTTTGAGGAAGACTTACTGCTTTCTAACAGTTTTTTATAAATAATTGTGAAGATGCACAGTTTTAAAAGATCTGAGAGGATTAAAAGCTCAGCCAAGCTTCTCCTTTCTATGTAGCTTAGAAGGTTTAGAAGCAGAAATTATGAGCACCTAATACATTACCCACCAGATCTTTCTGGCTGTAACAGTTAAGGGACAAATTACCAAACATTCACGTAAAAGAGGAAGCAAATGGAAATTAGGTTTGTCTCTGGCAATACGAGAGAGAAGGAGAGAGGGAGAAGAAGGAAAGGAAGGGAGAAATAGGCAGACAAACTGGTACAGAAAATCCCTCCCATTGATGTGAATGGCAAAGCCTGCCTCTATAATACGCAGCTTGACTCTACCTCTGTCTATGCATCTCTGGCTCTGTCCCTTGTTCTGGGACACAGACATCTAGAAGTTACAACAGACACCTTCTGGATCCTGATGCACAGCGTTACTGCTGTCTTGGAGTAAACACTGGAAAAAGGCCGTCATGTGTCCACTAACTTGCTGACTTTCTAATTAATGTAATAAATAGCAGCATGGATCATCTTGATTTCTTGAAGATATTAGTAAAATTTTAAGTCAGGAACGCACAGAAAAGGATCTCATAGTAAGGCCACTTCCTTGCTCTTTAGCATGGACTATTCAGATCTTTGGTCACCTATGGTTTTGAATGTAGGGGTGGAAATCTGTGATCGGTAGAGTTCTGTTGGGTTATTTTAATCACAGGTTGCTATGGAAGACTAAAGTGCCCCCAGACTCTCTATACTATTTTCCCCTCACTCACCTCACTGCCCTATCATTCCTCAGTCTTTCATGCTGTTCTAGGGCTCGGTACCTCCTTGTACTTTTGTCAGCTTTAAGCAACCCCTTTCCTAGCCTCTCTAAAGAACTTCCGCTCTTCCTTCCTTTCCCATCTATGTTCTTCAAAACACTCTTTGAAAGTCCCAACTTCTACAACTTCAAAATACAATTTGCATGTGCTTTTTGAGGTGGGTTAGAAAGGCCAGGGATCATGATGGCGGGAGTAGAGGAGCACAGCGTGGGGTGGGAGTGGGGAGGCGGGGCGGGGGCGGAGCAAAGAGGTTCGCATTCCAGGCTCCAGCTGCTCTCGCTGTGGAAAAGAACTTCAGACATGAGGATAGGAACGAAATGGTTCATTGAGACAACCTGTTTTCCAAAACGCATCTTATCAAAGGGAATAAATTGCTTTCCTTTGGAGCCAAGTGATACATCCCCAGACACACTCCAGTCCCGGAGAGCAGTGACAGTAATCAGGCTGTGCTAATGTAGGGCAGAAAGCAGTACGCTTATGTTACTAGCCTGGAATCCGTCAACTTTGTGTATTGGGAAATATTTTCTTTTAACTTTTTAACCTTGTTAAAAAATTATATTCTTTGGGCAATGTAGAAAAGGAGGGCTTCTTAGCAACCCTTAGAGATACAACTGGAGAGCTACTTGAAGTCCTTATGCACCGAAGAAATGTGTTTGGGACTCTCTCAGAGAGCAGCCCTCACTTCTCTTAGTGGTGTGTTAGAACACCTATTTCTGTTTTCAATAAGTCTAAGGCTGTTTGATGTGTGGGATGCCTGAAAATCATCTCATCATTGCCGGTGTGGAAATCCTTGAGAACTCCCCAGGCAGCTAGAGCTGTGCTCCTGGCCACTGGGGCACTCTCACTGACTGTCTGCTCCTTGGGATAGTGTATATGCCGTACTGATTCTGCATTCTTTCTGATTTCCTACTGTTTGTGGAAGGTTTAATTAATGGCTTAAGATGGACTTATTCACATCTGTGAGTGTCCAGAAAGTGTATAGAAAGAATTGATGGCTCTGAAAGTTGAAGAGAGGAAGGACTCTTTCAACAGCCCAGTACCAATTCATAAATATTTTTCTTAAAATAATGATGTCCAGTGGGGGTAAAATTAGAATGAAACTTTCTGAGGTCAAGAAGCTATGTAAGTGGGCCAAATAAAGTGGTACGCCTTTAATCCTAACCCTCAGGAGGGTGAGAAACAGCCGGGAGCTCTGTGATTTCAAGGCCTTGTTGGACTACATAGTGTGTTCCAGCTAAGCAGAGCTACATAGTGAGAACTTGTCTTAACAAAAGAACAAAAACTAAGGAAGGAAGGGAGGGAGGGAGGAGAGGGGAGAGAGAGAGAGAGAGAGAGAGAGAGAGAGAGAGAGAGAGAGAGAGAGAGGGGAGACAGGAGACGGAGAGACAAAGAACAAAGAGAAGAAAGAGTGTGTTGTGGAGTTGTGCAAGAGCACTGAAGGTGTGCCCTGGGCTGTCCAGCATTCCTACAGCACTGGTAGTTCTCATGGCAGTTGTGATGTGGTGAGCTCTGACCTAGCTTCAGTGATGGACTGAGTGTGTCATAGTTTTCCTATTTTGTACTTCCAGGTAGACTATCTATTGTTAGCAATAGCCATGCATACTTTTGAGCCTTCGTATTTGATGCACTAACACTCAAAATTCACTTCCACCAGGAAGACAGTAAGTCCACACCACGTGAAGTATTTATCTGCTCTTGCTGTACCTGGCATATGGGTTTCCTTATTGCCATGAAAACAAAACAACAACAACAACAAAAAATGGAACTCAGGGGCTTACAATGACACACATTTTCAGCCTATATTTGTCTATAGGTTAAAAGTCAAATATAGATTCCATTAGGATAAAATCAGTGTTAACAGACAATAAACATGCTGGTATTTTCCTCTAATTGATTTTAGCCAAGGCAAGAGAATCACAAATTGAGGCTAGCCTGCTACCCTGCTAGCCTGGCCTAAATTGCTTAAATGTCTTTTTAAAAAAGGTGTTGGGAGAGACACTGTTTCCTGGAGAAGTTAGAGGAGAAAAGGTTTCCTTTCTTCTGGAAATCACCCATGTTGTTTGGTTGTCAAGTCTGACCCCCATGTGATGATCTCATCCTCTCATGTAAGGATAATCCAGAATATTCTTCCAGATGTAGGATCAGGCAATGAACAGCATTAACCCCTCTGAAACTCGATTTCTTTTGCCAAGTATCCTATTATGTGTCCAACCTGACTGTTTAACCTGCCTTTAAGAGAACAATGCATCATCCTTAGTTGCCTTGGGTTCCCAAGCAATCAACTTTTACAACCTAAGCTACAATGTAGCTGTAATCTTAAATCATGCATTCTTACATGCCCCTGGCCTTGTGTGTGTGTGTGTGTGTGTGTGTGTGTGTGTGTGTGTGTGTGATGTGTTATCAAAATCAGTGCTGGAAACAGAAAATATCAGTTGAAAGCAAGCCATAAGTGTTGAAGACAAAATATGAGTATTGCTTGATAGCATTTATCTGGGTCAGTTGGAGTCAGTGACTTGACCCCTTGTAAGATTCTGTTAAAGGCTTCCATAAAGTATTCTTCATTCCTTCCCCATCTGATGTGCTCTGTGCTGTTCAATAAAAGAGAAAGTAAACCTCTTTCTTATAGACGGCCAGGGGCATATGCATGCACACAGACTGTGACAGACAGTCACAGACAGCTTCCAGAAAGTCACATATTCAGACTCATACAATAGACAGACAAGGAACAACAGAAGACACAGGGAGATAGCAGTAGAAAATTCAAACCTCAGCTTGCTCATGGTTAAGTTATACCAAATGGAAGTGCCTATTATTTTTTCTCCTTAATATGAGAGTGTAGTTTGGGTACTCTGAGGTTATTATTAGTGCATTAAACTGATGGAATGCCAGTCATGAGTATTTCCCAAAATTGCCAAGCCAACATGTCCAAACACATTTCCAATACTTATCGCAGCAGTACTCACCATAGTGAAATTATAGGACCAACCAAGGCATCTGACAACAGAAAAATGTATGCCACATATGTATTCCCCACCACTGGGGTTATAGGTGTACACCTCAGAGTTTTAAAAATAGAACTGACATGCAACTTTATTGGATTAGGAGCTCAACACTTGAAAAGACACAGATTACCTAACAGCATTCATCAAGTTTAGGGTCCAAAGAATATGATTCTGAGGAAAGTGTTCACAGAGATATGGAGAGCAAGCATTCCGGGTTAACCTTGGGCTGGCTTCTCTTTACAGGGACCTTCAGGATAATATAAACCTGAGGTGGGGTTTTAATAAAGCTGTATATGCCTCAGATTTTTACAATGTAAGGGTCTTAACTCTTCTTCATGCTTACACAGCAAGATTTCTCCCTAGATTCTTCTTTTTTCTTATTATTTTCCATTTCTTTATTTTAATTTCATGAAGGTATCTATATCTGCACAATTTCAATTCCCACTACCCCTCCTCTTAATACCCATTATTCTCTTGGATAATTTCACTTCTCTTTCCATTTAATGTAGACATACATGGTTTTGTGACTATATAAACCTCACATACATAAGCAAGAGAAAATAAAATATTCTTTTATATTGTATTGATTATCTCCATCTCCATCCATATTTCTGGAAATGACAAAATTTCATTCTTATTTATGGCTGAAAATATTTCTATATATGTTATGTAATAACAAGGGCATCAATTAAAATTATTAGCTTTGAATCATTATTATTTTTAATTTAAAAGCCACCACTGTATTGATTAATACCTAGAATATGAATATGCTATATTTTATAAACACAATCAGAAGTAACTTAAGGCATGTGTAAGTGCTAGTCTTTTGATACATTGTGGTGGCATGAATCTTGAGAACTATGAACAACAAACTGTTGGGTCCTAATTGAGGTTGATATCAATAACACATCAAGTTCCAGAGAACAGAGGAAGGTGTCAGTGATCAAATTCTGTTTCCTTTAATAACCAATCCAAGAGCTGGGCATGGTGGCACACACCTGTAATCCCAGCACTCTGGGGCAGAGGTAGGTGGATCGCTGTGAGTTTGAGGCCAGCCTTGTCTACAAAGTGAGTCCAGGACAGCCAAGGCTACACAGAGAAACCCTGTCTCAGAAAACAACAAAACAAACAAACAACAACAACAACAAAACTCCAAGACCTGAAATGGCAATAAAATGTGACTATCTGATATCTAACTGAAGTGATTGCTGTCTTTCAGTTGAAATGCACTATTCACATGAAATATTTCATTTTCAACAGACACCCAAGAAGAAAAAAAAATTTAATAAACAAAACATTATATATCATGTTTCAAAATAACTTGATAATTACCACTGCAAAGTTCAGAGTTTGGTTGATTATCCATTTATATGGAAATCATAAAGCTTTAATAATGTCACCAGAGGCTATATACCTAGAAGATTATAATTCAGTGTATATACATACAAACAGAATTTGGGCTGTACCAAGCAATAGTCTTACTAAGTTATGTCCAAATGTGTTGTAGAAGGGGTATATGAAGGAACAGATTTCAAACCTGCCTATGTAGAAATCACAAAACTCTAAAACACATTTTAACTTGAACACCCCTCTGAACCTACAAAGGTCCTTGAAAACCTCCTCGTATACAGCCATCTTTAATCTGTCTCAAATATTCTCTCTTTACTTCCTCTTTTTCAATCAATCAATTAATTCATACATTCAGCTACCCCTTCATCCTCTCTTCTCAGTCCCTCCAACCTCTCCAACAATTCCACTCCTCCTACATTTCTCTTCAGAAAAGAGCCACCGCCCCCAATGGATATCAATAGCCATGGCGTATCAAGTTGTCATAAGACTAGGCAGGCTCACCTTCTCCTGAGGTTAGATGAGGCATCCCAGTAGAAGAAAAGGGTCTCAAAGGCAGTCAACAGAGTCAGGGACAGTCCCTGCCCCCACTGTTAGGAGGTCCACAAGATCAAGGTACACAACTGCAACGTACAAGCAGAGGGTCCAGGTCAGTTCTATGTAGGCTCCTTGGTTGGCAGTTCAGTCTCTGTGAGCCCCAGTGAGCCCAGGTTAGCTGATTCTGTTGGTTGTCTTGTGGTGTCCTTGACCCCTCTGGCTCCAAAATTCTTCTTCCCCTTCTTCTGCAGGATTTCTCAAGCCCTGTCTAATGTCTGCCTGTAGTTCTCTGAATTTGCTTCCATCAGTTGCTGGGTGAAGCCTCTCTAATGACAACTGGGCTAAAATTGATCTAGGAGTATAGCAGAATATCATTAGGAACCATTTCATTGACTTTTTTTTTTGCCAGTCATATTTGTTTCTATCCTAGGTCTCTGAGCTATTCAGCTTTTGGCTCCTGGCCCTCCAGGCAGTGTCAGGGGTAGGTTCCCGTTCATGACATGGGTCTCAAGCTGTACCCATCATTGGTTGGCCATCCCACAACCAGCTTTATTTTTAATAGCCAGAAATTGGAAACAACCTGCATGTTCCTCGACTGAAGAATGGATAAGGAAAATGTGGTGCATTCACATAATGGATTTTTCCTCAGCTGCTAAAAAAATGAGGATATCGTGAAATTTGCCAGCAAATGGGTGGAACTAGAAAAGATCATGCTGAGTGAGGTAACTCAGACCCAGAAAGACAAACATGGTATGTATTCACTTATGTATAAGTGCGTATTAGCCATAAAGTGAAGGTAACTATGCTACAATCCACAGACTCCAAGGAGCTAAATAACAAGGAGGGCCAGGGGTTAGGGAGCATGAACCTCACTGTGAAGGGAAATAGAGTAGAAATCATGAGTAGATGGGGAAAGGGCTCTGGCTGGGAGCTTGGGTATGGGAACAGGAAGGATCCCAGGGAGACATTCAGGACACAGGGA
This sequence comes from Acomys percivali, assembly GCA_907169655.1. NCBI lineage: Eukaryota > Metazoa > Chordata > Mammalia > Rodentia > Muridae > Acomys > Acomys percivali. The sequence goes on from OU015748.1 coordinate 114,152,658, forward strand.
CAGACACATCCCTACTTTACACCACTCTATAAAACTTTTCATTTACTACACAATAGCTAAAACAAGCCAACAAACAGAATCTTGAAAAAGTATTCTGGAAAACCCATAGGTCAGGTGAAACTTGAGAATCCTATTATTAAGAAAGAGAGAGGGGATCCGGAGAGATAGTTCATCAGCAAAAAGCCCTTTCTTCTCTAGCAGAGGACGACCCAGGCTTGGTTTTTTGGGATCCACATCCCAGCACACATAGCAACACAATTCCATTTGTAACTATTTCCAAAGGATCCAACATCCTCTTCTGGCATCCTCAAGCACTAGGCACATATGTGGTGCATGTACATACATGAAGGAAAACACTCATACACATAAAACATCATTACCCACTCAAAATAGCTTAATGGTTCTTTCACAGAAATTATGCCAAGTTAAATTGTCCAGTCTACCCATCAAGTGCATCTGCTTATTCACCTAAACCATCTAAGAAAAAACTTATCCAAATATGTATTTGTTCTTTAACTGCATCACTGAACTTTGCTTTCTCTGATTCAATTTATCTCTAAGACTTGAAAAATTATCAACAGCTGGGTTGCATCAATTGACGATAAGGGCAGTATCAACAATGCGATTGGAAGTGGTGGTATTATGATGTGACATGTGAGGTCAATCAATAATGCTTTGAAGTGGTGTCATGAAAGCCACTGCCTTTCTACTATGACATAGAGTGCTTGGTACTGTTCATGTAATGGCTGTTGATAATGTCAAATCAGTGCCAGAGATCTAATGGGGGAAGTGCAAGAATATCTCATCAGTTCCAAATAGTTCCTTGATGAAAGCCATCATTTTACAATATTTCCTATTTTGAGCTGTGTGAAGAGACTGATTGATTGCCATTATTACTTGTAAGACTCACATCTCTTCATTTGCAACAAACTGTGAGTCACTGGAGCTAGGGATTGCGGCTTCAGTGTTTGAGTGTTGTTCCTGAAGTCAGCGAGCAAGAGCTGGATGCTACTTCCTACCATGTGTCTGTATATATCTATCTGGTATATATATATCTTGTATATATATCATGTCCAGATGCCACAGGAGCCTACCCAGAAAGCATCTGTCTGGGAACAAAAGAATGAAGACATGATACGACCTGTTCCTGCGGCCACTGAACTGTTGACCAGAAAGGTCAGCAATTTGAGAAGGTATTGATAACTTTGTAGCAAATTTTCATTAGCAAGGAAATGTCTCATTCCCCTTTGGGTTTGCTTATTAATGGGCCATCAGATCACCAAAGTTATGCATCATAAAGGAAACAGAAAGCTGGAGGGCGAGTTTATATTTAGATAATATGGCACTGATGTGAATGTCCAGCATAGGACAAGATGGCCAACACTGGACTTCTAGTGGGCTATGGGTCAACACAAAATGTCTGGCAAGCAATGCTCAAGGAACTTAAAGGCAAACAGTGATGGAATCTGTTATAGAACTATTTCTGGCAGAATGCCATTTGTGTGTGACTCTAAGTATGGATGTGAGGTCACAAGTGGTCGCTGTTTGCTTTTGCCTTCTCTAGATCACCTGAATCCACTTGTAGGTCATTATGTCTACCCACCTCAGTGCAGCCTATGTGTCAGTCTACTTGTGTCCTTCTGACCACCTGTGTGTGGCCCACGTGTGCTCTGAGAATTATTTTTCATAGAGCAAACCTGTGCTCATTTCTCAAAAAGTGCTTTTTTTTTTTTCTTTCTCCAAGTAGCCATTGTTCACATTTTTTTTTCCTATTGCACTTTGCTCAAGCTGCCCTTGGGCTTTCATCTTATACTTTCATGGGTTCATTTTCTGTCAGCCTCAGAGATGACTCAATAAACACTGATCAGAGTCAAGAACGCCATTCCATCCAGGATGGGAGCATATGTTTCTCAAATATGATGTCATTTTGGAGATGTGGCTCTTGGTTGGGAGAACTCTTTGGAGATCTTAGTAGCTTGAGAGTGGAGGAGACCTGTTACTTGTTCTGCAGTGGTGCTGGTATGGCAGGGCGTTGGAATGAGTTTGAAACTGGAGTCCATACAACCAGGTATTGACTGACCTTGTCTTTCTCCTAAGGCAGTAGTTCTCAACCTGTGGGCTGCAACCCCTTTGGTGATTATATATCAGATGTTTACATTATGATTCATAAAAGTAGCAGAACTATAGTTATGAAATAATATTATGGTTGGAGGTTACTACAATATGGTCCAAGTATTAGGAAGGGTGAGAGTCACTGTCCTTGGTTATCAAGTTCTTATTTGAAGGAAGTGGCATTAGCTCTAGGTGTACCTATTCTTACGTTGTTTTCTGTTTTTGTTTCTTTTCTCTTGTTATCAGTCTCTTTTAATTTTTGATTCAGCTCTTTCTTAACCCTTGTTTCATCCAAGTGAAGAAGACGACAAGGTTTTCAAAGAGGTCACTGTGATTCTGTAGAAGTAATGAGGAAAATGACACCAGCAAGTCTCACTTACTGACTCCCAAGTATCATCTTGTCACAAGCGGCACATTGCAGATGATCCTGGAGATTCTGGGCAACATTGTCCTATAGTCAACATAATTTGTTGTACAATTAAATGTTTAAGAAGACAGGACTTACATGAAATGTTTCTGCCATAACAATAATAAATTTTATTTTAATGTATTTTAATGAGTTAAAGTACTTTGAATTTATTTTTAAATAATAAGCATCATTCCAAGACAGATCCAGTCATAGATGGAATTTTTTTCTATTGGGATAAAATATGTTATAATGCAATTTGTCATGTTAGTGCGGAAAGTTAATTCAGTTAGTTAAGGCACATTTAAGCATTGTATTATGTAATAAGGGTGCACAGATGCTCAAGGCCTTCCTGTCTCTCTCTTCACTACAAAGGCTCAGAGATGAAAGGATGTTGAAGTTAAGGATATGGCTTGCATCTGGAAAAACGATGGAGAGACTCTTACTGTGGGTCAAATGACAACAATGCTATGGAGCATGAAGGATGTGACCTAATGTGGGGCAGGAACGCCAGTCAGAGCCTCACCTCTAGACCATAGCTGAAATTGCTTTGTTTGCTTGCTTGATTCTTCTTAGTTTTGTTTTTTTGTTGGATTTTCCAGGTTTTTGTCAGGAAGTCTTAAGGCTGATCTTTTGATCACTGTGCACTTGAGGATGACCTTGAATTTCTGATCCTCCCATCATAGATTCATAGAATTCATAGAATCACAGATGTTTGCCATTATATGTAGTTTAAGTGGTGCTAGGTATTACACTGAGGGTTTATATATGCTGGGCAAGAACTTTACCAACTGAGGTACATTCCCCAGCCCTTTGTTTTCTTGTTTGGAACCATCTTACACAGGTACATTTATCATCTAGAAACCTAATGTTTTTGGAAGGTCAGACTTATATTTCTTCTATACTTCCAACGCCCTCTCAGCAACTTTATCCTTTTTACAATATTACTTGCTGCTTGAAATGTCTACTGTGCTTTCTCTTTCCTGAATGATGCATTGCTTACAACACTAAGACACTGGCTGGATTGACATGAAAAAGTTAATAGAGAGTTGAAGCCACAGGAAAAAATTAAGGTGCTGGTAATGTAGGTAAAGTGAACAATTTTAAGGGTTACTAGTATATCAACTTTCCCCATTTTAGTTTCTACATGATTTAAGAAACTGACATGTTTTAAAATTTATATTGTTAAGCCCATGATTTTAACACAAATGTATAGTTTTATGCTGACATCTGAATAGAAGTGAGACTAAACATTACAGAAAGATAGTTTTGTTGGTTATTGAAGTTAATCTGATAGGAATTCAAAGTAGAATGCATTAGCTTTAGACTATTGATTATGATATGATAATCATAAAGAAAATGGTCTTTAAAATACATAAAAATGAAGAAGTGTGGTGGTTTGAATGAGAATAGCCCCTACATGTTCATATGTTTAAAATTGTGGCCCTCCATTAGTACAACTGTTTAGGAAAGGTTATAAGGTGTGGCCTTGTTGAAGCTGGTATGGCTTTATTGGAGGAGGTGTATCACTGGGTGTGGGCTTTGAGATATCAAAAGCCTATAACAAGCTCAAGGATGTGCTCCTCTCTGCATCCTGATCAGGATATGAAGCTCTCAGCATTATCCCTTTCTGCTTCCCACCATGATGACCATGGACTAAGCCCCTGAAACTGTAAGCCAGCCCCTAATTGTATTGTTTAAGGTATCTTTTCTCAGTAATAGAACAGTAACTAAGACAGAAGGCAATTAAAACTGGACTATAAAAATATACTCAACAACAACAACAAAAAATACTAACAAACAAAGCCATAAAGTAATAAGGCATGTGGAAAATAAGCATGTGAAAAGCAAACAGCCTAAGTCCCTCTTTATTGATGCAGATAATCCTCACATGATTTTTCCACTGTGCAATTGTGGGAAACTATAGTAATCCAGCAGGTAATTCAGTGATATCATGCCTTGATTTTTAATTATTTCCCAGGATATTATTATACAATTAGATATTCTCATAATACTAGCCTGTGGTAGAAAGCCACACCTCCATATCAACCATGTGGCTGGCCATGGCACTGAACTACCCTACAGTGTCTGTGTCACAGAGCTAGGGTATTTTCTAGGCTAACTACACCAAATGCATTTTCCTCCCTTATGTTTTAAATGTATTGAATTTTAGCTTCATCATAAGCTCAAAAGCATTCAGAATGCATTTAAATGCAATGGATTGAACTCCTCAATTGAAGACAAGGGCCAGAGGAACAGTTTTAAAATTTTAAGAATTTTGTTGTGAAATCAAAACCACAATGTTACTTTGAAATAAAAAGGATGGGAAAGATGTTCTGTGCAAATAGTAACCAAAGTGGGTTAGGTGTATCTATTCCAACATTAAAAATAATAATAAAATAAAATAAAATAAAATAAAATAAAATAAAAAGTGAAATACAACAAGAAGATAAAATAACTATATGCATGCATATGCCAAATTATATTTATATGCGAAACAAGAATGAATAGATTCAAAAGTATAAGTAAATAATTATAATGACAATTTGAAGCATCAGTCCCATTTTCAATAACGGACCGAACAGCTAGATTTTAGGTAGACAGAGAAGCAAAAGGTTCACACAAGTCAAGATTCAACATACAGAACACCCTGACTAATCATCAAAGAGTACAATGACAAGTGAGACATCACCCAGGCCAGAATACATGTCTAGATACACACTGCAGCCACACATGTTTTAAAGCTATACATATAAAGTTTTGTTGATCACAACAAGACGAGTTTAGAAACTGTTGTCAGAAAGAACCTAGAAAATTAACAAATTTGTGGAAATTAACCAATATATTCTTAAACAACCTGTGGGTCAAAGAAGCTCCAAGGTAAATTAGAAAATATCTGGAAATACATAAAAAGAAAAACATGATAGACAAAAACTGAGCCAAAGGGGAAAATTTGTAGCTTGGAGGGAGGAATGGAAGGGAGAAATGTAATTATAATTCCCCAAGTAAAAAGTAAATAATAAGTAGGCATGTCTTAACTGGGCTTGGTGGCCCATGCCTGTCATTACAGTGTCGGGAAGTCCTAGCAGAAGGACCAAAAAAGGTCAGGGCTGTCCTTGACTACTTACTGAATGGGAGGCCACCTGTGACTACACGAGGCCTTGACTTAACAAAGCAAAACAACAACAAAAAAATCTCGTATCAATAATCAAAGTTTATAATGTTAAGGAAATACAAAATTGGAAAATTGAAACTAAAGCCAAAAAAAAAGGAGTGAAATAATAAAATGTAAAGCAGATACCAAGGACATCAAAACAGGAAGGAAGTCACAGCAATAGAAAGTTGTTTTTTCATAGACATTTAGAAAGCTAGCAGAACTTTATCTGGCTTTACAAAGACAAATGGGATAAAGTCCAAATCAAGAATGAATATAGCCATGTAGTTACCAAAAAATTTAAAATAATTACCAGATGACTAATCAAGAAAGCAATTACCTTTAGAAAGTGGACACATTTTCTGAGACACAAAGCCTGCATCACAAAGGAGGAGAAGTCCTCAACAGATTGCTAGTTAACAAGGATGTTGACTTGGTCATCAGAAGTTGAGCAGAAAAGCCTGGATCAGAATAGCTTCATTGGCAAAGATCTCTTGAGGCTTCTACTGTCTATGTTTTGTTGGCAGCTATAACAGAATGCCTGAGATTCATTTATAAAGAAGAAAATTGCCAGTAATAGTAATACCAGCACTCTGAGGGCAGAGGCAGGAGGATCTTAGTGAGCTGTAGGCCAGCCTTGATTGTAGCAAGAGTCCTAGGCATACCAAGACTACACAGTGAGATTCTGCCTCAAAAACTAACAAAATAACAACAACAGCAATTTTTTTTTTCCTCACAGTTCTGGAGGCTCAGAAGTTCAATAAAGTTGTTCTCGCTGTGTGAGGGCTCCATGGAGAAATGGTATCACATGAGTTAAAGACAAGAGATGGCAATTGTCCTCTTTAGTAATAAACCACAACCCTAGGAATGACATTGATCACCTAACGAGAGCGAAGGTTTCTCTGTGTAGCCTTGGCTGTCCTTGGCTGTTTTGTCAACCAGGCTGGCCTCCAACTCCTAGCGACTATATTCATTTCTTAAGAGACCTCCTATCAGACAGGATGGAGGAAAGCCCATAAATCCTCAACTCTTCACAAAGAACTATAGACTGTTAAGGAAAGCTGTGGATAGGCAGGGTGGCCTCCCCAGGAGCGTGTACCTCTTCTTCCAGTACTAAACAGTCAGTTGTGGAAACATAAAGTAGCATTAGATGGACTAAACAGGCTTTATTTAGGAATTTATATGTTTATACATATACTGACATATACAAGTAACATTATACAGATTGAGCAGGTTCTATTTAGGAATATTTATATGTGTGCACGAATATATGTAACAACAGTCCATGAAGAAAGAGACCATGAATTTGGAAGAAAGCAAGGGGGTACATGGGAGGATTTGAATTAAAGAAGCTAAGTGGAGGTGGTATACTTATGTTGTGATCTCAAAAATTAAAGAAATAACAAAAAAATAAAATAAGAATTGCAATAAAAATATAATTGCAAATGTGTGTTTTTTTTTCTTGTGGCCCTTCCCATGTGTGAGTGAGCAAACGCAAACATTTCAGATAGCGTTGAGTAGCCTTGAGCAGCCAGTCTAATTTTTGACTGTGGCTCTGCTTGTTGTCTTTATGCTCATTGAAATTAATGCTGCATTAAAGCCACACGAAGCCATGGATTTGTGTAGGAAGGAAAGTTTTGGTTTGCCTTTTGACTCCTACTTTTGAATTTAGTTCTTTATCACCTGGTAAAGCACTTGTGGCCATCAGAGTATGTCAGTGTGTGTGTGTGTGTGTGTGTGTGTGTGTGTGTGTGTGTGCGCGTGTGTGCATGTGCCTGCATGTGTGTGTGTGCCCTTAAATGTTTGCCCCTCCAACACTAATCTTGCAACGTGATTGCTGCTGCAACAGCGTTGGAATGTGCTTAGACTCCGAGCTCTCTGTTGTTATAAAGAGACAAGCTCATCTCTTCTTTTCCTGAGACAATGCTATCAGAAAGTAATGACCCCAATGGTAGCTCCTGCATTTTGAACTTTTTAGCCTCCAGAACCAAGAGAATACTAATTCCTGTATGTGATTATATTAATGGATCCTTAGGGCAGCTGCAGAAAATTAGCCATCTCCAGCACATGCTGTAAGATTGTATAAAATAGAAGGGAACATAGTTTTAAAATATAATCAAATTTTCTTTTATAAAGATTGCTTGATCAGGATCTTCAAATAGGGCTAATAACACTCCCTGTTTGGGCCATTCATTACTATAGTTGGTGAGTTGATATTTAACATAACTGACTTTGTGATTTGTTTATTAAAATAAAGGAGGTAACTATTGACTCAGAGCAAGCAAAAGTATAAATTGGTAAGTAGTGGAAGGAATGCATTAAAAATGCACTTTAAAGACAGATCATAAAATCAGGCCTTTGTAACCTCATACTTCAAACTCCTATAAACTGGAAATACATAGTTTATGGTCTGTTTTTAAAGTACATCAGTATAAGATGGCCCAGATAATATCTCATGATCAGATAGAGATATTGCCATTAAAATCAAAGCAAATATCAAAAGCCTTACCATATATTGCACTGTGCAGCCAACCCTGACTGGCAGATTTCTGCATCATCAAAAAACATTGTTGCAGGAGTACAACTTAATCTTATCTAGTTTGGCAAGTGTTGAGGCGAATAATAATGAAATGCAGAGTACGGTATGGGTATCACAGGCTGGAAACAGAAGAGAACTGGTCATAATCTTCCATCATCAACAACTACATTTCTGTCTGTCTTTGATGTCCTTCACATTTCTTGACTTCTATTGTGATGCTTGATACAGACACCGCCCCTCTTAACAAGGCTCTATCAGTGAAGCAGTCCTTCAGAATTCTGTTTGGCTTCTTTGCAAGCCTCTGCATCTAGTGCTCACATGTCCGTTATGTACCTACTAAACATGACTAACTGATACACCCATCTGAGTGGCCCTGACACTCAGTCACCACCACCATTCCTCCCCTCATAGCAAGGCAATACAGTGGCACAGAAAAAGCCTCAGCAAAAAAATTAAAAATCAACACACAAAGCTCAAACTATTGATCACAACTCTCTTAGATTCATTTTTTTTGTACAGAATTTATTAAAATTCAATATGCTTCTAGCTTGTTGTTCCCATCGTCCCGAGTCATTTCTATTTACCCTTGTCTATATTACCAGCATGCTCTTCAAGAGAGACCTGGTGGCACTCAGAGGAAGGACAGCAGGTCACTGAGAAGAGACTTGATACCCTATGAGCATATACAGGGGGAGGTAATCCCTCTGAGGAACAGTCATAGGGGAGGTGAATAAGGGGAAAATGGGAGGGAGGGGAGAATGGGAGGATACAAGGGATGGGATAACCATAGAGATGTAACAAGAATAAATTAATAAAAAAAACCAAATTTCATTTATCAGTTAAGTAGAACTCACTTGAAGATTGCTCAAGTTGGCAGAGCAGCATTGTAGGCACATCCACAAGGTCCTTATTTGGCAACTGAATACATTCTTTTGCTTTATAGTCTCCATTCTCAAAATTACCCTATGACAACATCTATTTTCTAGAAGCATTTGGAATGTAGTTAATACTTATTTCAAGTAGCTTGTTCTCAAAATTACCTTTCTTGTAAATTTGTTATTTTATGTTTATTCTTTCTCAAATATGTACTGCATCAACTCTTAAATCTCTGCTCCAGAGCTTGGCCATGTAATTATGTTGATTGCATTCCCACTTCTTTCCAAGTGCACCAGGTAATTGCAGAGGTTCAGCTGAGTCTATGCTAGGCTCAGATTCATTTACTGTGCTAATAAAAGGTTTAACCCTTTGGTGTTGGCAGCTTAGCAGCTCCCTTTGCACATGTTTCTACATTTTTGTAACTTAAAATTCCCATCATGGTTGAGGGGTAAAATCATAATCAAAACAAGTATTTTTTTTATATTTCTTAAAGATTAAGATATTTAGATATGTTGTTTCTATCACACCTGCTGCCAGGGAAACGGCCCTCAAAGCATATGTAAACAGTTCATATAGCACTTAAACACACACACACATACACACACCCATACCCCACATCATATCACAACACATCACATTGCATTCAAACACACTTTGCTCCACAGCTCCTGCTGTCCTTGGTTATTCCATGGTCTTGGCATCACCAATGAATCTGATAGAGTCGCCACAGGCTGTACCTTTGCCAACAGCGCCCAGGCCCCTCTTTAGGGATTCTGATCTTGTGACTTGATGTCAAGCCTGAGCTTTTCTCCAAGATACCGTCAATCCTAGCGTTCCCACTGCAGCTGAGGCCTTACCTTCATCAATGGCCTCTTTTGGTGTCTCTTGGTGCAAAACCTCAGTGGTTCCCCATGGTTTTTCCATTGTGGCGTCTCTATTGCAACAAGGTTGTACCTCTGTCAGTGGCCTTTCTTGTCCTCTCATAGTGCCAATCATCAACTGCTCTTCATGACCCCTTCATGCCTTTAAAAAACTACCATAAAATGGCCCCCTCTCGACCACAGCTTCTGTGTGCTAACCCTGGTCTCTTCTGTCACTGCTGATTTCTAAAAGCTAATCAGCATCGATTGTTCAAATAAAGCAACGGTTTCACTTTGTATCCATCTCCGGTCACTCACAGCTTATACTTCAGCTAAGCAGACACCAGAGAGTCTCAGTTCAATTCTTAATTCAAATACATCCATGAATTACCCTGATAGAATCTTTGAGGGACTCACAAAGTTCTTTATGAACTTCACAAGCCAGGCCTTGATTATCTGCATTTCTCTTGGTATTCTTATCATCCAAGCTCTCACAGAGCTTGATAATACCATTCTGAATCATATATATGCAACACACACACACACACACACACACACACACACACACACACACACACACACACACACCCTTCTATATATATATATTTGGTTTTATATAATCATGTTTATATTTATATATATATATTTATATATATGTATATATAAAATTGTTTTCTGAAACTTTGTTCCATCCACTCAATGTGTGAATGGGTATAAGTCTGTCTGTCTGTCTATGTAAAGTTATGTATATGATATATATGTGATTATATAATATGTACATATATGATTATATATAATTATATATATATAATTAGCTGATACTTTTATCACAAAGGGATATTGAATATTGTCAAATAATTTTTCTGCATCAATTGAGATAGTCATAGTTTTGTCTCACAGTTTTCTAATATAATGTAGTATATTCACTGATTTACTTATTTTGACCCATCCCTGTATCCCAGGGATAACTCTAATTTGATCCTGATAGATAACCCTTTAATGTGTTTGTGATTCAGTTTGATGGTGTTGTGTTGGTATTTTCAATAATGATTTTCATTAAAGATTATTCATCTTAAACTCTAGTCTCTTGTAGTGTATTTCTCTGGCTCTGGCATCAAGGTAGTATTGACTTTGTCAAAGGAATCTAGCAATATTTTTTTCTCCAACAACTTTTAGAAAAATTGAAATGGATTAGTGTTTGTTTTTTTTAATTATTTGGTAGAATATTTAGTAAATATCATTTGGTCCAGGGACTTTCTTTAATGGGAAATGTTTTATTACAGATGTAATCTTCTTAGTTTTGTTTTCTTTGTTTGGAGTTTTATTTCTTCGTTATTCTTTGTTTGTACAATCTGTCTATAAATGTGTTTTTCTAGGTTCTCCGTTTTGTTCATAGTAGTCTCTTTTAGTTACATATAGGTAAATAAAAAAAAAAATACAGGCATCTTTTGGTCTACATTCATCAAACAAAGCCTTCTGGAGGCAGAGGGCCTTTGAAGCTATTTTGTTTTCAAATGTGTGTAATAGGTTCCTGGATCCCGTGGGAATCCATTTACAACACAGATGTACACTTTCCTGAAATCATCAGTTCTCTTGATAGTTTTCTCTTGAAGGTTCTTGAAGATAGGAAACACATATTGTTCATCTCTGTTTATTATGATGCGTCGTCCATAGTGAGCTGAAGGTCGCTAAGGTCAATATGGTGCTGGTAACAAGAATTATAGTGCGATTCCCTGCAGGGAACCATGCAGTTGGCTTGGCCTAGCAGCTTTGAGTGACTTGCATTATAGGTTTTTCAGGCTAGAATCCATGGCTCCGAGGGCCCAAGGTGCCTTCCAGTTCCTGAGAGACTGATGCACTCTCTTAGGCAGTGAGGCACTCAAGCCTCTTTGTGTTTCTCTGTAGGTTTCCTTGTAAATCAAGGAAGCATGGAAGCGTGACAGGGCACTTGTTCTTAGATATTAATCTTGTATAGCCTGTATAACTTGAAGACATTATTGTCTTCTGGCAACTGCAGCTATATCGATCATGGCAATTGCCAGATTTTTGATAAAGGCATAAAAATTCTGATTGCTCTCAATAAAACTGTCACGGACTCAGTTGTGCAGTGGCCTCTCCAACCTGGCCTGATTTAATTCCTTGTGGCCATATTAGGGGATCTTGGCCAAGTAAATAAGCATAGGCACTTACAATTCCCAAAGGAAGGAGACACATTCATACATCTTTCTCAGTCGAGGGCAAGCCTCAATTATTTTAAGGCAGCTTTAAATGTTTCCTTCTGGTGACGCTTGTTTGATTACATTGACACTTAATTGAAGTGAATATTGAATGAACACATTCACAGATGAATGCATGGCAGGAATTGGGTTCTATTGAGGCAGTTTCACTTCTCTTTAGACTCTTATAACCATGCATGTGTTAAGATTTTACAAGACAAAAGATACTCCCAAGGAAGGGTCCAATTCTGAGCCCTTTATAATCCAGACTGGGAGGTGTGTATACATTCACGAAATGTGGAATCAAGTAACTATTAATTAATCATATTTGTGCCCCAGTAGGATGCTGAATTGTCAATATCTCTCAAATATAGTTATGAGTGACAAATAGACATTATCTTATGATGCAGCAATAAAAGAAAAGAGTTTAGCAATAAAATAATGTTGGCAAGAGCCTGGTTGTTCTCAGTTTTTATGTCTATTGTCTCCCTACACAAATTTTTCAAAGCAACAAGTTTAAAGATTTTTTTTTTCATTCACTGGGATTAGATGTGTCCTATTTTTATTTTCCCGAGAGTCTTGAAAAGATAAGGATGCCTTTATAGCAATTACACAAGCCTTATTTTGGCACAGATAATCACTTACACGAAGAAGCAATACCTAACAAGAAAGTATGTCATTACAGGTTCTGTACAATACTGCCACTGCCTGAAAGGATTGCTTGTTTGTGCACATAACCCTTCTTCTACTTGGAAAAATTAATGTGCTGCTAATAGTTCTGAGATTGATTAATCTAAAGCATAAACATATATGTAGGATGCTGTGTTCAGTTTCACTGACAAGAAAATGAAATAGAATCCTTTAAATTTAGAGTTATACAATGCCCAAAAGACATAAAACATGTTTATTTAAAATATACCCACAGGAATGTCTGGAATAAAAATTGTAGAAATATAATAATGCTTGAGGAAGAAAAGACTCTACTAAGTAAAGATGCTTGGTGGGACGTCTGAAGCTGGGAAAATCTTATTCTTTTCATTCCCACAAAGTATATGGTTTCCTCATTCATTTTCCCAATCTAATTAGCAAACAATCAAGGAAATCACTGATGTTTGAAATGAATTAGAAGAGAGATCAATTTTTGGAATTATATCGTTAACTGCCATTTCTGTTAAAAATGGCATATGAGAAAGAATATGATTTTCACTCATTCTCTTCACCATTGAATCCTCATTGTTTGTTAGGCTACACACACACACACACACACACACACACACACACACACACACACACATACACACAGAGTTCTCAATCAATATTTGGTCGTGTTTTGAGATAAAAGGTACTGAGGTTAAGAGTGAAAACCAAACCAATCATTGTGACTAACCAGAAACAGCACTGCTGCCTATTTAAGCTAGCCCAAACCTTTAATATATAACAGGGCATTCTAAACAAATAATATCTACACGAAAATAATTTTGTATTATCACTGGAAAAATTTGCAGTTCCTAAAAAGGCAGCACAAAATAATTTTATCAGGATGAGTTGTGGAAGGTTAACCAAACTGTTTGGATCCTCGGTACCCATGTAAAACCCAGGCATGACATCACATACCTGTGACATAAGCACTGGGCGGTGGAAAGAGGAGGAGCCCTTGGGCTTGCTAACCATCAGTCTAGCTAGCCAGTGAACTTCAGGCTCAATGAGAGACTTGTCTCAAAATATAAGAGGAAAAGCTATCGAGGAAGGCACTTAATGTCCACAGAATGCACATCCTAGACACCCAAATATATCTCCATAGATATGTAGACATAAATAGAATATAGATGTGTGTATGTATCATAAATTATATATACACACAAATATATAAATATGCATTAATTACAAAGCCAGGTACTATTCCTGAAAAAGAACTCACCTCTGATGCATACTGTGATCTTTACTTCATTAAGTGTTTGTTGAGATGTACCTAAGCCAGAGACCTAAGATGCACACGATAGAGTACCTTCGTGTCTTCTTCTACTTCCTTTAATAAAACTCTGTGTTCACTTTTGTTATTTTCCTGTCTTTGCTTACAATGAAAGAGTCAATCACTTACTAGTTTTTATTTAACTTTTCCATATTGAAGTGACACAGGGCCAGTTTCAATTAGTCCAAAGCTTCACAAATTTTGACTTCTATTATGGGGGTCAGTCATACTTGGAACACTGCCAAACCACATACTGCCTGATATATGTATAACATATCATAGAAATTAAACTTTAAATTAATATGTAGACAGCAGAAGTTTCATGGTGCTGGGTGAGATATTGTAATATTCTCTTGTTAAACAGTCTGTCCTTATTTATTTAATCTGCATCCGGTGCCTGCTGATGAAAAACCAGTGCCATATGGCTCTAGAAGAAATGAAGTCATATGTCCAACTGAAGGCATGCTATTATATAAAGCACAGCTCATTACATCAAGCCATCCAATCAATATGGATTCTGAGTTTTGAATGGATCATTAAGCTTTTATAAATTTCATAGGAGCTTGAATTCCTAGTCAGTATTAGGCCTTCCACAGCTTTGCAGTTCAACTCATTAAAGTAAAAGCTCTTACACTGTAATACAATGTAGAAATATACTATTCTTCAGGTGCATCTAGCATTGTGATTTTGGAGGTTCTGGTAGTTTATGAGGCCAGAAAGATTTCCCCAAAACAAACATTGTATGAAAAGAAGTCAGGCAAAGGGAAGAGAGACAAAGGCAAGCCACAACTAAAGAACTTAGGATAAACCGGGTCATCAAGAGAGTAGTGAGTCTACGGGAATTGAAAGTATGACCACGAGTCTGTAGTATCAAAACTACATGTCCATTGGCTAGATCTGGGTAGGGGTTTAAAGTTTACCGCCTGTATTGTCCTTGGCTGGTGCCTTAGTTTGAGTGGGACCCCTAGGCCCAAATCTGCCTTTCATAATGTTCTACTTGTAGGTTTCTAGGACCATCTGGATCCTTCTACTTTGCTATTCTCCCATGCTTCTCTCATCTAGAGTCCCAGTAGTATGTCCTCCCCTCTGTCCCAGTTTCCTGGTAAGTGAAGGCTTTCATGGGACATGCCCCTTGGGCTAGTATGCAGATATAAGTGAGTATATACCGTTTGAGTCTTTCTGCTTCTGAGTTAACTCACTCATTATGATCATTTCTAGCTCACCCATTTTTCCACAAATTTTGGGAATTCCTTGTTTTTAATAGCTGAGTAGTATTCCATAGTGTATATGTACCACAGTTTCTTTATCCATTCTTCTACTGAGGGACAAAGCTTAGGCTGTCACAGTTGAGTGGAGAGTGGGGTATGACTTTCACACGTACTCTGGTGCCTCATATGTGACCATGTCCCCTGGAGGGGGAGACCTGATGACACTCAGAGGAAGGATAGCAGGTTACCAAGAAGAGACTTGATACCCTATGAGCATATACAGGGGGAGGAGATCTCCCTCAGGAACAGTCATAGGGGAGGGGA